>QUSF01000070.1:1102020-1125903 GCA_003676055.1 Chloebia gouldiae | reverse complement strand
GCCCCATCCCAATCCCCACAATCTGAGTGCCTATCTGGTGACTGGTGACAATTTGTTTCTAGTGTTCTTCTCAGCTTGTAGTTGAACCCAGTTTTCATGCCCAGCTAACAAAGTAAGCACCTCACTGCAGTCTGTTCAGATCTATGGGCACAGCAGCTAATTCCAGTAATATTAGATGCCGGGGATTCCTAATGTGATTCAGTTTTGACATCTCTTCTGGAATCACCCCAACAAAATTAGGCCTGATTGGCTGGTGCAGGGTGACAAATTATCACATTGTATTGTGATGTTTCCTAAATTTTTTTTAAGGAAAGCAACCATTCTTTTTATTAATTCTTTTTATGTTTGAAAAAATCCACCATATAACCAGGTCTAACTGTATCCCAAATATTTCTCTGTCTTTATAACACACAATCCTCTGATCAGAGTGTAGTTCAGACCACATTCAGCTCAATACAAACCATTTTTTTATCTCTAACACTGTACCTAAAGAGCCACAAGGATATTGAGGAAATAGTCCATCAAAGGTCTAGAAAAGTGCATGGTTTAAAAAACATCTCCAAATTGTTTGTTTAGAAAAACTGGTTGATCCGCAGAGCAAGTGAGGAGAAGTTACTACCTCAAGTGTACAGCCTTAATACTGTGGAAGAACTTCTCACCTTTGTTGAAACTTCTGCAATTAAGTTTTGCTTATTTGGGTCTACAAACTCCACAGGTTGACCTTCAAACTCAATCTTCCCAAGTACCGTACCCTGTGGAAATGCACCAGGAAAAAAAAAAAAGCATGAGCAAAGAAGAAGCTGTGAACACTGGGACAAGGTGTTGATAGGCCCAGCAACTAGAGCAGATGTTTAAATATTTTTTTTTGGCAGCTTATAACCATTTTTAGAATTTTCAGAAGTTTATGAGCCTTCCTCAGTATAAAAAAAATCTGTTTAAACCCATTCCTTCAGGGGAAAGACATTAGCAGCAGTAATATTTGTTAATAGGCAGTCTGGCAAGCTGTGTTGTGACATGAAATTGAGTTGTCTTCCAAGAAGATCAGAATTCAGATCCCCACATAACTGTCATGTAGATGTGGGGGAAATCCACAAAGCAGTTTGAAGATTTTTTTTTTCTTTTGGAAACCCACTGTGAGGTTTTCAGCTGCCTCCTGTGGATAGCTACAAGGCAGCAGAACTGGTGTAAGGCAAAGCTATGCAGGAGGCAGGTCAGCCCAGCTGTCTTCTGAATTAGCTGTTAAAAATAAAAGTCACCTCTAGCAAGCCCTGCTCTGTGTTGCTGTTACCCCCTGGCAGAAGCTAGGACACTCTTGTTCTGCCAGCAGCCTATCCTCCTTCTCACTGAAGTTCTCAGTGGAAAAAAAAAACCCGCTTTGGCTTTGCCCCGCTCCTGAAGTAAGTGGGATTAATCCAGGGTTAACCTCTCTTCTCAGCATGGGAACAGGGTGTGCATTACAGAACTTTTCAAGGATGGAAGGGGAAAATAAAACAGAGGAATCAATGTTTTGTGGTAAATATATCACATCCCACTTTCATGATCAAACATATTAAACGCAGCTTGCTCTCTGGATATTACACCAGTATTCACACTGGGATTGCTCCTTGGATTTAGTGATTCTCCTTTGAGATACTTTCCTGGCTTGCCATACCTGAAGTATCCTTGCCATTTCTCTAGGGCAAGCAACAGCCAGTATCTTGCACTGCCATGCACACTAATAAGAGCAAGCTTTAAGGACAAAGTTTTGCCCCTAACAGTGGCTAATTCCATATGTCTTCTTTCTTACACGAAAAGCTACTTCAAGCTGATTTATATGAAGCAGAAGAAAATAATCTTTAATAAGTCCTGTTCTTGGCAACGAGGGTCCTGAGTGGTGCTTGAGAGCCATGGTCCTGAGTGTCACCATGCAGCGAGATCCATAAATACTGATGACAAAGCTCCTTGTTCTCAGCCAAATGGTGCCATGCATTTACTTTCAGTCCAGTTTAACCAGGCATTGCTTATTTCTGCATTTATCATAAGGAGGACCTGTCCTCACCCCCAGTTTTTATAGAGACAGGGAGTGAAATACTAACTAGTTTTTTTCAACCTGAGAGGTGACATTATGCCCTTTAAGAGCCATACAGCAATGCCACTCAAAGTCATGGTACAATGGGATGCACTACCATACACTGCTAAGTTACAGGACAAACACTGAAAGTATTAATTTTGGATAAAAGGAATGGTGATCTATTATGTCTTAAGAAAGCAGAAACTATACTTCCATTTTCTGTTGTATTAAATTGTACTTGTATGCTATCTGTAAGAGCAGGACAATACCAAATCTTCCTACAAGAATTCATTTCTGCAAATATTCCTCCATTCAAGCTGGGCTGTTTTGTTCTGTGGAATGAAAGGGGGCATAGGGCTGGACTGCAGACTGAAAATTGATCACCTAAAGAAAAGAGCAGCTTCAAATAATCCATTAGAAAACAAGAGCCTCCAAGGCAAATTTACATTCAGACTGGCTTTGGTCACCATTTCAGGCAGTGTGAAGTGTACCTTCACATTAACCTTCACTCCATAACATAATCCTAACTCATGACCTTCAATTGCCAGCTCTTGAGAAAACAGAGAAAAGTAATGACTACTGAAAATAATAGCAGGCTTCAGCCAAAGAAAAGCAGGTTAGGAATACATTTTGGATGACTGTAGGCAGTCCTCTGTCTCAGAGGAGCAGGACAATTTCCACTGACCAAAGGTGCCACTGTCTGTGAACAAATATCCACAGTATCTCACAGGCTTGTTGCTCTCTTTGACTGTTTCTGAGTTAAGATGTGTTTGATACTATCACCTGTTGTTCTGACACTACCTGAGCCTTTCATTTACATCACCTTGTGCTGGCTCATTTGTGCAGGACAGGAAACCCAGAGCAGAGCCAGGAAGAAGGGGCTCCTTGGGACCAGGAGCCTTTGGAAGAGCACATGGATCTGAGCAGCATCTGAAGTCAGAGCAGCCCAGCAGTACAATTGCACTCCAGGTTTGGAAAGGGCTCAGCCTTAGCAAGGTTAATGCAACTGGATCAAGGGAAGCAGATCATACCTTGTCACGAATTAATTTGGACAACATTCTGGTATCAATCCCATACAGTGCAGGCACCTGAAAAAAACCCAAGGATAAGTTAGAGAACAAGCAGCTTAAAAAAATGGGAAGAAGGCAGCAGCCAGATGACTTTCTGAGGACATGTCACAGAATCATAGAACAGTTTGGTTTGGCAGACACCTTAAAGCTCATCTCATTCCAAACCCCTGCCATGGACAGGGACACAGTCCACTAGACCAGGCTTCTCACAGCCCCATCTAGCCTGGCCTTGTGTTAGGAGCTCAGGCTCTCAGCAGCAGTCTTACCAAAGCTGCCTCACTGCAGCTCTTCACTTCTCTTTATTCCCATTCATAAACGGCTGAGATGTTCAAATCTAGTTTCTGCTCTAAAAAGCACAAAATAAAGAGCTCATCTTTCCAGCCAGGTCAGTTCTCACCATGCTGTTACATCTAGATTACTCACCTGTTCTTCTTGCAACCACTCTCCCAGGCTCCTAGTAGCCTGCCAGTGGCTGTACTCATTGCTGTAATCCAGCACCAGTAAACCTGAAACCTGTAGAAAGAAGAAACATCATTTTGCACTGTAGGATCACTTTTGTACTCATCCCATACCTTCAATTTGCACTATTCATTCACCATAAACCACATCATGGACAGACTTCAGGCTAGCTCATGGCTGTACCTGGGCATTTTGACCAGGAAATCCATAGAAGAATGTGGCTTCGTAACCAAAGCTGCAAATCACACTGAGCTGACAAAACACTTCTCGTCAAAAAGAAAGAAATTGAAATTTAAGACAAGACAAAATATTTTATTTTGATTAGTTTTTTTTAATAAGAATACTTTTCAGTTTTAAGTAACCTTTCATTTCAAATGTCAGCTCCATTTGTCAATGGAGTTAGTGTATAAAACAGTTATTTCACCTCAGAATAGATACTTCCAGAAGGCACATACAGAAATCAAGATGGAGTATTTTTTGCCACCATTCCTACAGAGGACAATATCCAGAACAAGAAAAAGAAAGGTTGAATATCACTGATTCCCTCTATGAGGAAGCCAGTAAACTCTTACACACTCAGGGCACATTAGCTGCTGGGAACAACCCTTTGATCAGCACTGCTTCTCCCACTATTACCTTGATCCCATCAGACTCCAGAAACCTCCTGAGGCCCATTTCATCCAAAGCAGCCGTGTCAGGCACTCCACCATTCCCAACTATGGGGTTAGCCAGGGTAAGAATCTGTCCTTTGTAGCTGGGGTCTGTCAAAGCTTCAGTGTATCTAGGTGAGGAAATGGTAGAAGAAAAATACATTGGTCTGGAGTCAAAAGGAAGACAAAAGAACCAGTGAAAACCAAGGCAGGTCTGAATTCCCACATGACAAAAAGACAGAAATGATATTCATGTGAAGATACTCTCAGAATAAAAGCAAACACATCTGTGAATATGCCCTGACTTAGCCATTTGTGATTAAATGTTTCACATGGAGAACAAGGAAAGACTTTGGCTTCTCATGTCTCAATTTAAGAAAAGCACAGAAGCTATCAACAAACTCAGACTCCTTTGATTTAGGATGAGAAACATGTACGAGGAGGGCAGGGAGATGTCAGCCCTGCACAGAGTATCACTGGACCCTGTGATAACAGCTTGGCCTGGCCTCTCCCTGGGCTGTGCTTTGCCCTTGCTCTGCCCTGCCCTCCACGTCCTGTAAGAGCTTTCCCCTCTCCGTGGCAGCAGAAGGCTCCAAATGAAAAGCCAGCAGACAGCAGAGCTGTTTGCCCAGGCTTTGTCCCTGACACACTCTGGAGCTTGTCTTGGGATGCTCAGGGCTGTAACTGCTCTTTTTGTGGGGGAGGACACAGACAAATCCTTGGGATTCTTCATCACTGCTCTGGGTCCTTCTCTGCCACCTGCTCTGTCAACAAACCCTGCCATGGTCCCAGTTCTGCAGTTTCTCCCAGCAGGAGCCTGGCATCTCTTCTAGGCAATCTCCACTTTCCCACCCACAGAAAACCATTCATTTCACCTGACAAGACTCCCAAGTGCTTGGAAGCTGGTTTGTGTATCCCTGAAAGAAGAGTTGAAGACAATGCTTTGGGATTGAGCATTCCACCCCTGGTCACAAGGCCCCAGAGCACTATCGTTAGCCCAGGCAGAAGCCTGGCAGTTTGTCAAGCCCCTGCCTGAACGCCCTTCTCAGCAAGGACAGATCTAAAAGCACACTGGGACATTCTTCTGCAGCAGAGGACCAGATCTAGGATTCCACAAAGTGTCAGTCCCTCACTTTCTCCCTTATTCTGTAGTATAATATTGCAAATATCCCTTAAACAATTACTGTCTTTCAACCCAAAAACAGCTGCAATTTAGCAACAGATGAAGTTATCCCCACAAATATTGAGCCAAATGCATAAAGACACTTCAGGATGAATCTACCCTATACAAAATATAATAAATTATTGTCATTATTGTTTGAACAATACATAATTGGCAATTCCAGCCATCTACCAGATATCAGCAAGTCACAAGAGACATTTTTATGGAACACCAGACTTACTGCCAGAAGATTAATTGTCAAACATTGGGAAACTCTTCACAGAAGCAGGACTGGCTGCTGGCAGATACAGACAATGAGCACACCAGCCAGCTCTGAGAAATGACAGGTTGAATAAAAAATGGCCAGGAAACATTTTCAGGTAAGCCTGTTCTGATGTTCAAATCTACATTTGCAACTGCAGGTAACCAACCACACAAAGTGCAGTGTGATCCCAAAACTGCAGGAGGTACCAGGCACATGGCACGTGCATGTTGGGCATCGTTCCCTCCTTCTGAGCTAATTGGTTATGCCTCCAAAAGACCACTTGTTACTGACAAAGCTAATGTCTTTAACCTTTGCACATCATTTGTGATCAGCAAACAAGGACAGAGAGCCATTGGGTCTGGGTGGGGTGTGCAGGCAGAGCTCAGACAATGCCCAGGAACAATGCCATGTGGAGCACAGAGGAGCAGATGGAAACACCAGCTCCAAACGTGCTGCAAGGTCTAATCCTTGCTGTGCCTGTCCAAAGGTCTGCCTGATTTCAGTAAACTCCTGTCAACCCATTCTCTCACTAGAATATCATGAGAAACACACATTTATTAGAGATAAACACCTTTATGGAGCCTTTTCAAACATGGGACATTTTATGGGCTGTAACTCTTCTTTCTTCTCCATGCCCATATGCTCCCCAGCACAGAAGAGAGCTCTGTCACAGCACCCTCTCCAAATGATTAGACAGTGAACAAACACAACTTCTACTGCCACAGTAACATGTGGAGAGGAAATTAATCCTTCAGGTCCTCCTTGACTTTTGTGATGTGCCAAGATTTATGGCCCATAATCTATCAATGAGAAGAGAACTCTGGTTCCCTCCATCATTGTGATCTATATTAAACAGTGGCTTGTTGGCAGGTATATTAACACAGCCCGTAATTAGCGCTGTCAAAATGCTTAAACAATTGTCTCCTAACACAAAACTCTGCAAACTGATTCCCCTCTGCAGCAATTTAACATTCTCACCCATGGTATCATTTTAAAACTCAACCTGTGAGTACTGAGATTTCCAAAGGAGGGCATAAATTGGGAGAACACAAAGCAGATGAGCAAAGACAGCAATGAATGACTGCAGAAGAAGTTCAAGCATCAACAACTTCAGAGATGTCTTATATCCCCAAGGACATGTCCCTGTCCTTACCAAAAGCCCCATTCCTCTGCTCAAGCAGTCCAACAAAAGCACTGGCAGCATCTGGCTGCCAACCTAAGTGAGACATAGGTTTCTACCACTCAAGAAGACAGAAAATCATACTAGGTTAGGCATTAATCTGATCCTGTCCTTTAGCTGCAAAGGCACAGAATGCAAAAGCTTGCTTACCTGTGGTATGAGCCAACAAATTACATAAAAGATAGGTCATAAAAGTGACCAACCTGGGGTTTAAAAATTTTGCACTCAGAAGCCAAGTTGCATTACCAAGAAGGCTACAGATGCTTCAAACCTCTATATTGATCTGGGCACTGGAGGGAGAACAGACAGCTTCTCTGCTCTGACTCAGCAATTCAGTAGAAAGTGATCAGAACCCTATCTATCTCATTATTATCATTAGATCAGCTTTTAAAGGGGCTTATCACCACAAATGCTTTGGGCACAAGAGATCTGCTTGAGACATCTTCATTAATTCCCTCCCTCTCTGTACCTCTGGACCACAATGTAGCCTTATATAAAAAACTACTTGCTTGGATCGGGAACCTACGAGCTTGGAAAAAGCAGCTTTCACACTTCAACAAGCTTCCAGAGAAGTGCTGATGCTTATATGTCATTTGCTGTTGCCTTACCCAGAGAGCCCCGTGTTGAACACAACTTCCCCTGCTGTGGAGGATGGATGGCCAAAAGAATAGCCCTTCATCTTCATCCCATCTTCCAGCACCAAGTTCGCTGTCTGCACCTAGAGAAAGGTACATGAAGAGACTCAGACACAGGAGGAAAGGCTTGATGTTTATACAGGCAACACCTAGGATGCCTGTCTTTCATGCCTAGCACTGTAAGCATTCCTGCCCTTCTCCCAGCTGCCAAGATATTACCTCTTTCACTAGTCTGATGCCTTTTTTCTTTTTAACACTTAGGAAATATTGTTATCCTAATGAGCTGGCAAACCTCACTGCAAGCAGAGCATGTGCTGCTATTACTGTGGGATCACGCTTCCCTATGCCTTAGCTCATTTTTTCCACGTATGACATCTTGCAATTTCCCAACATCATAACCCTGTAGGGAAAGGATCACTTGCCTCCTCAATGTTTGCTCAAGGCCTGCTGCTGGCTCTCATCCAGCTCTGACCTTTGATAGGTGCTTAACTTCTGGTGCAACCATACAGCAATGCCACTAAAATAGGTGTGTGCTTAGTTGAACTGGTGTCAGACAGCAAAGTCCAAAATAGCAGCCTATTCTGCTGTAGGACACTAGACCAGAGGAATTCATGGATCAGATGGATGCTCATGGACTCAGTTACCTCAGGGACAGGCATAAATTGTCCCAGAAGAGGAAGCTATGAAACAAGCAGCCTAGAGGAAACCATACCTCTTCCAGAGAGGGTTCAGCAGAACTGAGTCTCACACTAACTGAGGGATCCCTTCCAGGCTTCATCACTATTTTACAGCCAAGGCAAGTGGGACAGAGGGAGTTTTACAGAAGTCCTTGCAAGATTCATTGTCACAACTGGGTCTTTGTACATATCAGACTAAATGTAACGCCCTTTTGGGCCCCACTTGGAAACTAAACCTTTCTTACCCTGTCCAGGCACTGGATAGGAAACCACCAGAGAACTCCACCTTCTAATAAATAAATCATGACTACATGCACAGCAGAAATAACAGAATGAGTTGGGAGATTCCCTCAAACAGCAAGATCACTGGTGACATGCAGAGGAAGAGAAAGAGTAAGCAAAGCTGCAAATAAATTTGCCAATGAATTCCTGGCTTAAAAGATTTTGGATTATGAACTTTCAGAACCCTGATAAACCTCCACTTCTGGAAGACAAGCACAGCTGTCTCCTAGGCACAGCCATAGTGACCACCAGTGCAAAATCCCAGTGGTCTGTGCCATAGGAAACATGTCAAGCGTGTCCACAGGAAGCAGCTCTCACCATGATTTAGCTTCATATTAGTTTCTTTTACAGAACTATTCCTCTTACTGGGATTTTGAAAAGAAAAATCAAGATCAATTTGCTGCAGAAAGGAGCTGGAGAGCTATTTTCCATTAGCTGTAAATCAGATGAACAATCACAGCAAGGAGAAATTTCATTCTCAGTATTGAACATTTTGTAACAATCATGACAAACATTCATTTAGAGCCCCTCTGCAGTTACAAATACCACACAGATCAATTACTAATGTACTGCAAAATGCACTAAAAATCAAACTGCACTGCCAAGTAATTGAATTCTGTGCATCTGGGATGCTTTTAGCCTTGCCATTTTTTCCCCATTAATGTCAAAAACCCAGTCATTCTCCAAAGATTTAGCCATAACTTCTGGAACCTTCCCACACCACTGGACAGTTTAGCCAGCAACACCAAAATCTCCTCCCTCCCCAGTTATAAATAGTATTTTTGTGGCTAAATCCCGTAGGTTTAGAACAAATTAAAAGGACAGGTTGGCGGGCTCCCTAATCTCCCTGTGCCTCTCACTGCAGAGGACTGCCAGACACTCAAAGCACAGCACAGAGCAGGATGTGGGTGCCTCCAGCTGGGCTTTGGACAGGACTTCTGCTCTTTGGGAAGCCTGGTGAAAGCCCAGCCTACTCTGCCCACATGGAACACTGACTGCTGGATACAGTTTCTCCCAACCTTGGTGTTAAAGGCTGGATCCCTTCCCCAGCAGGCCACAGTTTGGAGTGCACACAAACAGCAACTCCACTTCAAGTATGTCCCACCACTGGGCACACCTTGGGTCAGTTGCCTGAATTGTGGTCCTGCCACCAGCCCTGGCAGAATCCTTCAGGAAACAAAGCCCACAATGGTGGAATGACCAGGAAATGTAAGATTCATCCAAGTGCTGAAGGCCAAACCCCAGCAATCACTGTGAGCTTCAGAACCTCACCCTCACTATAGTACTTGGCAGGGATCTGCATGGCCTTCCTCCCACCACTGCCCACCTCCCTTCTAAACCAGACAGCACAGAAATCCAGAAATCATTTCTGCTGAACAGAAGCCCTTATTATACTAGTAGAACCCCTACACAGTGTTCAAGTAATGCAGAAAAATGTCCCTGAGTAACACATAACCTACCTGCAAGTTCAGCTATAGCTGGGGATAGATGTTCAAATGTTTCCCTCCCTTCCTTGATTTATTATTCTTAATTAAGTGGTTGGTTCATTGAGCATTCTCAAAGCAATTATTCTTGTTTACATTTCCAGTGGAGGTGTTACCATATCCCTAAGCTGCCAGCCTACCTTGTTTCTTCAGCTTTGTTTTTAAGGTGAAAATGATTTACAGGCTACAGAGAAAGCCTGTTGGCTCAATCAGGGATCAACTGGGAGAAATACTTACTTTCAAAAAAAGAACAAGCAAAAAATACACAACCCCCAAAAGCTTCCATAAGGTCCTTTTGTCTTCACCCTTCTCAAAAGCATCCCCACATAGCCTCAGATAAATTTCTGTTGTAATCTCAACTCAATTGTTTCTGCCACACACCCCCAATTGCCATTTGCAATCTGATTTCTTCTTCCTACACATTAGTAGCTTAACCTTTAGCAGAGGGCCTTGTGCTCTAGCGAGGCTGCAGTACTCTTCAAGACCTTTGAGGATGAAGATGGCTAACAGAAAGGGTCATGCTGATGTCACATTGATAGATTTTGTGTTTTTTGTCAAAGCAGCTTGAAGAGTCAACTAGTTCAGGTCCCCCTCCACTAAGCACTTGACACATCCAGTAGGGAAAGCACTTAAGAAGTTAAAAGAAAAACAAACCTAAACCCAGTAAGAAAGCAGATGAAATTAGTTCCAGTTAGTTCCCTGCTGTAGCAGCCCTCCCCATCTAAAAAGTGGATGATAAAGATCTGCAAAAATATCAAAATATCCACACTACCATTCCATACAGCACAACTTCTCTGCCAATTCCTTGGCTCACCTGTGGCTGGCTACAGAACAGCTGACATACCAGAAGCAGAAAAGAGTCCAAAAGCTCCAAGATTCCTTCTACAATAAAAAGCTGGTGCCAAGACTGAGCTACATTTGTCTCTGCCAAGACCAATAGCCAGCAACAAAGGAGTAGTTTTATCTTTGATAGCAAAAATCAAACTGATTCTTACTCTTCTCGTGCTGTGTCATCACAGGCTGGAAATCTATCTGGGCATGGCTAACTGTCAAGACTTTCTTTGCCAAACCCTGTGTATATATATCTGTATCTATCTGATTTTGCTCTAGCACATTTGTTTCTGGCTAACACTGAGAGAAGACAGGGCAAGAAAAAAGACTGAGTCAAGGTGAGTGTTTTGGGATACACAAAAGAAGCTTCACACTTTGGATATTTTTTTGGGAGAAGCACTGAATTAATTCTTTTATCATCCAAGACAAAGCCAAAGAAAAACAACACAGGTACCATGGTAGCAAAGTCACAGTTCCTACAACTTGAACTCTTGTTAAGGCTGTTCACAACAATGCCACAAATATTTTGTCCATCACAAAACTCAAAGGAGAAGAGTGAACCAAGCCTGATGAGATACCTAGCACAAGTCACTGAGGACCCATGGAAATGAGCATGGAAATTACCTTTTCCCCCCCACAGTAGCAGTTCACTAAGTTCCACCCATCTGTATGGGAGTGGGCCCCATTCTACCTCCCCTTCATGTCCAAAACAAGGAGTGGAGCACCTTGTGACTCATCTTTAGCTTCCTCACCCACCTCTCTACTCTCCTTGCAGTCACTGTCCCATTTCTTTCCACCTGCCTCAAATACATTTGTGTAAGATTGATTTAGTGCAATACACCACCATTTGAAGAGTCCTTTTGCAGTAATCTGAAGTAATTTCTAAAGCCAGCACTCTACAAAACTTTCCTCATCTCACTCTCATTTCTGACTACATTTTTAGCTCATTCCTGGTGGTTTTTATAGCTCTCCCAAGCCTCTCCTCAGTGAACCAGCTGTACTGTTACAAGCCCCCTATTTATTGCTCACACTACCTTTACATGCCCATTTAACTACATTGGCCTCAGAGGAGCATTAAACAATAAGAGCTTTAACCAGCTTCTCTCTGCCTGTTCCTGAATTTTAAACAGGCTTGATTAACCTGAAACCAGTGATGCTAAACACCCCTACTGAGAGTCCTTAGGGGGCTCTGGTCTGCTCTCTGCCCCTCTTTCACTCATGGATGCCCATCTCTTCTTTAGAATGGAAGGATGGGATGTAATAGGGAAATACGGACCTGTGAGATCCCACATCTAACACTACTCACCCACAATGGAGTTTCCCCACAGAGGGTGAGTTTAAACTGGACAGAATATAGACCTGGGAGAAGCATTTTTAGGCATTTTTCTAAAACTACCACCTCTCCCTCATGCTGTCTTAATACTTAACTTATGCACAGGTTAGATGTTTTCATTGTATTTTGTTATGTTTCCTAAAATAGCCCAGCAAGAAAAAGAAATTAAAGGCAACTAAATGCTCATTTAAGCCTGCAATAATGGAAGAATGAGACCATTACCTAATACTGCAATACTCCAAACACAGCATCATGGATCATAGACTATCCTGAGTTGAAAAGGATCCACAAGGCTCATCAAGTTCATCCAACTCCTGTCCCTTCACAGGACAACCCCAAGAATCCCATCATGTGCCTGAGAGTATTGTCCAAATGTTTCTTTAACTCTAGCATGCTTACATTGCATTTCACTCTTTCCTCAAATTTCTCAAAAATACCCATTCCCTCTAAGGCTGGTTGGAACACCAAACCCAGCCATGGGTCACTGCTTGGTCACTTGCCTGACAACTAGACTTAGTTTCCACACTCTGATGCAAAGAAAATGGGAACTCACATGCTGAAAGAAGGTGTATAAACAGGAATACTTCTTGCCTTATCCTGAATTCTTCTGCATAGGATGGTTTGGGTTGGAAGGGACCTTAAAGATCACCGTGTTCCAATCCCTTGCCATGAGCAGAGACAACTTCCACTGGAAGGTTGCTCAGAGCCCTGGCCTTGATCACCTCCAGGGATGTGGCTGTTTCCAGTGCCTCACCACCTTTGCAATAAAGAAAATGTATTGCTAAGTCTCTGTCCTTTGAATCCTTCCCCCTTTGTCCTGCCAAGTAACTGGTCTGTTGCAAGGAGCTCAGAGACCTCCCAAAAAATGAGTGGCTGTGGGACAGGTAAGAGAAACCCTAGTCCTCAGTGGACAGAAGTGATAATGTTCAGACCTCTAGACCACCCTGCCAGGTAAGGCAGCAGCTGCAGTCCAAGTCTCTCTGTGCTCTTCCCTACCACTCTCTGAAACACCACTCTCCTAGTTACTAATTCTATTGCACTGTTCATTCAACACAGCATCTGTGCAAAAGTGCCTTTTCAATGCAAAGTGCATGCTGACAGAACTCACCAGCATTGCAGTGCTACAGAACCCCCACAGAAAGTCCCATCCCACCCATTTACTCCAGCTCCTGTAGCAAAGAGCACTAGAAAGCTGGTGAAATCAACTGAGTAGTCCAGCTCCTGTAAATCAAGAGATGATACACTGATGCATTCACAAGAGCTGTCCACCTCTCCAATTAACCTCAGAGCCATTGTAGTTTCTTGTACATTGAAAATGGATTCTGTATGGATTCAGTAGGATTAATTATATGCCTCAAGTGATGCACAATTTTAAATATTCAGCCAATTCATTCTCATATGGACTGAAACATCTGTTCTGTTAGCTATCAGTCCTGTAGAAGGGTAAAGTGTTTCTAAAGAGAATACCATATAATAATTAACTGAAACCCCGAACTTACATCTTTCGGTGTAATTTACCCTATAACTTCCATTCTAGGCTAGACAAAAAGTATGTTTGCTTAGCTAATAAGACCATTTAGCCAAGCAACCCCATTGCTTAGGGTTCAGACAAATTTTCTCTGGTTCATGTCTCTAGGTAAGCCCTGTTATCTCCAGCAAGTTATCTCTGCATGCCAAACTCATCTATTAAACAACAGTAGTTCACTGTTACCTTGATGTTCAACAGTCTGGTACCTGTCCTTGAGAAACTCCAGTGATCAGCAGACACATTGCAAAACTCCAATCTGCCTTTCAAAGTCTTCACCACTTTGCAAGCTGTCAAAATTCTTGTCAT
Source organism: Chloebia gouldiae (assembly GCA_003676055.1). Taxonomy (NCBI): domain Eukaryota; kingdom Metazoa; phylum Chordata; class Aves; order Passeriformes; family Passeridae; genus Chloebia; species Chloebia gouldiae. The sequence continues at coordinate 1,111,991 of QUSF01000070.1, read as the reverse complement.
CTTGAAAGCTGCCGATGGGTAACTAAAGTTTAAAGAACAGAAGAGAAAACAAAAATCTGCTTGTACGTATTTCTTCAAGATTTGGTGCTGACAATATACTCCTGTAGATCACAGGGGAAGAGCACAGAGGCACAGCAGGAGCACTGAACTGACCGTGCAGCACTGCCCTCCACCTCCCATTTATTCTGCCATTAAAAGTCCCAGGTGCAGCCCCACCTCCTCCCACCCCTCCTCAGAGGGATGCTTGCTCAGGCACCCTTGCAACATTTCTCCTCAGGCTGGTCTCTGAGCACTGTCACAGGGGTTTGAACACCATCTGGAAGACAGCAATGCCTGAAAGAGAAATCACCCCAAGAATACAAGAGCATGTAGTGGCAGGACAAGGGGGAGTGGGTTCAAACTGAAAGGGAGCAGGTTTGGATTGAATACCAGGAAGGAATTCTTCCCTGTGAGGGTGGTGAGCTCTGGCACAGGTTACCCAGAGAAGCTCTGGCTGCCCCATCCCTGTGAGTGTCCAAGGCCACATTGGACAGGGCTTGGAGCAACCTGGGGCAGTGGAAGGTGTCCCTGCCCATGGCAGGGATGGCCCTGGATGATCTTCAGCATTCCCTTCCAACTCAAACCATTCCATGATTCTGAGCAGCACAGAGCCAGGCTTGCACAGTGTGGTTTTGAGAGCTCTCAACATGGGGTCTGCCTGCTGGCTGTGGGACAGCCTGTGGCTGCTACAAGCATACTTGTACTAAAGGATGTGAAGCAGGAAGATCAAATTCCATGGAAAGATGAAATCTTGATTCTGTGTTTGGAGAGCATGCTCTAGCACAGATTCCCAAGTACTATCTGTCCACAAATTAATGAAAAATACAATTTTCACAACAAAAAACAAATGGTTGCAAAAGAAGAACATATTTTTTAATATTTCAATGGTCAACACATGAAATAAGGTGAAAATTTCCATATATTATTCCCCCAACTACAGATCTTTGTGACTATAATATTTTGCCTATAACACTACACTCTTCATAAAGAATAATACTCCTCATTACCCAGAGATGAAAATGCCTCATTAAGACAAAAGCAGGGAGAGAAGTATGCCCATTTATTATTCTTCAAGAACTAAAAAGAAGAGACATCTTTTGAAACCCAGGTGATCAAAGTTTTAACAGGCTTGAAGGGATATACACCCAGATTTTTTTTGTGCAGATGGACACATTCTGCTGTAAAGGATTTAGGTGACTAGATCAGTGGCAGTAATAGTCATGACTTCTTTTTATGCAGTGATTTGAGATTAGTCTAAATTGACACCAGTACCACATAAAAATAAAAATTTCCTGTGCAGTTCATTATATATTCACCAGGTTGAACAGTCATGAACATCATAAAAGAGAGAGAAGAGGGGGCAATGGGTTTGGTTACCCTGCATGGCATGAAAAGCTTTCTGGATATTTGAAAGAGAAACACATAGAAAAGGCCCGAATCCAGATGATTGAAAGAGATAGACACAGATAGGGTAAAAAACAGACTGGGTGTACAGAAGCTCACTGCCTCAACATGGGCTTTACAGGTGTGCAGATCCAGGAGAACCAAGCCAACAATATTTCCTGATAAATTCACATTGGTTTAGGACATTATAATTTTTCCTACAAGAAGATATCTGGCAATCATTCTGATTTGTTGAAGGAGCTCAAGAGACACAGATTTTGCTTTTTTGCAAACAAGCAAAACCAAATAAATACAGGGCACTGGAAAATATTTTTGTTAGCTCTTCCTTCATTTGCTTGGCTCCAGTCTATACTGAACCAGAAGCCAAATCCCTGCTCACAAGTGACTGGAGTGCAAAAAACCTATGCTTTGAACAAAAAAGGTCATCTTAATATCCAAACACATGTTAGCTCACACATGCAGTTCAGAGGAACTTTCTTCCAAAGTCACATTTCACATTATGCTAGCTTTAAATTGCCATGAGTGCAATACACAGCTTTTGGAAGATTATTTGTTATGGCTGTACTGAACAGGAAATTCCACACTCCATTTTACTCTGCCAACATCAGGGAGTGACTTTGGGCCCTGGGATCCATGTTTGAACCAGAATCAAATGATGTTTCAGCACCCTAACTGCTAATTCCTAACTTCCCTCTTCCACCATGGCAGTTGTAGTGAGGACACACCATAAGAACTCACCCCTTCCTTCCACCACGAGGCCATTCATGAACACAGGGCATAAGGAATGAGCAGAAAATGGACCATGCCTTTTGGCAGAGTGGCACCTTGCAAGTGCAAACAGCTGCATAACCATACACCCTGTGTTCAGTGTGCCAGGGATCTGCTGTACATACACAGACCTAATGTGGAAGCTGTGGGAAGGATTAAATGCAATATGGGTGACCCACAGGCAAAAAAAAATTAGTTTCCTCTATCACCTACAGAGCAAGGATGTTCCACTGACTACTGCTGTATATTTGAGCCTGCTGTCTTCCCTATTTTCTTCCAAGTTTTATTATCAGAATTGATTAATCCCACCTCAGACCTTCTGAGGTTAGGAAGGTTATACCTCCAGTAAGAGTCTTAAAGCCTCCCTCATGATGAAGTAAATTCCCTCTGCCAAAACCAGGAGAAAACATCCAAGCTATTTGTCTCACTGCCATCATGCTAAAAAAAGGTCACAAACTATTGACACCTTAAGGCCAGAAAATTTATAACATATTCCCTAAAGAAGCCTCAGCTCTGGAAAACCTGTAAACACACAAACAAACCTTCTGTGATTTGGATAGATTTTAAGTATGCTCTTTGCTTAACATAAAGAGCAGAAAAAAGCAGAATCACTAAGAGATGGAATCAAGAAGGAAAAAAAACCAACCATAGAATAGTGGAAAAAGAGCAGGATATATGAAAATGCAACCAAACTGCCTAAACTTAGAACTTGCCAGCCAGTGCATGACTTCCAATTGTAGCACGTCTACAGAAAGAAAGTTTGGGCAGGGGCTCTGGAGGAAGGATATCAGTCAGAGAAATCAGGAATGGCAGAAGATTCACTCAGACAAGAACAGTTCAAGTACTGGGGGAGAAAAGTGGGAAATTGTAATTCTGGCTTACAGAAAGGCAGAGCACCTTTTGCTTCATATTCAGTTACACTACTGTACAGAGAGAGGGATTGGGAGAAGGAGAGCAAAATGCTCAGTAAAATGAGGAACTTTTTGTTACTATTTACAAGTGGAAAACCCCAGAAACAAAATTCATCAGACAGCCCCACTGGACCATAAAAATGAAACAAAATCAGTGGTCTGTGGTTTTGTAAATCCCCAGGGACAGGCAATTCAAAGAATTCTAGGTACCTACATTTTCAGAGATTTAAAACAAAGTGCTTGACCTTCAGAAGAGAAGTGCTCAGAGCAGATGGGGCCCTGCTTAGGTGTCTCAGAAGTGGTGCCCCAAAATGGGAGCACCTAAAGCCCTTTGTCACAGCTGGGAAGCTCTGCTTTAAGCAACCAAGCTAAGCAGGATTTCTCATTTTCAAGTTTTCTGTAAAAAGCACAAGATAGTTCCAATCTTGCTTGAGAGACATGAGATCAGGGCCAATTTGTGAGCATGTTGGGCCAGATTCACATCAGTGCAAGTCCCAAGTAATTGCCTTCAGCTCAGTGGAGCTTCAAGTAGCATAAGTCTCCCCTGGATTGGGACAAATGTAACAAGCAGCCCACATGAATTGATTGGACTCTATTGCTTGTGGGTGAGATCAGAGAAAAGCTTTTTTCCCTCTGTATGTCCTTCAGATACTTTTGGAAATGTCTCCTGCCATATGTCAGATTGTGTCTAATTTCTGACCTCCTTGTCTTGTCTCCACTAAATTACATTTGAAAAATATTGACTGAAAAAGCAGAGTAGTTGAAAGTTTCAGCAAAATTGCAATTCTCTGCCACCACTGGGAAGAAGATAAATATTCTCCTCCACCTCTACAGCTCATACAAAATCCCTCAAGGTGATTTTGAAACACTCTTTCCACTTCAAGGCAAGCTCCACTTACTTCCCAAAAACTGATAATGAAGAGTTTTGAAAGCACCTGAAAAATATTGAGATTTCCCATATATTTCCTAAACAGGTGTTAGTTTATCAAGAGAGACCACTGCAGAACGAGGTAGCAATTTCTGATCAAACCCCATTACCTCAGAGACAATAATTTACTTTTTCTGCAGTATGTACTGGGGGAATAAATAAAGTTGTCTTGGTCACATGCAAATGAAGTAACAGAATCCAGACGTCCCCCATCTCCCAGTCCTCCTGGACTGCTGCAGGAGAGAAAGATGCTTTGATCCAACCTCAGATCAAATGAAGCATTTCAAGAAAACCCTACAATGTTTAGAAAATGGCAAAGCAACACAAACTGAGAATTTCAAGACTAAGGCTGATCTTCAGCTGTGTATATAGAGAGAAACTGAACGGAATAAGAAAACCAAGTACAAGTCTTACCCCTCAGCTCTCCTGAATTCTGTTTAAAGCTTCAGCCAGAACATGGAGTCTTTTCCATGGAGTTTATTCTATTTTAGAGTGCCGCCTCAGGTTTTAGTTTTATATTTTTCAGATTCTGTACTGCTTTAGTGTGTAGTTCTGAACTTCCTATCAGGGGATGGTGAGCTCTCTGCACAGAGTAGGGAGACAAAACAATTCCTTCTCCAGCTGGGGACCAAGGACAAATGATCCAAATCTCAGGCCCAAGATCACAAACAATGGGGGACTGAAGAGAGAAAAACAAGAAAGATGGGACTGCATGGGCTGGAACTGTAATTGCACAATTAATTCCAAGGTGCAAATGGAGCAGAACTTATAAAAATGAGAGACCTCGTGACCAGTCAGGCATTTTGTGACCATTTTCGTTCATCTTGGGTGCAGCCCTGGCTGGGCTCTTGTGCTGCCCAAGGTGGATCCATTGAGGCCTTTTAATAAATCCCTACTTTATTCTTTAACTCCATCCAGCCTCTGTTCTAGGTCTGCCTTCACAAGGCATCAAGAGGAGATCTGGAGAAAAGGGTATTTTAAATTTCAGCAGGAGAGGTTCTTGGCAGATTTTCAGATTCAGGTGCTGCTTCTTGCTTCAGTCTTACTAACTCATGTGATTGTGCCAGGAATGATTCAATATAAACTCAGATGATTTTTTTTTTTCAGATGGAAGCAATTCCAAGTGACAAGGCAAAAACAGTAACTAAAAATGGACTGCTCCTAGCTGCCCACTGTACTCTTGCTTGCAGCTTGTTTTCCATCCAACTCAGTGCCTCCCTGAGATACAAAGTGCTCAGTTCTCTTCAGTCCCAAGTCCTTTCTACCCCTGCATTCTGGCTTTTTTCTCTTTGTTTCTTGCCACAGTTTCTCTGCATGAGTAGCAGCCTCCCACTCCTTGAAGTGACTCTCCACCCCACTCCATGGGTCCTGAGAGCTGCTGTCCCTTGAGCACACGTCACAGCACAGAAACCACGCTCCAGTGCACACAAGTTCAGTTTGTGACTGCTGCTCATTTAGAAATAGCACGAATCCTGCAAAACTTTAACTATTTTCTGCAGAAGGCAATAATCCACATGAAAACCAGCATGAAAGGTGTTTTTTACAGCACAGTTTAAACTTTATTTAAAAGTCCCAATCTTGCAGCTCTCGTTTGTAGAAAACAAGTGTTTCTGGGAAAAGGAGAACACACAAACCTGAGACAATGTAAATTTATCAAGAACACAAGGTGCTTTGGAGAGGACATGCAAACTTCTTGTTGTTGAGAAACAAAATTCCAAAACTCAGGCTGTCCTCCTCGTGATCTTTGGCTAACAAAGACCCAGCCTGAAGAAAAGATGGATATACTCATAGTTAGGATGGAAAACACAGTACCTATAACTTGAAACATCTTCCTAATGCTGATTGAATGGCACTTTTTGGTTGGGAGTCCAATCAAACAAAAAAGTATAAAGAAATGTTTTAAATTTAGTTGCTCAAAATCTGATTTTATTAAGTACTGCAAGTAGTTATTTTCACTACTACAGAACATTTTTTTTAAGCGAGATACTATATTTTTTCATCTTTTAAATTAAAAAAAACCCTTCTGTTTGCTTTTTTCTTAAACAAACCAACAATCTTTCCAAAACAAACCTAAAAGCAAATTTCAGTTAGCAATAAGTGAAGAGTTTCATTTTGATATTTTAATTGAAATGTCAAAAAGCATCAGAATCAAACTGAGATGCCGTGTCATTTCCCTTCAAAAACATTAGTTCAGTCTAGCTGACAGCTAAGAGCAATTCAGTTCTGTGAGATAAAGAGTTTGCTCTGGAAACAGACCCTCATGCCCTATTCACAGTTTCATAAAATGAAAGAAACATGCCTCAAAGCAACTGAAGTATCCAGGGGTGGTAGCAAATCCCACAGGAATTCAGGATACAAAAGTGTTTGCTATCAGTCAACAGGCCCTGTGACAGTTTCAATTAACATCCTGTATGATAGCTGTAAAAGCTAATAAAGACTTTTAATGTTGTAAGGAAAAATAATGTAACAACGTCATTGGAAATCTCAAACCAATGCCGTGTGAAAGAGCTTTCTAAAAAAATAGCAAATTTCTTGCTAATTCTGAATTTCCTAACTTGGCAGCTCTCTTATTTTCCAAATTTTGTCTTTGAGCAAAAATCAATACAGCCTTTTGATGAGTAAATGAAGTTTATAAAATGCTTGACAATAACTATTCCCACATTAGAGAAAATCTGGTTTTGAAGAGATTGTACTTTTTATTAAAGCTTGAATAGCCCAGGGTACACTCCTCTGTCTGGGATACAGAGCCCATGCTTCACCAAAACTTGACAAAGATAAGCCTCTTATCTTCAGCAAAATAAAAAGAATCAACATCTTGAGAACAGGTCAAATTTAATTGCTGCTGAGATTAGCAGCTCCTCTTGGATCAGCTGACTTGGAAGAAACAGAGAAAACCCTTGCAGTGTCTGGAATGACTGACATTACTCCAACAGGTCAATTTGAGAAAGTCCTTAGCCAGCAAAAGCCCAGAGCTGACAGAAGAGCTCTGCGAGAGGGTGATAAGGATAACCCAAATGCAGTTTGCCTCCAGAGCCACAGGAAGCACCTCAGACACAACTCTTATCTCCATGGTGATGCCACCAAGGGAGACTGTGCCAGGAATCCCAGAGATGCCCAGAAGGTGTCTGCAGTGTTTGACTTCAGGCTGGACTCCATTTACTAGAAGATGTTTGGAGGGAGCAATATTTCTCATTCCCTGACATTTTCTAAAAAGTAATTTTTCCAAATGAGGGCCAGACCTGGCAGTCATCCTTTTCCCCCTGTGATTCTAGAGGCTCATACATTTCACTGGCTTGTTACTGTGGATCATTAAAAAGATCAAACTGGCTTTAGGAAAAGGCTTACAGAAATCCAGTCTTCCCCACTACATATTCTTTACAGAATCTAAAAATAACATGATGTTACAATGCAAAATTAGCTACATTTGCTCAAGATTCCTGTTACACTTGCTTCCTTCTGTAGCAGCCTGTCATGGGTGAATATGTGGTAGGTTATACCCCAGAGTGTTTGGTGTATCAAAGAAAACAAAATTCACTTGCCACTGATTATATGATAAATAGATAAGCTTTTATCTAGGATGAAGGCTACAACATATATTGTCCCCAAGCTGCTAATTTATGCATGTAACTGTTTATGTGCATTTGCACAGGCACATGCAGCGTTCATTGGACAGTTTTGTCTTTTTTCTCTGACTTGATTATCATCCTTTCTCCAGTTTCATATAATTTCACTGAAATCAAAACTTCCAATCATTTTCATGGATATTTGGCCTGGGAAAGACCACTTGGTCCAGCCTCCTTGGTGGGCAAGTACAGAGGATCATGGCCAGACCCATCATACAGATGTGATCTGTGCTCTTGGTCCTATGATCAGGGCAACCCAGAAGGGAAATAAGGAAATGAGTAGAGAGAGAGAAAGCATCCATCAGAAGAGATGAGCACCACAACAGAAATGTGTGTTATAGACACTTCTATTTTCTAGAGCAAGAGGTGCTCACAGCATTCTGAAGTGTGATTCATAGGACCTGCCACTGGTAGGACAGCTACCTGTTGCCTGGACTACAACAAAACCCAGATAAAATAGGTTTCTTGTTCCCCACACATTAGTGGGTCAGGCCTAAAGCTGCCCTAAATTTAAGGAAAAAAAGCAGTTCCACTGAAATGGTGTAACACATGATCAGCCTCAGTGATTAGCTTATGGGCTTGTACTTCAAGTATCTGGGTAAAGTGTCCCCTTCCAGCCTTATCTGAGCAAGAAATTCTCTCTTAATAATATGCCCTAACATCTCTTTTACCACAACAGATGTCATACCCAGTAACAGAACAGGCTCACAGCTGCCCCTGGGGAGATTCATACTTGACATTAAGGAAGCCTTTCTTTACTGAGAGGGTGGCCAAACACTGGAACAGGCTTCCCAGAGGTTGTTGCTGCCCCAAGCCTGTCAGTGTTCAAAAGGCACTTGGACAATGCCCCTAATATCACACTATAACTTCTGGCCAGCTCTGTAGTGGTCAGGCAGTTGGACTGGATGATCCTTGTATGTCCCTTCCAACTGAAATGTGTCACATGAGAAGAAAAAGAAAGTTTTCTACAGAAAGCTTCTCCCCTAATTTCCTGAGAATAAAAGTGAATTAATCATCCCTCTGGTATAAAAATATTTACCCTTTGGAAAGGATATACACAACATATCTCTCCAGTCCAGTTTCTTAGCCTTTAGTACCTGTGCAGTGCTAGCTGTCCCCAGTTTTGGTGGGAGGGAGAGTTAACATTTCATAGGAGTTACTTAATGTGGCCTTGGCCTCTCACCTTATATACAGCAGCTGTGATCAATCAGCATTTTCCTTGTTGCTTCATGCCTGGTGTTCCAGGTTGGAAGGATTTGCAAAGTTTGTTTGTCTCGATCTTTTCCTCACTCCTACTTTTTTTTTTTTCTTCCTGTGGATACCCTGGGGAGAAAAAAATATAAAGCTTTGACTGTTGCACAAAGGGTTATGCACTGAAGCATTTTCTTTAACTTACATGTAGATAAAAGCATTGAACTCCAGTCTATCCAGATAGCATTACTGTAATAGCAAGGGAGCTTTATGACCTAGTCAGTCATAAGACTGTACTCCATGGGGATGACAGACACTAGATAAAGCTTTGTACCCAGCAATACACAGAATCCCAGGATGGGTCAGGCTGGAAGGGACCACACTAGGTCATCTGGTCCAGCCTTCTTGCTCAAGCAGGGTCAACCTGGCACATAGCACAGGATTGTGTCCAGATGGGTCTGGAATATCCCCTGTGAGGGAAGACTCCATGCCTCTCTGGTCTCTGTTTGAAAAGTTCTTCTTCTTGTCCAGGTGGAAGTTCCTGAACATCAGTCCCTGCCCATTCCTGGTGTGCCATTGCTGGGCCCCCAGGGCAGAGCCTGGTCTCCACTCTGAGCCCTCCTTGCACACAGGAATGAGGGCCCCTCTGAATATCCCCAGCTGCCTCAGCCTTCCCTTGTCCAGGAGATACTCCAGGCTCTTCTTCATCTCTGCAGCCTCCACTAGACCCGCTCCAGGAGTTTACCATTCCTCCTGTACCAAGAAGCTGTGAACTGGACACTCCAGACATGCCTCAACAGAGCTGAGTAGAAGTGAAGGATCACCTCTCTCAACCTGCTGGCAATGCTCTTCCTAACGTGAACCAGAATTCCTGAAGCCTTCTTGGCCACAGGGCTATGCTGCTGTCTCATGGACAGCCTGATGTTCACCAGGACACTCAGCTCCTTCTCCAGAGCTGCTTTCCAGCCTGTAGATGTTTCAGCATATGTCACATCTGAGATTGATTGCCACGAGGCACAGAGTATCACAATACAATTTCAGAAAGTTTCAACCCACACAGAGTCACACCTCACCTCTTCAGAAGGCTGCAAGGGTCTGCCTTTCTTG
>QUSF01000070.1:1032032-1102010 GCA_003676055.1 Chloebia gouldiae | reverse complement strand
GTGTGCCTACACTAATTCTTCATTCACTTGAAGAGGACGGGATCTCAAATACTGAACAGTTTTGCCTCTTTCAGCTTCAGGAAAGACAAAGCAGGCGATCACTGAGGAAAACCAGGGAGCTCCAGGTCACACTGAAAAGGCCAAGGGAACACAAGATGCTTCTCCATCTTCCTCTAAGCATGCAGACCTCCACCTCAAAGAGCATAGGAACTTACCACAGAGCTGGAGACACTAAAAAGGCCTGTCTAGGTAATGCTCTGACAACTGCACTCTGAATTTCCTGGATCAAGTTCCTTGCACTGCCAGAGTCAGGAGGTACAGTAGTATCAGAAAAAAAATCCAAAACACACACTGACTTAGCCCCACAACAGTCAAAGCAGGGGCCTGAATATATCAAATATATGTGGAGTGTTTTAAGCCTACTTTGACTAAGTGCCTACTTTGACTAAACACAGGGTTTATTTTTCAGATAGTTTACTTTGTGAACAAATGTGTTTATTATATCAAATTTTAGTAAAATGAGAAATCAAATTGTAAAGCAAAGTGGTCCTGTACTGATTAAAATAATTCAAATACTCACTTTTCCATCTTTATCCACTGCCATAAATAAACAAAAATAAATCCATTTATTTCTCTTTCCTATGGATTCCACCACACTGCAATCCATTGTAACCAAAACAACCATAATCTACCTCATCCAGTCCAATGGGTGTGACAAAAACCCTGACAAAAATCCACAAGAGCTAAGTGCTTCTGGGAAGTTTTCCTTTCCTTACTCTGATCACAGAGATTTCAGCAACAGTGTTTGCTTCAGAGACCACAGCAAAGATGAGGAGTTGATTTATACAGGCCATACATGGGCAAGAAGAGCTTCAGTTTGTCAATTCTGACTTGAGGGAAGAAATATGGCTTGAAAAAATAAATACTGGTATAGTGGAAAGCAAATATTGGCTGGTGAAAAGGGTGAGTGGAAATGTTGTAGAGACACAGACCCCAAGAATGCTTTACCCAAGTGTTGCCTCTTTCCTCTTCCAGCCAGAGTGCTAGCCAGTCACACACTCCTGCAATCACATTTAACAGTAACATTTCCATAGAGCTGAATTCTCTCTCTCCTTTCCTTCTGCCCCAACAATCCCCTACAGCTGTGGCACACTCAGGAGTGGGCTTTGAAGAATTTAGATGCTCATTTTGGGCAGCTTGGGTCTGATTTCCAGCATCAACAGCAGAAGAAATTGGTCTCGAGCCATGACTTTGGAAAAGGCTTTGAAAAAGACGCAAACTTTTTATTCTGTTGATTCCTGTGAAGCTTAAAGCCCTTATCCATACAAATTTCTGGCTTTGCCCTAGCACTCCTCCTCTCCTGACCACATTACTTTACCCTGGCCAATACAGGTTTTTTCATCAGACTCTGACCCGAATATATTTACCTGTGCAATCCAGCAGGTAGAACAGCAGTGCTGACACATTGTGAATGTTTCCAGTTTTCTGTTTACCACCATCCTCTCATTTTCAGCTTCCTGGAACAGATGGACTGTAATTTTACAGGCACAAGAAGAGTTCAGTAACTGGGTGGGAAAGGCAGGAAAGGCTGCTGAGAACACAGAAGCGAAAAACAAAGGCAGAATGTTGTGGAAGAAATATGGAGACTTATGTTTAAGCATTAGCCCAGTATCAGCCATGAGCATAACTTCAGCTGGGGCAATTCGGACTGCCTTCTCTTGCCAGTTCTGCCTTTTTTCCAGGGAAATGGGTTCCAAGAGATGCAACTAAAGACATAAATAAATCTGTTTCAAGCTATTATGCTCCTTTTGTTGGGGCAGCACCCGTTTTGGTAGCATCAGCCTCTCTAGTAAAGGTCCCTAACAATATTTCCATCCATACTGCCAGTCAGTCTTTCCAAATTTGCAAAGGATCATGTGAGATTAAATTTCATCTTTTCATTGCTTGTATCCCCCAGGAAAAGTCACAATGAACCTCTTTTAGGTTTCTCCAAAGGGCAAATAAACAGTAACTAAAAATCATCCAAGCAAAACAATGAATGATAAATGGTATATGCTTTGACAGTTGTCAGCTTTCGAGCTCACCACACTGGAAGTGCTATTGTGTTCTGCATTCCCTTACCCCCACCTCCATGTACCTGTAATAATGCACAAGGAAGCTAGGAAGCCATGAGGCTGAGAATGTAGTGAAGAAACTGCCCCTTTGCTTGGAGCAACATTCTGAGTTGGAAAAATATTTTCAATCCCTAATGGCTAAGCTTTAAAAAGCCCTTCTGAAACCAAAACCAGGGCAAAATAGCTCAGATGCAAGAAGAGCAGGAAGCTCTCAGACACACAGCAAGCTCTGTTCCTATGTTCCAGGCAGTGATCCATCAAAAGATGTCACTCCCCAGAGAAGAAAGAGTGGTGCTGTGTCCTGGCAGGGCCAGCATGGCTTGTGGCTGAGTGACAGGCAGCTGTGGTGGCCCTGTGCCAGGTGGGATGAGCCCTCCTTTCAAAAGCCTGGGCACAGCAGCTGGCTTTTTTAAGAGAAAAATTAATCCTGTGGGGTTAGGGTATTTCATCTGAGGTATGAAATAATATTCTCAGGTACATATCAAAGTCTGCCCTTCTGCAGTGTTGTAGTCAGGGCAGTTCATTTGATGGGGTCTGTGGGTTCTCTGATTGCTTTCTCTGCCTCTGTCGAGGTCAGGATTGAAGGCACTTGAGATGGTGTTTCATGTTCAGACTCAGGTGTTTATTGTTTCTTATCAGTGAAACAGCCTCACAGCCATGAGTTCTGCAGTTTTTCATTAGCAAGGCATAAAATGGCCAAATATTTCTTGTTACAAGGTCTTTTAAAACTAAACTATCCAATTAAGAAATGACACCTAGATTATTTTCCCTTTAACCCAATAACTGATCCCTTGAAGCCCACAAAGCAGACTTTTCTGCCCAATTATGGAACATCCCAAACCCATGAAGAAGAAAGAAGGTAAAGAGCAACAACCTGTCTCCACCGTAAAACCTCCATCTTGCTTCATATTTATTTCTATATTCTAAAACCCCAAACTCTAAGTTTTTCACCCTGTGATATTTTACATTTCTAACCAACTACACACCTGCAATCCCAGTGCTATTAATCAATTTTGGAAGTCTTCTCCACAGCCTAAGGTCAAACACAATGCTCTCTTGCAAGTCTCTGTCTTTCAGCACAGAAAGTTTAAAATTCTCAGCACCCAGGATTCCAACAGGGATCAGTGAAGTCCAGTCTCAGCAGAGCTCTCTGAGGGTCATCTGGAAAAAGCCCTGCTGATCCGTTTTCTTTTTTTTTTTGCTGTGCCTAAACCTCAGGGGAGCACACAGCAGCATCAAACCAAGCACCACAGCTGAAGAGGACCTTCACCACACCTGCCTGTTGAGATACCCAGGAGCTCCAAAGCTTCTTTACCACCACTTCAGCTTTCTTATGTTAATAACTATTAACTCTCCAGTCCCTGCTCAGTCATAAAACTGTCAACACAATTAAACCTGTGTCAGAAGGGATAGTCTGATCCATCCTCTGCATTCAAGGTAACTCCAAATCCAGCTTCACTCCAAGAAGCAACAACTGCCTCTGGGGCATTGTAGACATCCAAAGTCTTTGCAAAGAGCTGTTATGGACATCTGAACCATGAGAGAGTTCAGCATAAGTTTACAGCCTCTATTCCACAAGAGACAGAAGTCTAGAAAGAAATTGGACTGATTACATGGCATCAGACATTTATGGGGGCAGGACTTAAAGTCATTTATTTGGATGTCACAGGGCATATGAGCACTGACACTGTTAATTACAGCTATTAGCAGCACAGGGGCTGTGCTAGATGATGCTAATGAAAGCATGCCTGTGTCTTGTAGGTGTGTGACTCACTGACTACCTGCAGGAGGGGAAAGTGGTTGGAAGGGGAACTGTAAGCTACAGGAAGACTCCTAGGACACTAGTTGCAAGAAAACACTTTGGGCTGAAATTGAGCCACAGATTTTATCACAGCCAATCTCTGAGAAGAAGGAGGCTGTGGATTATCTGCTGTGACTGGCTTTGCATCAGAATGAGAATCTCTGCTTCCTTACCAGCTGCCTTCCCTTTGGGATCTAAAGGCTGAAAATTCTGGTTAGGGCACCAAGCCTGACAGTGCTGAAGAAGTGTTTCAACAATACCCTCAGGCACATGGTATGGCTCTTGGGGAGTGGGACTCGATGATCCTTGTATGTGTCTTCCAACTCAGCTTATTCTGTGACTCTGTAATTTCCCTGAAGGAGATGAGAAGCTCTAAATAAGTTCCTTCTCAGAGCCATCAACGAATTGCCTCTCCAGTGATGGGAAGGGCCACAAAAACAGAAGTCAGACGAAGCCTAGCAGGAGCAAGGGACAGGAACCAAGGTGAGCAAACTCGATGGAAAATCCAGGAGGAGTGATCTTCTGAGAATTGCCATTACAGGATCTCTGAGAAATAGCAGACACCTCAGTCCTACCAGGAGGGCAAACCTAGGACCTAATGGCACATATTTACTGACCAAGACAAATTTAGACAAAACTATTACCATAAAGGTGGATGTAGATAATAAATAACATGATACTGGCACAGGTGCCAAATCATTGCTGGATCAGGACAGACCTTGCAATGCTGCCTGGTGTCCCTATTGTTGATAGTATAAACACTTGGGATTAAAGGTCCTTTAAAAACATGATACTCAACAGTTTTCCACAAAAAAAGTATTGTACACTCTGAGCAACAGCAGTTTCCATTTTAAAGAAGGGGTAAAGTGTGCCAAATGAAAAATAAGGTCCTCTCAGTGCCACTCAGAGTACCTGTAAAGCCTAACTGTATTCCTCAGTGTCACAGAGACCCTGGTCACTGCCACCCCAAACTGTTCACACAGCTAGGCAAACAAGGCAGCAGTCATATTTACCACAGCTCATCCTGTACATATGCAAAGGTGAATGGAGGTTCAGACAGATGTCAAACACAGAGTCAGGGTGAGCAATCAGTCATATCCACACATTGGCAATTACATCCAACCCTCTCTTTGAACTTTAAAGAGAGTACCAGTATGAAAGTGCCCTACACAGTACTGCTTTAGTCATTATAACACAGCAAAAGAAATCTGACTTGATGTCAATCCTATCCAGGGATCAAATTCTATCAAAGTCTCAGCAATCTCTAGTGTCTTCCAAATTACCTCATTACAAAAACAAAGTCCTTTGTCCAGTTTTTAGCAGTTTCCTGACTAGTTTTCTTTGCTCCTGGCCATATGCAGCCCTTACTGATCACCTCTTCTCAATCAGGTCTGCTCTCCAACTTCTCTCTTTCATTGGTTAAAATAGGATGGATTCCCACTACTTTGGGGGATATTGATATCTTACGATTCATGAGGAGATGATGATAAAATGTCACAGAGGATTGCTACGTGCAGAACCACTGCTCTCTACTCCTTAGACAGCAACTAAACCCCTCCCGTCCCACAGGGAGCAGGGCCTGGATGCCTTCCCGGTGTGCCAGGCTGAGGGCACGGGCACAGACGGCTCCTCCGGCTCCTTCCTTGTGGGACAGAGGCATCTAGTGGCTGAGCGCTGGAAGATCGGCTAAAGCCACCACACTCCCAACCAAAGATGTGTTTGTAGTTTAAGTGGCATGCTGCAGGTTGCTACAGAGCTGTTCAGCTGTTAACTGCTCTCCCCAGGTTCGCATGCCATAAAGCAAAATAGAAGCACATGGCAGTGATTTATTAAAAAAATATGGATATTGATCTAGTAGCGATATCCAGCTGTGACGGACAAAAACCCTCTAACAGTTTAAAGTTAGAAAGTGTATGTTTATTCAACACCGGGCAGCATGCGGGATAGCTCCCAAATACACACCGAGTCTTTTTATCCATACAAGTATTGAATACCCAAAATACAAATACATATTCATAATTTTGGTACATCCCATTCCCCACTTCGTATGCTAATCACTCCAAAATCTATTAAGCATGTGTAGTTTGTCCCTTGAAATGGGTCAGTGGTCCCTTTCATGGGGAGGGGTCCCAAAATGAGGAAGTAAATGAAGTCTTCCTCATTCTGACCTTTCTACCTTTTCAATGCAAATATGACAAATGAACTCTTGGTAGAACTCCCATTCCTTGTCTTCAATTGGTTTCAGAACAGAGGAGGCCCACAATTGGCTTATGTTCCTAAAAGCTATTTGTCAACTTCTATATTCTTCATTATAAAACCAGCTAACCAAACATTGTGCTGACAAGCAATCAATTATTAGTTAACTACTAACTCCTAACGTCATCAAGGCCTACTCATTTATTATTATTATTTTATTATTATTATTATATTACTATTATTATTATTTTAATTAACTCTAGTAGGGCTTATTTCTAACTAAAATCTTAGCTCCTCTAAAATCTCTAAATTTCTTAAAGTTTATGTTTCAGCAGCAGGTGCAGCAGCCCAGAGCAAACCCTCCCAGAGCCCAGGCTCTGTGTTGGATGCTCAGGCAGTGTGCCAGCCAAACTCTCAGGAGTGGCAGGCTCAGCCCCTCCCATGCCCAGTTGTGTCTTTGGGCTTGACAACCTGCAACAGCATCACTCCTTGAATAACCTTCACCTCTGAGAGCTGCTGCAGCTGGTGTCTGCTAGCTTTGAGAGCCAGCGGGTCGCCCTCCCCTGCTCATACTTGTGACACTACCCAAGGCTTTACAGACATCCCCCACAGCCCTTTCAGATACCTCTTTTCCAGCCTGAATAGTCCTGGCCTAGTGTGAAAAATTTTATGATTGGCTTTTTGCAAATATGAAAATGAATATTATATGTTAGAATGTTAGAAAGTTATGCTGTATTAATTGTCTTAAGTAGTGTGTTAAATATAGTTTTAGGTTATACCATAATGTTAAAATAGAAACTCTGAGATGTAAGATTTTTTTTTGCTAGCTCAAGAAAAGGGATAATCAAGAAACTCTTCGCTGAGATAACAGTGACAGGACACAAAAAGAGTTACAGCCTCCTTATCAGAAAAGACAACATCCTTCCACCTTCTCTCCGTCTTTATGGAACCACGAGGATTAAGGGGAAGAAGTTAACACAAAACAGAAAAATTCCTAATTTGCAAGGAATTCATGCATCATGTATGAATATATGAATATGCAACAGGCTATTGCTTTTAAGGGTTATTCCTTTGTTCACAAGGCATGTTTTTGGCAGCTTAGTGCCCAAAAACATCCAGACACCTGTAATTCTTTGCTTTTTATTGTTTCGTCATGTCCTAATCCTCATTGTTCAAATTTTTATTACTATTTTTAATAACTATTTTATTACTAATAAACTTTTAAGATTCTAAAAAAATCAAGTGACTGGTGTTTTTCACACCTAGCTACTTATTCCTTGCACCTAAGTCATTCCACGCAGCTGATGATCTCTTTTCTGGCCTTATTAGTCCTATGACTTGTATGTCCTGCTTCTGGTTTTGCTGTCTTGTTTGAGAGGAGATCGGGACATAACACAGAATGTGAGACGCAGGTGAGCCACAGACACATGTAAGAGCATTCTTAGTTTTGTGCTCTTTTTCCTTCCTAATTTTTTGGTTTTTTTGCCTTGTGAGCAGTGTTTTCACAGAAGTACCTACTACAGCTCTGAGATCTGAGTGGGAACCACCAGCTCAAAGCCCACCACTGTGTTTGTGCATGGAGTCAGAATTCTCTGTACTGAATGCTTGATGTAACAATCTAACCACAATAAGTGCAGGCAGGACACAGGTAAGCTCTGCTCCCCAGAAATACTATCAATAGAATCAACTAGAGCAGGTCAAAATCTGTGACCAGTACTTAGCCTTTGATCTCTTCATACAAGCTGCTAAAAGGGAAACAATCAATGCCATCCATAAAATGGAAAAAATACAGTAAAAAAAAATGCTTTTCCCTTCTCCCAGTTATCCCTCTAAAAGGAAAAAAAAAAAAGCTTATAATACTGAGATATAACACTTGCCTCACCTTCCAAAGCCAAGCTACTTAGCTTCAGAATGGCATTAAGATCTTCAATTTCTTGATGTAGGTTTGCATTTTTACCGAGATCAAACATGGGGAGCTGTGGTTCTAATATTAAATGGCAAAGTTTCTAGAGTTATCTCTAGTTTATACATAGCACCATGGCAGAAACAACATCCAATGTTCAAACTTGTTATTTAAAATGAAGAAAAGGGCATCTTTGATTTTGATCTGTTATGTGTCCTAGGACACACTGGATATCAATCTTAAGTATACAGTATCTTCAGCTATGCTGCTGTTGAATAAATAATGTGTAAAGAGACTAATGAATACAGCTGGGAAGCTTCTCAGTTTTACTCTCTGCTGTCTGAAACAGGAACACAAAGAAGCCAACACCAAAAAGAAACAAGCCAAAGCAGAGATGGGGAGATAAATGCCACAACTTGGATTACCTCTCTTAAATATCCACAAAAATCTTGTCTAGCAGTAGTTCTGTGATGTAGAATTCTGCTGAGACATCCCCTGGGCAATTTTTCAGCAGATGAAACCCCTCCCACCGCCCAAGTACTTTGCCAGTACATTTTTCCAGGACATTCTCACACACCTTGAGGATAACCATGCTCTGTGCAGCACTTCCACATTGCCTCTCAAATTCCTTTTTCTAGCTGACAAGGCTGCAAAGGACACACTACCCTCGCTCACTGCACTCCCTCACATAGAGCATGCAACAGCAAAGGAGAACAAGCAAGCCTCACATTTGCTGTTGTGGGGTTACCATGCCAAGCCCATCTGGTTCACAGCGTGGAGCCTGCTGGGTGAGGTCGCTCTGACCCTGAGAGGAGGCTGTGGAAGTGGGGCAGATGGCAACCTACCATTTTGGAAAGGCCACTTGCAAGTCTGCAACTACACTGCCCGCATCGGGCACGTGCTGCATGGGGATTCCCTGCAGGTGAGTTTGCAGAACTGACAGACGCCTACAGCCAGTGAAGGACGGTCTCCAGCAGGAGACAGCTCCTCCCAGGAAGATGTTTCAGCATGCCCTCAGGCATGATGCCACCAAGCAGCTGTAACATCTGTCAGAGATTTTGGTTTCATAACCTCACTGGAATGAGGAGGGAGCAGACACCCAGGCACACTGAGGTTTTGTTCAAGGAGGACTTTGAAACATCCAATTCATTCACGTAAGCCACAGATATGCTATGAGTGCAATTTGGGACCACTAACAGCCAGGATTCTTATGTTGCTAAAATTTAGTAAGGATTTGTCTTTTAGACAATGTTGTGGAGCAGAAAGTATTATATCCTTTAGTTTTGTCACAGGTAGAAAAATTTAGGGACATTTATTCAACCACTGATTTCAAGTCACTTCAGAGACAGATTTTCTCGGGCTAACTGTGACAGGACTGCCAGGAAGGCTACTAGAGGTTGCTTTCTCACCATTTTCC
Organism: Chloebia gouldiae; assembly: GCA_003676055.1. Classification (NCBI taxonomy): domain Eukaryota; kingdom Metazoa; phylum Chordata; class Aves; order Passeriformes; family Passeridae; genus Chloebia; species Chloebia gouldiae. The sequence continues at coordinate 1,092,579 of QUSF01000070.1, read as the reverse complement.
CTGTGCTCTCACAGCTGCATCCACACACAATTCCTCTGTAGATGTGTTCTGAACAGGTCTGCTTTAACTTTAACTTTAATTTTTGGGTTTTTTCAGAGAACGCTGCATGACTCTTTTCAGATAAAGCAAACAAACAGGCCCACCACTCCCAAACAGCCCAAAGTGACTGGGATTGCAAGAACACAGGAGCAGCTTTCCTCTGAAGATCACTTCCTTCTTTCATTCCCCATTCTGCATGGGCAAGGCTACTAAGGATGAATCATGATTGTCTTACTTGGGCTCTGAGTGACTGCTGCAGCCTAGATTTTTGGGTTCATCCTGGGAAGCAAAGCCAAAGTGACCATGACCAGTTAGAAAACTATATACTGCAACATAACTCCTCGGCAGGGTGGTGAAGAGAACAGGCAGGATAATTTGGGAAAACCATCTTTGCCTTTAAGTGATAAGGAAAAAAAACTTAATGTGAGGAATCAAAGAAAGACTCTGAAGCTGAAATGCTGGAAGTTAATACTGAACTGTGCCTGAGAGAAGGAGGCAGTGAATACTGCTTTAACCTGCAGATGGAAGACCATAATATAGGGCTGTGAATCTGGCCTTAAGCAGAAGACTCCACATTATTTTTTGCTGATGCTATAGCCAGCTCCCTGAATACTAGAACTGCAGTCCATCTCTCTGCCTTGAATGCAAGGCAATGTTTACATGATTGAAATTCACTAAACAAGCAACAGCTGAGTGAAAATAAGAACTGAAAGCAAACATAATTGCAATTCCCTCTTTTATGCTTGTTTTGTGCCATATCGTGAAATAATTTACTTTTTTTTTTTCTTTAAGGTCTAATTTTACTGATTGTAATAAAGAATGGACATATGGACAGCAAACCAGAATCCCTTACATAATACAATTGTCACAGGCATGAATGCAGCAGCCTAATGGATTCTCAGGGTGTTCGCAGTCACCAATATGTAAATTCTTATAGCAGCAGTTTACCCTAAACCCACCCAGCTGAATTCAGCTCCTACAAGGGGCAGTGTCACTGCACTTGGACATTGATAAGCCACCAAGAGCTTCAAGCTCAGCCACATCCCTTTGTGCTTCCCCAACAGACACACATGCAAGCCTGCAGTGCTAGAAGTGGTGAGGAGCCCCAAAGCTGCACATGTCACACACATCAGCAAGCCACACCTCAAGCAGGGACATCACAACTCATCCCAGGTCCACAGGGTCAGAAGAAAGGCAGCTGGGCACAGTGTTACGCCAAGCAGCAAGGCCTGGATTGGGGAATACAGCACACAAGGACGTGTGAGCCCAAGGAATGCTACTGGCAGCACAAGGTACACTGTACGTGAGTGGCTGCACAGCAAGAGACCCCCAGCAGCATGGCAGCACTGGGAGGAGAAGCACTGCTCAGGTCTGTGAGTCACGGGGACCTAACCTCTTCTCGAGGCAGATGTGGCTCAGCCAGCACAGGTGAGATGCAGCAGCTCAGCAAAGAGCCCCTGTCCCCCATCCAGGCTGGGTCCCATGCCAGGCGAGGAAACCCTGCTGGGGGGGCAGGACTCAGCACATTCTCCTTGGGCTGAGCCTCTGTCAGCACCTGCACCAGCTCAATGCCAAACCCACATGCTGCCCATCCACCCCCTAATCCCACATGGCCTCCAACCTTCATGCAGCCAACTGAACCAAATCCCACAGGGACCCCCACAAGACTTACACACCACAAAGGGCCCAAAATCTCACAGGCCAGACAGAGCCAGATATCCTCCGCCCTACAGCGTCCCTAAGCCCCACAAGACCAGCTGCGAGCGACCCGACATTCCAGAGCGCTCCCTAACGCACACAGACCCAGCAGCAACCGGCCCCGCGATGAAACGCTACATGAAGCCCTGAGCTGCTCCACGGGGCTCTCTAAAGCGGACACACCGTGCTGCAACAAGCCCTGAGCCCCACAGCAGCGGCCGCACGGGCTGCCCCAGCCCCGCAGCGCCGGCGGCGGCAGCCGCGGCCCCGAGCCCGCCCCTGAGCCGGCGGCGGCTGCGGCGCCTTCCGGGGCGGAGCGGAGCCGGGCCGAGCCGAGCGGGACAATGATGGCGCAGCGAGCCCTCCCGAACCCCTACGCGGACTACGACAAGTCCTTGGCCACCGGCTACTTCGATGCGGCCGGGCGGGTGAGCGGGGCTGGGTGAGGCGGCGCTGGGGATCTGCCCCGGCGCTGGGATCTGCCCCGGCGCTGGGATCTGCCCCGGCCGGGTAGCGCAGGGAGCTGTGGTTACAAACGCGGCTCCGCCGGCGCTGCCCGCTGTACCGATGCCCACGGGCTGCTGGCATCGCCTTCACGTTTGGTGGGCTTTCTCTCCACAGCTGACCCCCGAATTCACGCAGCGGCTGAATAACAAAATCAGGGAGCTGCTGCAGCAGATGGAGAAGGGCCTCAGGTCCGCCGACCCGCACGACTGCACCGCGTACACTGGCTGGGCAGGTAGGGTCGCATCCCATGGAGCAGGAGTTCCCTGGAGCACACCTCTAGATCAGGTCCTGGCACACCGTGGGGCTTTGGCCATTGGAATGGTCACGGTAGATCCGTGTCAAGAATGGCACTTCTTCTGCATGTTTTAGTCCATTTGAGCAACGGGATGGCTTTCTCTGGACTACCATTTTTGAAGCAGGTTTTGGTGCTGCAGAGGGAAGACCACAGTGCCATAGGGCAGGATTGGGCTAGTCTTGGTTAATAGTGTTGGACTTACACAACAGAGAAAGCTGGCACTTGCTTGAGAGTAGGCATGGGAGCTTTCAAAGGGATAGGCTCCAAATCTAGCCATGGTGGGGATGATGACAACAAAACCAGTGCTTCATCTGGTGCTCCATGCAGTAGGCAGGTGTACATGGTAAGTCATTTACTTGCAAGGAGCCCTTGCATCTGGCAGCAGTGAGCTTCACGGCCTGAGATAATGTCTGTCTTTTCTCTTCGGGTTATATTTTATCTGATGACCTTGTCTGATTGGAAGATTGCTCCATTCCTATTCCCCAGGTAGTGCCACTCAGTGAGCGCTGGCTTTGCTCCAGTGCCTGCCAGAAGGAGCAGAAATACTAATGTGAGTATAACAAAGTGTGGAAGCCTTCCTCATACTAACTCATGTGCTAAGCTTCCAGGAGCTTGTCTTTCTCCAAGTCTGCATTTTCAGCCTGGTTTTCCTTCCTTTGAAGTGTGCCCTGTCTTTGCCTCCCTGTTTCTACCCACTGATGCCAGGGAGGATACACCTTTCTCTGGGCCCCAGCTTTAGCTGCTGCTGTGTGCTTTGACATCTCTCCTGCCTTCTGTAACGTGCCAGGCCCTATTCAGGGACCCTAGCGTAGCTGAAATCAATCTCATGCTTGCTGCAAGACTTTTTTAGTGCTGCTTCTTTTTGCAGTGTACTGCAATCTTAAATGGCAACTTTCTACAGTGCAGTCTGGGTGTGGCTGGCTTGTGTGTGGGTGCTGTGGAACTTAATGCCAACAGTTTGCTTATGATAGTGGTGTTCACTGTGTTAGTGCTAAACTAATGTTGCAGCTTGATGACAGCAGTGCTAGAAATGCCTTTTTCAAAATTTTAGTAAGGCAGACAGGCACTGAGAGCATTGAAGAACAGTTCATAAGAAATGCTAGGATGCCAGTATTAAATTCCAGCGTGGGAGAACATTGATTTCATCAGCTGCTGTCTTGGCAGCATTCTGCTCCTGCTGCCAGTGAATTTATACATTTCTGCTGAGTGCTGGCTGATTTCACCTTAGCAGACATGTTCAGTTTTCCAGTCTGTGTGACCCTTTGCTGAGGTCCCCTCTGATGAGAGGCACTGCCTGGATAAAGGTGGTCTTCATTCATGATTGCAGAGTCTGCCTCTGGCCAGAAAACTGAGGAGACAAAGCAGGAGGATAGTTGATGTTACAAGTACGCTCAAAGTCTTTGGGGAGAAGGAAAACACTTTTTCCCAGAGGCCATGTTCCCTTTCTTAAGGTGCTCCTAAGGTACTTCATGTTAGAAAGTGACTGCAGTTATGAAAAAGTGGTTGAGACCTCTGTTTCAGGATTTCAACCTGTTTTCATTTGGAAGGGAGTTTCTCAAAAGGGATTCTTCTCTTTTCTTCCAAGAGATGATTCCTCAGTGGGCACACAGCTTTCTTGCCTTGGACAAAAGGAAAAAAATCCATGGACGTATTTCCTGGAAGTCACAGCCAGCATGATGAAGTTTGCAGATGTTACACTATAACTTTGTCACCCTACCTTCTTTTCCAATTCTAGCTATGTTAATTTATTCAGAGCTTGTTTCCAGAGACAAAATTAATTGGGCCAAGACAGCAGCTTCTTCCTGTAATTGCTTGTGCAGGAAAGGCTTGTTGAGTATCTCCTGATGTGAATCATTGCCCAGCAGTCTGAAATCAACCCTCACTCTTGTGGCTGCTAATAATGGAGATTTGAAACATGGCTCTCTTGGCACAAACTCTGTGTGAAATGTAACATACTTGAGTGTACTATATTACACTCAGTAACACACAGCATATGCTGGCATTTTACTTTGGGGCTCCTTTCTTTCCCAACACACTTGACAGAGCCCTGTTTCCCCAGCGTGCACTCGTGCCAGGGAAGCCACAGCTTCTTGGCATGTGAAGCTGGAGCAGAGGGAGGGAAGGACTCAGATTTTCAGCTCAGAGGCAGTGAAAACACACTTTGGATCAAGATTATCCAGTGTATGGCTCAATGCCATCAAAACATATTTGAATCACCTTGTTATGTTCTCATTCAGTTCCCCATAGAGATCAGGGCCCCATAGGCAGCACCTGGTATGTGCCTGGGTACAGACCAGCCTCAGCTGTTGTGTTGTGCTTTAGCTTTTCATCAGTTTAGGGAGACTGCTGGAAGAGTTTTCCCCTAATCTGTTTCACTGGTATCACAGTGTAGACTGGGGGAAGCTAAACTGCTGTAAGCTAATTCCGAATCAGAAGCAGTTCAGATCCTGGCAGAAGCACAGAGGCCTCACCCATTTCCAAACAGATTAGCCTGAGGATACTGAGGGATACCTGTATGCCTCTTGGTGTTTGTGATAATGCAAAAGGCCTTGTTCCAAAGACTGTCTTGACTGGGAGCACAGATGATGGAAAGGGAGCAGAAGGAAATTCACTCCTGTCACCAGCTGACTGCAGAAGGTGGGATTCTCCTGAGTCCAGTGCCTGCTGGACTGTTCCCTCCTTCCAAGGTGATGAGGTATAACAATATATATTCCTCCACACTATGGTAGTTCATTTGGAATTTGTTTCCCATTAAACCATCCCCTTCTCTGGCAATGTCTTAGTCACAGAGGGCCTCTGAAACTGCCCAGTAAGTTCAGCTGGCCTGCCCCATCCACAGCTTTTGGATGGCCCGCTGGCAGGTAGGGACAAGGAGCAGGGCTCAGTTGTCTTTTGAAAGGAAGGCCATGTAAGAATGAAATTACAGCTGAACTAGTTCAGGAAAACTTTTGGAAAAATGTTTTTCATTCACTTCAGTGCAATATGTTGTGTTTTAACCTCCAAACCCAGAGAACTTACATCCCTTTTAGTCCTGTTCAGAAAAATGTAAATCCTCAGGTAATCCCTGCAGAACAAGAGAAAGTGAGGCTGCATTTGCTGAGAGATAATAGAGTGCCTTGGGTCACTCACATAAACCACATTCCTGCCAAATGCTTGGCAGGTAGTTTTTGTGAATTTTCTGTTCTTGGAGATAGTCAGTTTTTGACTGGACAAGGCCCAGAGCAATGGCATGCAAATTTGAGGCTGACCTTCCTTTCAGAGGGTTGGAGCAGATCACCACTGATCCCTGCTAACCTAACCTGTTGTAGGATTTTGTGAAGGGGTAAAAAGTTTTACAGAAGAAGCTCTGTTACCCAGGTTTTAAAGCAGGATGAATGCTGGATAATCCTGGATAATCAATCATGCAGTCAGAAGAGAAGCTGCAAACTGACTCCCCAATCAGTTCTGAACATGGACTTCCAGAGATGTCTCACTGTTGCATGCAGTGTGACTTTGGCATGCATTTAGGAGGGCAAGGTAGCATCCCATGTGTCTGCACCAGGAAAGATGCTAGTTATCCTTTGAGCTGGGTAGTAAAGCTGGGCCATCCATGCTATTTTACCCCATGCCTGACTAAATAAAATGGCATCAGCTGTCTCACTAGAAACCATCAGGCTTCATCACTCTGCAGGGATAGGTTTCTGCTTCTTCCCTCTATGTTTGACATCTTGCTTTGAGGCTGCTGGCTGATTTACTGCCCTGGGTCAATGCAAGATCTCTATAAAGAGATCTTTAAAACTCTAGGTGGTCTATTTGGAACAAAATATCCTCTTGCAGCAACCTCCTTTCCTTGGTAGAAGAAGCGTAGTTCAGCTCCTGCTGGGCAAGGAGGCATGTTCAGAACAGTCTAAGGGCATAACTTGCTTGCAAAGCAAACTGCTTGCAGTCCAACAAAAGAGCAAGTCTAAACTTGCAGAGAAGTTGAGGCACAACTTTTGTTCAATCAACAGAACAGTCATATGGATGAGATACTCTTTCTGCCTACTGCAGAGCTTTAGCTCACATTTCTGCCTACTGCAGAGCTTTAGCTCACAAGCAAGACCTTGCCTGGTATTTCCAGCAGAGCCTGCTCTGTTGAAAGCAATGGTTGCTGAAGTCAGGGCATCAGCACAAGCTGGCTGTAACTCTGGCACAACTGGCACAATTGTCTGTAACTCCACTGCCCTGCTCTAAAGAAATGTCTAATGCAAAGTAGACCTCTGCACCTGCTCTATAGACGGCTGAGAGGAGAGAGGTGCTGTTTACTGTCCTTCTGAAGGTGGTGACTAAGCAGGCTTTGTGAGGCACGCAGGATTGACTTTGGCCCCCTGGTTCCCTGCAGTGAGCGAGCATCTTGGGCATCGACACTCAGCTGCCACGTATTGGCTTTCTGCATGCTGGAGGTGGCCACTTCAGTCAGCAGAGCCCTGTTGGTCTGTCAGCAGCACGTGTTCAGTGCAGCCCTGTACCCTCAAGGACTCTCTGATGCATTTCCCATCTCATTCAGCTCTGCAGCAGGGTCAAGAAGGAAAAAACTTGGACTTCTGAGAAACTACAGGAAAAAAAGGTCCAGTGGTAAACAATCAACAGAACAAAGCCCAGGCATCTTTGGTGGTAGCAGGCCACAGGCAGCCACTGTATGGCAGTTCTGCTTGGAAACAGACAGAGTTCACAAAATTAGGCCACATTTCCAACTGGGACACTGAACACCAGACCTCCAGGGCACACAGCCTACCTAGCTCCACGTGTTTGGTGATGCCATGTTTGTGTACCACGTAAAGCATGCCAAACGAACACCCAGTCACAAAGCTACCCAGTCAGTTGGGGTGCGGAGGATATTGGAGCGGGAGTGAGGCAGAGCTTTCCAAGAGCTTTTGCAAGGCAACACTGCCTTAACTGAACCACAGGCACCGTGTGGATACTCTTGTCTCTGACCTGCACTGCCTCTGAAATACACTGCCTGCACCTTGGCACACAGGCATACCGAATTGCGCCCTTCTGATGAGTTTGGAAATAAGGAATTCCTTGAGGAATTGTGTTGATTTGGCATGGCCTGAGTTTTTGGTAGCAGGGGAGGGCCACAGGGGTACCTTCTGTGAGAAGCTGCTGGAAGCTTCCACCATGTCCAACAGAGCCAATCTCTGATGGCTCTGAAGATGGGCACGCTGCTGGCCCAATGAGAGAGGTTGGTAACTCCTCTGTGATGACACAGTTAAGAAGAAAATCAAAACAGAGCATGCACAGTTTTTTCCCCAGGGCTGGGGAGGCACCGAGGCTGCTGCCACGCTGGCACGGCCCAGAGCAATACACTGTGGCTGGAAGGGCAGGGCCGGGGTGGTGCTTCTCCTTCCCTGCACCCAACATGAAGGGAGACATGAGCTGAACAGAGAGACTACAGATCACACCTTTTGTACCTGTGGAACCTGCAAACCTTGATTTTATTTTTAAACACCTCTCCACATGAAGAGAGGTATTAAACAACCCCAGCGCTGCCGCAGCCACCACTGCCCACACGATGGTGGGGGGGCTGCCTGGCTGGCAGCAGAAACAGGATGGGCAATTCCCTGACCCAGAACCTAGATGAGATCAACTTCTCGGCGCTACAGGATCCTGCAGGAATCTTTGAATTGCTGGAACTTGTTGACAGTGGTACCTACAAGCAGCAGTTTTTCTTCTAGTCAGGAAAAAGAAGGGAGTGAGGGCATGTGGGCGAAAACATAGCAGCACCAAGGTCAGGGAAAAGGAAGGGGGAAAGATACTCAAGCATCAGAGCTGAGATTCCTCTGCAGGCTGTGGTGAGGACCATGGTGAAGCAGCTGTGCCCCTGTAATGCATGAAGTCCATGGGGATGCAGAGATCCACTCGCAGCCCGTGAGAGAAGTGCTCACACTGGAGCGGGTGGATGCCAGAGCAAGCAGTGATCCAGTGGGAGACCCAAATAGAGCAAGAGGGCTCCTGCTTCCAGAGATAGAGGGCCCTGGCTTCCAGACTAGTGCAGCCTGTCCTTAAAAGAGCTGTGGACAAGTGACCAATGCCACAACAGATTTGGAATGGCTGAAGGACCCCACAGCATAGCTGAGAAAGGACTCCTCTCGCTGAGCAAACAGAAGAATATCAGGGGTGACAAACAGACCAAAATCCTCATGGCCTGTCTCCCTGTGCTGTCAGTGGGAAGGAGGGAAGAGCTGGAGGGGGGGGGGGGGGGTGTATTTTAAAGGCTTATTTTACTTTTCATTATCCTCCTCTGACACTGTTAATAATAAATTTACTTTATACCTTTAAATTTGGACCTTAAGTTTTGCCCTTAGAGTGTTTTTTTCTCCCAGTCCTTATCTCAACACATGAGCCCTTCATAAATTTTTTTCCCCTCTCCTTTGCTCAACTGTAACAGAAGAGGGTGAGTGAATAGCTTTTGTGGGTACCTGGAATATTGCCAGTATCAAATGATAACAGGAATGAATTGAGAAAACTGGCTTTGGATGCAGTTTGTAAGACCTTTCAGTTTTCAATAAAAAGTGAATGTTTTGGGAAAGCAGCTTCATCCTTTAGTACAGGTCAGTGGGTTTTTTGGAGTCTTTCCAAAGATGCTTGGACCTGAAAGGATAGGGGGTGAGAAATGTTTTAAAAGAGGAGAGGCAAAGAAATCAGAGGAAAACAATGCTGAGATTTACTTTCTAAGAATTCGGTCCTTGCAGTGGTCTTGGCAGGGTACTGATGTGCATAATTAGGGTGGCACGATGGCAATGGGAATAGAAACTACTTACAAAGCTAAAAGTTGTATATTAAAGCAGATAAGTCAAGAGTGCAAGTTGTGCTCAGACAGCTATCAGGCTAATAAGAGTCTAGATGATGTGCTAGGTACTAAATAAATCAAGGAGAGTCACTTGACATTTTCTAGCTGGAAAAGGAGGGTTCCCCTTTAAAGAAGGGCTTCATATGCACATCCTTATAGACTTGAGTGATGGCACTGTACATCTGAGCTCTCTCTAGAATTGCTAGCACTGAATTGCTTAGAGAGAGGACAAGGTTATTAGCTTCAGCAGGAAATGGAAATTTTATACATAAAGTACATGTGGAATTGGATTGTCTGTAACATGAAGCTGTGGAGATTACCCATGCAAAATGAGAAAATTATCCAAGTTTGAAATTGTCCTCAGTGCCTTGGACTGTAATTTTGCAGCACGCTTGCCCCCTTGACCTTAACACATCAAAATCTGCAGAGATTGGCTCTATTAATTTAGGCTTAATGCAGGACCTGAGTCTTCTTAGAAATGGTTATTGTTAAGGGGAGAAATAAGCTCTTAAAGTGATGTAGGCCAGTAGTTGTCTTAAGTGCAGGTTTAAGGATGTCTCCCAGATCAGAAGGATGGTTCAAGTGTGACAGATCAGTCAGGCACAGACTTAGTGAGAACTCCTCATTTACCTACTGAAAGCTTCAAGAGCTGGGTGAAGACAAGGCAGACAGAGGCAAAGGACAGCAACTGATGTGACTGCTGAGTAGCAGAACTGTTTTTGTAGCTGGCCAGTCCATTGGAAACATCTAGTGAGGACCATGCAGCCTTCTGTAGTATTCTAGGAAGCTGTTTGTGTTTCAGACAGGCTGATCACATAAGTGGTGTGCTGCAGAGGAGAATTGGGCAGTCCCTTTTTTCTAGGATGCACCACTCCTTGTTGTAGGGCTTGGGACTTGCTCAACAGCAGGAGATGATGTCCAGGGAACTGCAACAACCTTGCTGGTGCTTCCCAGTGGAAAGAAAATAAAACAGAATAATAGAAGGAAATTTTTTAAAAGGGTCAAGTAGGATGTCTGGATGTCCTAAGGGTGCTATTTCTCAGTGTTGATGGTGTGTCACTTTTTTTAAAAATCCAATCCAAGCTAAGTGACCCAACGCTTACCCCCTAAGCATGGGGAAAAAGTAGAGGGTGGCAATTCAGTTCTGCTCTGTCACATCTGCCCAAAGATTTTTTTTTCCCCTTTCTCTGTTGAGCAGAAATCACAGGTACAGTGTATGGATTTAGGTGGGTTTGTCTGGGTCTCATTGTTTGCTTCTTGCTACTAAAATTGTATGTAATTGTATATAAAATGTTATGCAATTCTGTGCTGTTCTCCAGGTCTTCCTGGGTCAGACCCTGCTGTTGTCTTGACCTGCCATCCACTCAGATGCAGCATCAAGTTACAAGGAGATGACAAAGCAGGAAAGGAACTGTGGGTTATGTCCCTGAGAAGCTGGTCTGTCAGGCTTATGCCCTAGATGAGGACCAGGCCAGACTTCTAGCTTCATCAAAGTACCAGAGCAAACATTTCTAGTGGATGCAACCTTTCTGTTCCTTCTGCAGGCATTGCTTTGCTGTATTTGCACCTGTTTGATGTGTATGGAGATCCAGCCTACCTTCAGGTGGCCCATGAGTACGTGAAGAAGAGCCTGAGGTGCTTGACCAGGCGATCCATCACTTTCCTGTGTGGTGATGCCGGGCCCCTGGCAGTGGCTGCTGTCGTCTACCACAAGCTACAGAACCAGAAGCAGGCAGAAGACTGCATCATCCGGTAAAATCCTTGGTTATGGCTTTGACCTGACCTTCCTCTTGCTCGTGGAGCTGGTCTGGGCTTGCATGAGGCACTCTCTGACAACATTTTGTTGCAGTCTTGTGTGAGAAATAATCCAGTAACTTAGCAAGGCAGCACAAACTTTTCCTGCCCTGGTAAAAGAGGTGGTTTAAGGACAAACACGTTTGCATGGCAGCCTGCAGGCTGGGGAGCAAGGATATTGTTCAGCTGGTATTGCCATCTTAAAAATAATTCTGATAAACACAGGAAGAAAAAAGTGCCAAAATTAAAAACAAAAAAACCCAGAAGGTGGGGTTTAGTGGTTTTAATTTAGCTTTACAGTCATTTCGATGAAACGGAAAAATGTGGTAAGATTATTAGATTTAATTTTGGTACTTGCTTCCACTTGCTCTTTATTAGTTGTCTTTGACTTAAACCTAAGATTGACAGCATCCCTTTCAACTGCAGAATGCAGCTGGTTATGATTCATTTATTTCTATTTCCTGCCTTTCCTCGACTGTTCTCGCATGTATTTCTGTTGGGTACTTAAGAAAAGGACAACAAGCTGTCATAGATCAGCATGTGGCAGAGGAAGGAAAATAGTTAAGGAGATGTAGTTGCAATCATTTCCCAGTTAAGGCAGATGGGTTTTAAGAAGGAGAGAAACAGCCCTGTAGAGAGTTTCCACTCATACATGATCAGCACAAAGAAAGACAAAACCCCTGATGCTTCAGAACACTGACTGCCCTTAAACAGCCATGAGCAAGTGATGCATAACAGCAATTTTAAAAAGCCACAGGTGGGAATCAGAGGTGTCTGTATGGTTTGGACACCCAGTTCCACTCCCTTAACTAAGAATAGCTTCTGGTTTATGTAGGTACAATCATCTGAGGACAGAATTCTTGTTCTGATAATAATCTGTGGGTTAGATTTTGCTTTGACAGAGTGGCAAATCTCACTATGATTAACATATTTGTTAACAAAAAGGGAATTAATCTGTCAAACAATACTGGTCAGTTGTGGTCAGTGCATAAGTCCCAGGTTGTAAAAACAATCCCTAATTCATGTTTTCTTGCTCAGGTCTCCCCGCCCCGTATCCCTCTTGCTCTGCCTATGGTTTGGTGGCAGAATGGAATCTTGTGATTAATTTTGCACTGCCATCTAATGGTATAATAAAGTCAGAACACTGGAAATTGGTTTCTTCTTACATCTGCAAAAGGAAAACAGAAAAATGTGGCTTTCTCAAATGAACAGTTATACTGTCCTTACTGTGGCACCAATTCCCAAAGCAGTTACCCTAACCATGCTCCTTTACAAGAGAGTATTTCTTTGAGAAGTAGCTCCCTTAATCAAAACTTTTAAATGGTTTTTGAGTATGCTGTTTAGTTACAGAACAATTGCTAAGCTGTGCAGTGCAAGTGCATAGAAAGAACACTATTAGCAGAGCTGTGGAGAAGAAGGGCCTCTCTGCATTTTGTCCTCTGTCTCTTAAAGCATCTCATCTTTACAGAGCCAGTGGAGAGAATCCATCAGCCAGGTTTTACCTGCAGTGGAAGAGACAGAAGCTTGCTTTTTCCTAAATGAGTTCATGACCAAAAAATGTACTTTTATGCTCTAGAGAGACTGATGTTTTGGGGCAGCCTATTTTCCAAGAGCCTGTGAAAATCTGAGCCATGTTCTAGAAGCCCTCTTATTCCTGTCACCTCCCACCAATTCAGAAGGTCAAAGCTTTGCTTTCAGAGCCAAGGGTGCACAAAAATCCCATTTTGCTCTACAGCTGCCTTGGTTTCCCTCTGTCCAGAAACTGCTGATTATTGACAGTTGAGGTGATAGCCTGATAATGTGAATAGGAGTGGCTCTTCCTTTCAGAGAGCACAACTTACTCCACACACCTGAGAAATGCATTCAGTCCAGCAGCATCCCAGGCATCTCTTTTTGAAGGTATGACCACATTTCAAAAACAGCAGAAACTCCTGGCAGGCTTCCTCTCCTGATGATCCTGCTTGAAAAGCAGTTAGAGGTAAAGCAGTAATGCACAAAGAACAGAAAAGTGGTCCAGTTGCTCCAGATTTCCCCATAAAAGGAAGGTATCACATCCAGAACTGAGAAAATCCCTAACACTGGTATTACAATTCACACATTCATTCATTCCTTCTATGTCACCTGACATTTCCTGACATCTCAGAGCTGAACAACATCACCAGCCAGCTTCTCTTCTGGCCAGCCTGCTGCCAGGCAAAGTCTATTTGTGCAAACACCTCCTTGAAAACCCTCTTAATCTGCCTTCTTTGGACTCTGTGACAGGCACCACGAGGAGGCAGCAGGCCTTTCCTTTCAGCTCCTGCAGCTGAGAGAAGAACCCATGCCTTGGGTGTAAACTCTGTCTCTTGGGTTTAATCTGTGAGAAAGAAACCTCTCTGTGGGGCAGTCCACATGTCAAGTGGTACAAGAGCCAATCCACCTTGAGACACTGCTCCCTCCTTTCTCCTTTAAAATCCTTCAAAATCACTTGGAGTCCAGTGCCAAGAGAAGAAAGTTTCCTGTCATGAGGAGTCATAGCCCAGCATCCTCTCTTCTTGAGGCATTTGGTTGCTTCTTTACTTTGCAATAGGTTGTTGCAAAGTCCGTGGAGCCCAGGGAGCTAAGGCTGCCAAGGCACCTTTTTTGTTCTTCACACTGCTGTGTCAGGGAAGCTCAGCACACACAAAGCTTTTCCTGGCTGGTTTCACAGCAGGAAACAGTCAGGGAACAGCCTTAAAGCCACTTACACTGGTATTTTAAAAGTGATGGCACTTTTCAGATTGCTGTCTTACAGATGAACAGAAAAATAAAGTCAAATCCAATCACACTGCTACCTGCTGCCCTGACAGGGAAGGACATCCAGTCTTTCTGGAAGTGTGATGAGAGTTGAAACAAAGGAAAAATTGCATCAAGAGAGAATTGGGCTACAAAGCACCAATGTGAAGTGCTGTCAGTCTCTGTTAGCACTACAGGAATATCACCAGCTTTGCAATATCATAATGGAATCACAAAATCACCATATATAATGAGGTTGGAAGAGACCTCTAAGATCATCAAGTCCAACCTATGCCCTAACACCTCAACTAAACTATAGCACCGAGTGCCATGTCCAGTCTTTTTTAAACACATCCAGAGATGGTGATTCCACCAACTCCCTGGGAAGACAGTTCCAGTACTATTCTTTTGGTGAATTTTTTTTTCCTAATGTCCAATCTATACCTTCCCTGATTTAGCTTGAGAAGAATAGAGAAGTGGCAAAGAAAATACTTGACTGCAGACCTCACTCTGCACTTGTGGGCTAAAGCCTGGTGCCAGGCAAGCTGTCCTCAGACAGCCACAGCACTCCCACTTTGCTAAGCTGTCCTCACTGCTGCTGAGTTTTCCCTAGAGGATATTTCTTCCTTGTGCCACAGCAGCTTGGTGTTAAACTACCTGTGTAGCTCCACCTTTTACTTAGATTTTTAGCTCATGGAGACACCTCTTTCTCACCTGACAGCATAGCCCAGGTTATTTGTAGGCATGGAGAGAAAGGGGCTCCTCTATCAGGACTTTAGAGCATTAGGGGTGAGATTTTTTTTTCACATACCATTAGCACTAGTTTGACTTTCAAATATTCCTTAGCCAGCCAAATTATAAGGATAGCCCTGTACTTTGAAAGTGATGGTTTTTGGCAGAGCGTCCACCTTGCCAGTAACATCACAAGGAGATAATGGCAGCCTTTCCTGAGCAGTCAGCAGCTTTATGCTGACCATTTCTTTTAGCCCAGGTTTCCCCCTCATGTAGCTTCCCAAGCTGGTGCTATAAAACCCAAGCATATAGTATGAGTGCACTGTGAAGAGCAGAGCAGACTGAAGCAATGAGCCAAACAAAAGGCAGAAGGGAATGGGTGTTTCCACCTTCCACCTTGTGCAGCTGGAAGGCTGAGAGCCAGAGCCTGGCCTGACAACACCTAGGGCACAGCAGCATGAAGGAATGAACATGGTTTTGAGCCCCAGTCTTAGTGCTTCTTTACATGGCTTTGAGTGTAATGTTTGAGTGCATTTCCCTCTCATCTCCCCCATGGGAATTCTTCATTGCAGTTTGCTGCACCTCCACAAGGCTGACCCACGAGTGCCAGATGAACTCCTCTACGGGCGCATGGGCTATCTCTCTGCACTGATATTTGTGAATAAGCACTTTGGAGAGGAAAAGATCCCTCACAGTCACATTCAGCAGGTATTGTACCTTTTGCTGATTTGTTGTCTATCTCTTCCCATGTAATTCATCTTGGGGCAGGTAAAAATCAATGCTGTATATAAGGAACTCTAGCAGTAAGGGAGAAACCACATCATGGTATACCTGCTTTTCTTCCAAAGGGACAAAGCACCACTGTCCATGTAAATCCATAGGCAGTACTGGACTGGTATACATTTCCTTCCACCCTCTGTTTGAGCAGAAAAACAAATGTTCTGTGTCAGAATACTCACTGGGCTGTGTCCAAGTCAGCAGCATTTCCCTCACCCACATTTGTTCCCATCCCTTCACAGGTCTGCGAAGCAGTTGTAGCCTCAGGAGAGAGCTTAGCCAAAAAGAGGAATTTCACAGCCAAGAGCCCACTGATGTTTGAGTGGTACCAGGAGTACTATGTAGGAGCAGCCCATGGTTTGGCTGGGATCTACTACTATCTCATGCAGGTAAGAGCCATGAGGGGAGGGGTCCTTAGCAGCTGTTTCACATTTCTTTGAACAAGGAACAGCATTTGAATTGTCTCTTGGGAATGTCAAACTGGGAAAGATACCTTGTCTGATGGACTTACCCATGTGTTTATCATGCATTTCCAATTGTAAAGGTTTTCTTCAAATCTGAGATTGAATCTCTGACCTTGGAGATCTGTGGAGAAATGAGACTTGCATTCACCAGCAGTGTCACATAATGAAGGCCTGTAGCTCAGCTGGGTCTGAGTTTCCCCCTCATGTTAATTGCTTCTAAATTATTCACATTTGTTGGTATCTGCTGGCTCCCTGCATTTTGGAGCAGAGTGAGAATCTCTGACAGAAAAGCACAGTGAAAGAAACTGCTCATAGTAGGAAAGTGGGAAATGCCTTTGTATCCAAAGCAGAACCTGCTTCCAACTGTGAAAGAGGTGGGACTTTGATAAAGGAACTGAGTTCTGCAGTGTCTGCAGCAGGCAGAGCAAGGCAAGAGTCTGGGGGATGCAGAACCCCTTTGCTTTGTGCCTTCGCACTATTTTGCACAACTCACTGGAGCTCTGTCAGTATTCCCTATTCTGGCTCTGAAAATAATGAGGGTGATAATTCCCCTATGTGGGTCCCTTGGTGCATGTACTTACAGTGCTCAGGCACTTAGAAAAATAACAGCAATAAATAATATTGAAATTTGAAAGCATTAAGAGCATCCTTGAGCAGTGCAGATTATTTTGCATTGCTAGAAATAGTTTATAATCTTTTATTAGACGTAACTCTCAGAGCAGGTGGAAAAGGAAGCCACCAGGTTTCAAGCATTTGAGCTTTCCTTCAGGACTGTCAAAGTTAAAGCCCATATACAGCATCAGTAGAAATCCTGTGAATATAACTCTTCTGTGGCTCAGAGAGGAAGAGGTGATTGGTGGATTTTAAGTAGAAGATTTGGCAAGAGGGGGATGCAAGAGGGTTATTGCCCAGGAACACAGAATAGCAAGCTAGGAACAGGGGATACAACCATGTGCTGTGAGCCTAAATTTGTACCAAGTCCCTGAGCTTGTTCCCAAGTGGCTGTTTTAAATAATTTTAAGTCTCCCATAAAATACTGCATGGGCTTTATGCTTCTCTGCTATATGAAGTATAAGGAGCCTGGATCAGCCAAGCATGATGCACAGAAAGCCTTGGGAGAAGCAAGCATGTGAAATATGGAGAGGAAAACATCATTTATCTCTACTGGTTTTACAGCATAAGTATTCATTTTTAATTTTCCAGTTAGCAACCTGAGAACAATCTGATCCTTAGATGAGAGGGTTCATTGCAGTCTGCCATGGGAAATTAGAACTGCACAGATTTCATGTGGGGCAGTGTCTTTGGAAGAAGACACTGAAGCCTCTCCCTTGCTTCCCTCTGAGGTCAACAGTGAAGTCAGCCTCTTGAAATTACCCAGCAACATCTGTGAGGATTCAGAATTGCAGCCTGACAGCTGGGCTGGCTCAGCAGCTAACAGCTGAGATGCTCTAGATGCTAGGAATCATCCTTAATACTGATTTTAGACCTGAAGCTATTTCTGCTCATCTTTAGGAAAAGCAGCAGCAAGCTCTCTTGCTTAGAGGACCAGGTGACATGTTAGGAACAGTGTTGGTTTCTGGGATGTAAGGGTAGCATTGGAAATTAGTCCCTGCCAAAAGGCACAGCAGCCAGGGACTGAGTAGGTAATTGTGAAATGTGAAAGCCCAAACCAAAGAAATTACTTAATTTACAAGGAGCAAGAGGGAATGTAACCATTGTTGACTTTGTTTCCACCTTTTGGGCAGACTTTGGGTCTCTTGGGGACAGACAGAATGGTAATTCTCCCTGATTGGAATGTTTTCTGTGTCTTAGCCTGGCTTTGGAGTGAGCCAAGTAAAGCTGCACAACACAGTGAAGCCCAGTGTGGACTATGTCTGCCAGCTCAAGTTCCCATCTGGGAATTACCCTCCGTGCATCGGTGACACCAGAGACCTACTCGTCCACTGGTGCCATGGAGCACCAGGTGTCATCTACATGCTTCTCCAGGCATACAAGGTACCACACACCTTGCAAAGACCCTGTGGAGCCCCCTAAATGTGAAACTTCCTCTGGAGATGTTGGGAGACCCCCCCTTGCTTGGAAGTAGCATGGCTTGTTACAGTGAAATCACCCCACAGGAGCCACTGATTGATACAGAATTTAGTCTTTTAAAGAAATATTTCTGAAAATATCCATCAGTTATCTGGGCTGCCCTGTTGCAGGTGATGGATGGAGACAACTAGTTGTGTGTGAAGTAATGGTCTTACATCCCCACTCATGATATCAAAAATATCCCTTAAAATGTAAACAGCAGACACACTTCAGCAGGACACCCAAGCCTCTGTGTCCCACAGGATGCTCTTTGTTTGAAGGACATTGCCTCAGTAAGGACAGCAGTTTCTTGTCTCCACAGGTCTTTGGGGAGCAGCAGTACCTGAATGATGCCCTGCAGTGTGCAGAAGTGATCTGGCAGCACGGGTTACTGAAGAAAGGCTACGGGCTGTGCCATGGCACAGCTGGCAATGCTTATGCCTTCCTGGCACTGTACAACCTCACTCAGAACATGAAATACCTCTACAGGGCCTGCAAGGTAAGAGTGAGGCAGGAGAGGGGCTTATTCACTTCTGCCTTCTACATGACTGCCTTTGCAACCCAATTTCTAGTGGGGCAGACATGCAGGTAGAAACCTGAGAAGAAAATACTTTAACCAAATTTGAACAGTTTTTGTCCCTCTTTTCTCAGTTTGCAGAGTGGTGTTTAAGCTATGGGCAGCATGGGTGCCGGACTCCAGACACACCATTCTCTCTCTTTGAAGGTAATCTCAGTCTCTAGCTTTGTGTTTTACTCCTGGATCTCAGCTGCTCTAGCACCAAGGAAAACAGAATATAAGCTCCACTGGCAAAACTCAGTGTAGGGGATGGAAAGGAGCTTGTACCCACTGGGTTTTTCTATCCTTTCCCAGAAGGAATCTCCCTGTAGCACAGGCTAATGTCTTAGCTGGAGCATTTTGTCTTCTTAGACCTCCCACACAGATTTTGTATACAGATCTTAAGGGGAATTCTTTCATGGCTACAGGCTTCCTTTTGGTTATTTGTAGCCTGGCTTCTCAGACAGTCTCTTTTCTGTACATTTTTAAGGATTGAAATCCTTCATGAGTGTTGAGTTTCATTCTAAAGGTGAGGAACAAATGGGGCTGCTTTTATGGGCCTTGTTGGCTCCTGTGGCACTTTGTGCCTCCTGCTAACAGCTTCCCCCAAATCTGCCACCAGTGGGTATTTGCTGAAGGAGCCAGCCCCCCAGCTAACCCTAATCTCCCCAAGCTGCTGCAGGCCAAGGGACAGCAGAAGTTCCATCAGTCAGGACCTTGGGCAGCAGTGTCTCAAGGACCAGAGTTTGACAAAGCTGCTCAGTGTTGAACTTGTGGGTAAAGCAGAAAGAAGGCAGCTGGAGTGTTGAAAACACCCATTGCATTTTACCAGGTGCTTTTCAACATTTCATTAACTTCAAAGTGCTTTTCCCCATTGAGGTACCAAAGTTGCTCGAGAAACCTGGGCTCAGACCTTGAAAAATATTTAGGACCTTTTCTTCTGTCTTCATAACTCATTCACTCCCTGCATAACTGAGAAAAACAGTGCCCAAAGGGAATTTCTCTGAAGCACAGTGTGTTTTTTTTCATCCTCAGGAATGGCTGGAACAATTTACTTTCTTGCTGACCTGCTGGTGCCTACCAAGGCCAAGTTCCCTGCATTTGAACTCTAAATGTGAATCCTGCTTGGCAGTTTGCTGCCCTGTATCCTTCTGCACTTGGAAACGCAGTTCAAGGCTGCTTTCTCCCTTTTCCAGACTCATCGTTGTTCGCCTAACTGAACATCCATCCGTCCTCCTGAGGGCATGCTGAGTTCTCTGACATTTCTAGTTGTCTCATTACATTGTTTAGTTTAAAAGACAGAATGCAGATTTTGCTGGTGTCCCTTAAAATCTCAGGGCTGCAGGTGGGAGCAGGGAGAACTGTACAGTATTTTGTTGGCTACAGAGTTTTGCTATTTCCTGTATCCCATTTCCTGGGAAGAGGTTTTCTATTTAATGTAACTTCTATTTAACTTCTTTTTGTGCTAACAGATAGTTGCAGGAATTTAGCCGCCTTTGGAGAACAACAGATGGAAAACTGAGACTAGTGCCCTGGAAGTTGTTTTCAAGTGTTTTCTTTCTGAGCACCCAGAGAGCAGATAGTTCAGTATCTGGGCTGTGCCACGTAAAGTGAATATGATGGACTCTGGAGTCTTATGTATATTTTTAATATTTTCTTCTAACTGGCAGAGCTGGAACTGACATGCCAAAGGCTTGTCCTGAGTTTGCAACTTATCTGCTCTAAAGGCAAAGGCTCTCTGTGCACTTGTTCCAGTGACAGACAAGTAATCCACTGCCATCTTACATGAAACCTTGGTCATCCAGTGGCAAACTCCAGTCCAAAAGTGAGCTAAGCATGCTTGCTTTTGTGGTCTCTTCTTGTTAGCTTTGAGAGTTTATTTTGCAGTCTTTATTTAAATATGTGTATTAGGTGGTGCCAGGTGCCCACCAGCAGCAACAAGGGAAAAGAAATGTATGCCACTGAGTTCTGACCTATCAGCTGTATAGATGTTATTTACATGTTTTCTTTTATAAGCTTTCCCAAACCTGAGAAATAATTTGAGTCACTTGTTTGCCTTGCTACTCCTTGTTGTAGTTTAATTTGCAACCACTCATCTACCCAGCTGGAAAATCTGCACTAGGTTAACTGGCTTTGATGTGTCAGGCAGATTAGGTACTTGCAGGGAGTAAATCTGCTTTTCCCTCCTTAGCTGATGCTGCACCAGTTCACAGAAATTGGGGACCTGACTCTGTCAGCTACTTTCTTAGCACTGAGCATGAGCTAAACACTGAGCTCAGGGAGGTTTACAGATGTAGCCACACAGCTTTGTGCTGTTTGAGAGCAGCTCCTCAGCCTGCACCAATGTGGCTGTGAGTTTTGATCTTTCAAGGGCTGACCTGCTGAGTGCCTCAAGTCCCAGAAGGGCAGGGGAGAAATAGAAGGGCAGCACAGCCACTCTCCTGGACCAGCAGTGGCAAAGCAAGACCACCAGAGCTGGCAGGGTTACACTCACACGTGCCTGAACACAGGGCAGCTGAGCCCAGTGGCACACGGGGTTCCATGAGAACCACCTGGGTAGGCAAGGAGCAGAAACCAGCCCTGGAAGGCTCTTTTGTTTCCTCAAAGGCCATGCTCCTGCTGCCCTCATAGGTTTCTGAATGTCCATCAAAAGACAGCCTGAATTGCAGAAAAGCTTATCTCCTTGAGGGTGGGCATCCCTGTCAGAAGCCTCAGGCTCACGTGGACACTGCAGCAGGCATACCCTGTCATTCACAGCTCAGGGAGCTGGCTAAGAAGCAGAGAGGAGTTGCCTAATCAAACAGCACTTGAAGTTACCTCCCAGCTTGGCTGGTGTGATGGCAGTGCAGGGACACCGCTCTGAGCCTGGGTTTCTCCTGGGCACCACTTCTGTAAAAGGGCATGGTTTGTGCAGGCCTGAGAGCATAATGTCCCAAGGTTTGTGCACTGATTAGGGGAGCATCAGGGCCATGTGTACAGCTACTGAGTGGAGCACTGTCTAATAAAAATGCTGAAACAACCAAACTTTGGGTTATTTCTACCTCCTGCTTTGTGACCAGGATTCATATCTGAAGAGATCAACATAAAAAACAACAGCTGTGCTGTGCTGGCAGCTCCTGGAGGCTCAGTGGCCTTCCACCCACCTGGAGTGTTAAGGGTATTGCACATTTTTCCCCCATCTCCAATCCATCAAGGCCAGTCCTGGGCTTTCCCTTTCAGGCTGTGCTTTCATCCCAGTACATCATTTTGCACTGGTGTCTCCATCCAAGGCTGCATCCTCCCGTCCATTGGAGACCAGAGTCCTGCAGGTTACTGTTGCTTGCACCAAAATACACCTGTGTACAGTGCTGGCCACCAAAAGGAAGAGGTGGCTCCTCCTAAAAAAGCACCTCCTGCTCAGTGAAAGGAGGAACAGGACACCTCGGGGAGGCTGTGACTGTCCAGCAGCAGAGCCTTTAAGACCAAGCTGTCAGCAGTGCTATGGATAGAGGTGATCCTGCCCTGCAGCACAAGCATATATTAAGTTCCTTGAGGTCCTAGACAACCTGGTTTTCTATAGTTTCTGTTAACGTTTGTGGTAAAGGTCTTGAGGAAGGGAGTCCAGCAATGAGGAGGAGAAAGCAGCACAGTGCAGTTTCTCTGGTTACCCTTCCTTTCTCATACAGGGGCTTGGTGTGGTACTGCCCACTTCACCCACCTGTGTGCCAAGGAGAGGGAGCAGAACCAACACAAGGTTTGAAAACAACTGGTCCTGTTTCAACAAAGCACCTGAAAGGGACTTAATCAGAAGTGTAGATACTTGACACTTGCTGCTGGTTGTGTTTGTCCATGGTGGTGGTCTGTTTATAAACAAAAGTAAAAAATATAAAATAACCTATATTCCCAAGAAACAAGTAAAAAACATGTTTTGAATGCTTCATCATCTGGCTCTGTTTGTGTTCACTTCCTGTGTATATGAGTGAACAGCAAGATGAAAAACATCCCAAAGACTGTTAACCAAATGCCATCTGTATGTGTGCATGTCCCCTGAGAGCCCAGCATGGTTTCAGCTCTCAGGAGCTGACAGCAGCCTCAGCTGTCAAAGATATGACACAGAGATAGTGCAAGAGAGCAACAGACAGTGCTGTGTCTGCCTAAATTACTTCTCATTCCTACATATTAGCTTTTTAAATGCCCACTAACAGCTGTCAGCACGCACTCAAAATCATTGGCTAACATGATTTAAAGTTTTTTGCCAAAAAATCCTGCCATGAGCTGTCCTCAGCTCCTGTAGCCTTTACAGTCAGACACACTGAGCTGATAAATCCATTTATGAACTACCACTGCAGGGATTTGATGCACACTGGTTTCCCTTTGAAACCACTTTGGAGCAGGCTGCTGGCTTGTGGCGTGGCAGGTGCTCTCCCAGAGTTAATAGGGAAAAAGCACAGCAGAAGAGATCGCAGCCTCCACAAACACATCCCCCTGCCCCAGAACAGACTGCTTCGACCTGACAGGCTTGGAGCTGAGCCAGGTGGAGAATAAGAGTGGCACATCCCACAAAAGCAGGTCTGGGAGAAGCAGCCAGTGGGGCCCGAACCTGCTGCCTTACACAAGTTACCCAGCCAGACCTCACTGCATCACTGTCTCACTGTCTCATCTTTCTGACTTCCCCTATTTTATTTTGTCCATGTTTTTGCACCTCAGTGTAATAACTTGGCCAAATCTGAGTGGGGTTCTTTGATGGCAACACCCAAGGGAACACGGCTGGGTCCCAACAAGTCCACAAGTCCTGCTCCAGGCCAGTTCCCAGCACATACAGATAATTTGTCGCGACAGTTTTGGGGGTTTTGTTTTAATTACTTTTTTTGTTTGTTTGTTTACATTGAGAAGAACAATGCAGATTTCTCGCCTGTTCCTGCCCAGAATGTCTACAAGTCCTTTGGCCAAAATGTCCCTTTGGATACACCTGTGAAAGAAACCTGAAGGCCAGTACCCAAACCAGGAAATTTAAACCCCCGGAGTTACAACTTATTATTAGTGCCTGAAGACAAACTCCAACAAAGCAAGAGGCAGCAGATCAGCTCGAAATAAGCCCCTGAGGGAAAAGGCTGGAGGCCAGCCAGGCTCACCCCAGCAGGGCAGGGCGCTGGCTTAGGGACTCTCTCAGAAGGCGTTGGTGTCCCCAGCAGGTGGCAATGCAGCAGCGGCCACCCTGTCCTTCAAGCACATCCCGCACTCCCCAGCTGCTCATGGATTTACATGGACAGTGGTCCTACCTCGGGACAGCTCGGGTTCAGCCCCTGGGAAAGGCTCAAACCAAAAAAGCCCACACTAGAGGTTGTATTTGTGCGCTGTGTGAGATGACACGTGTGAGAACCATGGAAGCCCTTCCGAAATGCATGGCCTCAGTCATAGACACACCTGAGGGACAGAAAAGAAAGGGAAATCTTTCCTGGTCCTGCCTGAAGCCACTCAAACTCCCCATAGGGGAGGACAGCTCATGCTCAGGTTATCAAGCAATCAAGGAAGCACTTCACATACTGGGTGACAATCTCCCCACGTCAGCTTTGCAAGTATTGCACAAGCCCTGCCACCAACCACTCCCAACCTGCAAGGAATATAGAGCCAAATACTCCCTTTTCCACAGGTGTTGCCCTTCACTCTTTGCTGCACCAAACATACTTTCCCTTAGAATGCCATAGGGATAGGGAACATTCCAGAAGGGCAAGAGCATCAAGAAAATCCAAGTGAGCACATGTGTAAAGGCACCAAGGCTCACCTCTGGGGTATTTGTCAAGGGAAAAACCCAGCTTAGGTAGAGCTGAAATGGCTCCTGTAGATGGGCTTGCAGTGCTATCTCTGCTCAACAGGGCCAGAGCAACCGTGGTCTCCCTCACCTGCTGCTTGCCTTGGGAATTTCTAGGCAACCCCCCTGCTTCAGCAGTGCATGAGGACAGAAAAGCATAGGGCAAGAAATGGGCCTTAAAGAGCGCGGGAGGGTTTCAGGCCATGGTTTTCAGTGGGATCTCTGTGCTCAGCTGGGGTGCAGTGTTACCATGCAAACTCACTCTTCATGCAGCAGGAACCAGATAAACCCAGGCCAATATAGACTTAAACCCCCAAATTCAGTGTCACAGCTGGTGTGAATGGATACTGCAGCATCTCCATAGCTGTGCCTCTCAACTTACCCAGCATAGTTCAATAAGCTTGGCAAAAGGTATTTTTTACCTTTATGTGGGCCAGTTCTGGAGCTGCAACTGATTGAGGGCAGTTTAGGATCCAGCCCCTCTGCAACAGGAGTCAGGGGAATTATTTAACTTTGAACAGTTGGTCAAATATCAGACTTAGCTAATAAGCTTGTTTGTGTCTGGCCTTAAAAGCAAGTCTTGGTTGGTTCCCAGCAATATGTGACAGGTAGATTTTTGTTGCTTCATTTTTCTTTTCGTATTTGTTTGGGTTGAGGGGCCAGGGGGCAGGTTGGGGAGAGGATTTGATTGTGTTTTTTTGAAAGAACAAGCAAACTCTTCCAAGACTGAGGATGCCACTCATCAAACATCCCCTTAACAGGAACTGGAAACAGATAAACCAGCACTCAGCACTTTCCCTTTAGGACAAATGTATTTGCATTCCTCCTATACTCGCTGTCTTTGCCAAAGATTACAATATATCACAACATACCAGCTGGGCTCCAGAGAGCTCCTTCCCAGCTCTGGAGGAAGGATCAGGGATGTTGCTCGTGCAGAAGTGATGCTGCATAGCTTGGGTAATGCTCTGCAAGCCCATAAAGGCTGCTGGCACTACTACAAACATGGCATCTGGAGTCTGGGGATGAGCATCGCCCTTCAGCCTCCTGCCACCCCTCTGGCACAAATAACCTTTCAAAGCAGAGGATGAGCACGAAGATCTCTGTCTCCTGGGCAGCAATGCATGGCAGCTCTGAGACCCAGACAGAACTGGCACATCTTTGAGTCCTGCAGGATTATTCCTGTGTCAGCATCAAACTCACTCCCTCAAAAGCTGTTGGGGAAAAGCAGAACAAAACAATTCTCAATATAGCTGCTGATTCAAGACAGTCTGCTATTGCCTTACCCACAAAGCTTTGTATTCCCACGTGTTCCCCAAACCAGCTGTCAACCTTAGCATGGTGGTCCCTGCCACTTCCTTCTGCTGCAGACACTTCTGCTTTGCCTCTCTCCCTACCTCTGTCACCCACTTGTTTCTGTCTCCATGCTGCCACTTTTGGGGAACAAGGGTGGTAGCTTTTACTCTGGATCATTTCACAAATCCAGTTTACAGTCGCACAGCAAGGGGAAGGCAAAATGCAGTGTGAGGGGGAAGGCAAAACCAAGGAAACACAAGGAAACTGAACCCTTCCTTCCTTAACACAAGGAAACCTGAACCCTCCTTCAGCTCACAGGGAGGAAGTCCAGCACCTCCCAAGAACAACCCCATTCCCAGTATTTGGACATTCTGGTTGCTAAGTGTACCAACAGAAAGGAAAGGAGAGAACAAAGTTCTTTTTCATGTATCCCTCAACTTTAGAGGCACAAAAGCCATTTGGTTTTGCCATCCTCTTTTCTGGACAGAACAACTTGCAGCCACCCTTCACCCTCAGATGCCCTGCAATGCCTACATTTTCCCCAGAGGGAGAAAGATGACAAATGTGGCCAAAAAAAGTACAATAGATCTTCTAATGACTGGCCATCCTTGAAGCCTGAGTATGACAGTACACTGCTCTGCTTGCTCTGTGTCAAAGAAGACAGAAATGGCACAGAGGCAGCAGTAAAACCAACTCGTAAGCCTTAAGAAGGGAAAAAAGAGCAGGACTGTGAGGAGCCATTTAACTCCATCTCCTCATGGCTGGGGAATTTCTTGCTAGCAGGACACGTGTCAGGCAGCCCTTGTGGAAAGCTCATTTTGCAGCAGTTGCAATTTGCTGCAGCATTTGCAGCGTTCGCAGGCGGTAATCGAATCCACTGGGAGTATTTTGCTTGCCATAAATCCCTTTGGAGCCAGGCCCATAAATAGTTACACTGTAGTGTAGAGCTGCATACAAGGCAAGAGCAAATGTTCCACATAATGACTGCTGGCCTCAATCACACTGAGCAGTGGATCATATTTCCACCATTTTGTCAAGTTTTATTATAGATCTCCCTCTTTAAGGATACCCCTAAGTGGTGAGGAGGAGACCACAGTGGTGCCAAACAGCTTCCTCACAGGGGACACACAAAGCAGCCCTTAACTGCAGGGGTTTCCCCTAGTCCCAGAAGAGATTTGGAACAGTTTTCTTTGTAAATTAAGTGTTCCACCTCCATCCTGACACTCCCAGTAGTGGACAGCAATGGATTGATCAGATTTTTATGAGTGGCTGAAAAAATAGACATGCCTCCAGAAATAAACTTTAAGTCACTCCAAGAAAATCACAAGAAAATACAAACTTTGAATGAAAGTATAGCCTACATCCAGGGACACCCTTGCTGGGAATTCATAGCACATTTATCACCATGGGAAGGAGAACAAACCCCACCTGGGTGATGTCTACAGCAGGTGGCAATTTGGTGACAGCCACCCCCAGAAACAGCACAGCAATTCCCAGACTCTGGCTCAGCACCCCATTAGACTGCAGTGCTTAATACTTGCAAGCCTGACAAATTATTTGCAAGCTGGGCTCCAGACCAGAAGGGGGAAGTTGCCAGTGGAAGCTTTTGGGAACCCCTGGTGGTTCACCATCACAGGGGATAAATCCAAGGTGTTTATACCCCTCCAAGGCTGGGAAATATCCTGTGCCAGCAAGGCTGACCCCAGGCTTTACAAGCATATGGCAAAGACAGTCTAATGTAGGGATCCCAAATAGTACACGTGAATCTGGGGTTTGGGAGCACACAAGAACAATTGTTTTTAAGAACAATCATCATTGATCATCCTCTTTTATTATATTCACATTGCCAGTTGCCTGGTTTTCAGCAGCAGTAATCTCATTGACTTATTCCAATAATCACTTAGCCTTCCACTGAACAGTCTGTGCATTCAAGTGTGGAATTACTCCTATCTTGTAAACCCCAGGAGAATTATATTAGCACTTACTCCCTATACCCCAGATTTGGGACAGGTGGTGTCAGCAAGGGGGAAATGGACTTTCTCTGTAATAACAGAAATGTGATCTGACAAGCTTTTAATGATTTAAATATGATAGGTATTTTACTTCAAGAGGGCCTGATTTGGGACTCATCCCAGATGCAATTGTCAAGAATCATCTTCCTACAAATTTCCCTCCTTCTTTCTATTTTTTTTTTCTGGATTTAGAGAAAAAAAAATAGAAAAAGAAGTAAAATATATCACTGAGAGAATACAGAAATATGGACAAGGAAGGCAAATAACAGAGCCTCACATTCTTAGGAAACCACGCCAAGAAGAGTGAATCACATTACTCAGACTATGCAGGTTACAGTCAAAGTATTCAGTTAGAAAATAGATTAGATATAACTGAACAAAACTCTTTAACAATCCACATGCAGCTTGGATCTTCCTTAGACAGATGACAGATAACTTCCCCAGTGAATTGCACCATTTGGAAAAAAGAAAACCCTACTACATTACTAACCTCAACACATTTTCAACTGTAAATGGTTCATGCTGTGCCCATGCAGAGCTGAGTCCTTTAATAATTTCAGCTGATGGAAGTTCCACGTGCCATCCTACCACCACTTCTGGTCTGAGAGGAAGGCCACAGAATCCCAGGATGGTTTGGGTTGAAAGGGACCTTAAAGCTTATCTTGTTCCAGCCCCTGATGTTGGCAGGGACACCTTCCACTAGACCAGGTTGCTCAAAAGCCCCATCCAGACACATCATTTCCAGATGGGGTCCCACTGCTTCCTCTGTCCAATCAGCTCAAGACAGTGCCCCCACACCACTGTTGAAGGCAGCTTTGAGAACTCCACTAGGAATTAGGAGAAAGCCTCCATCCACTTAGGGTGGCTGGAGGGCTAATCCACTAAAGGTAAGACTAAAGCTTATGACATCTCTACATAACAATTCCCTAAACATTGTAATTTTATCAAAAGGAAAGAAATTTAGAGAAGAGTTCTGGAGGTGGTTTGAAAGGTGCCCAGATGAGACAGCCTTGCCTTGGACTCAGCAGACAATTCTCCTTCCTCTGCCTGTAAATGAACAGAAGAGCCAAGCTGGGGCTCTTCCAATGAGTCATTTGGGTGCTCTCTGCTATGGTTTCCTCTCATTTCTTTTGCTCATTTTCCAGCATCT
Source organism: Chloebia gouldiae (assembly GCA_003676055.1). Taxonomy (NCBI): domain Eukaryota; kingdom Metazoa; phylum Chordata; class Aves; order Passeriformes; family Passeridae; genus Chloebia; species Chloebia gouldiae. The sequence goes on along the minus strand of QUSF01000070.1, from coordinate 1,063,839 downwards.
CTGATGCAGAGTTTCTCATTATTTCTGGACATGATACATCACAGAGAGACCCCAGATAGAGCTTGAAATCTGAAGATGCTTCTTTTGCATTTGTCACACTGCAAAGAGTAACATTTTTACTACACTTAGAAAATGCTTAAAAGCTGATGAGGAAGAAATCAGTACCTAAAACCCCAGATATAGAAATATAGAACAAAGCAATGCAAAATTAATGCTATGATGCCAATATTATGCTTTTCTGAGTCCTGTGAAAAAGCCAATTCTTTTTTCATACAACTAATTTTGTATAGTTTTTAGAAACATCACGTGGAACTTTAATTGGGTCAAGGCTTTCTTGCCAATTACTGTATTGGTTAGTAAAAGGTATTTTACTAACTTGTCCATCAAATCTCTCTATTCTTGAATTATTTACATATTTTCTTCACTGATTCTCATGGGACAGATATTGTTTATACATGTGCACTTACTTTTCACCCTAGAAATAGATTGTTGCATTAATGAACTCTGATTTTCAAGATGTTTTCACATAAGAACTTGCAAAGTACTTAGCTGCACTTAGAAGTGACAGGCCAGCTATTACTTTAGCAGAGCAGGGCTGATTTTATGACACCTGTCTTTTATAATTTTTCTACCTGTCTGTGACACAGTTAAATCACTGGACACAACCTTTAGACACAGTGACACAGGGCTGAAAGCCTTGGATGGGCACAAATTTAGGGTTGGAAGAAAAGACAATGCACACAAATGCAACTGGCAGTTTGCAAAGGCCATAGAAAGATAAAAAGCACAATCCTTCATCTGGGGCTAAATGCATTAAGAAAAAACAAAAGCATACTAGAAGAATTTTCAAACCCTGGAAGAGAGAACTGGAAAACAAACTGAACTGTGATCTTCTTAAAGTGGAAGTAATGAAATGCCCCATATCTTTGCTTTCCACAGGGGTTGAGCAAGTTCTTTTCTCTCATGGGATGGGGATTCAGGCCCCATGATCTGGCCACTGTGCAGACTGGAATTGCCCCCAAAACTCAGAACAGAAAAAGTTGTGCCAGACCCTTGTTTAACTGTTCCCATCAATTCATCATCCCAGTATTTGCAGACAATACCATTTCAAGGTACTGGGTACCAAAATTCTGTGTTTACACATTTTCCTAGCTCTCCCTTGAGCCCACTTACCAGACTGCCTGCCTGTATTTGTGCCTGCTTGCAACCTCCTCTTACCACTGTTTCCCATTAGGATCTTTTCCTCCTTAGCTTAAATCCTAATCATGCAACACAAAATGTACAGCATAATTCATATCCTTGAGGTTCCAGAAACATTATCAGAAACAGACTTAGCCATCACTTGGTCTTTAGAAATCCATCTGTAGTAACTGATTTTCAAAATAATGTAAGTTGAGACACTTTGATTTGGAGGATGTTCACCTTAAAAATCTGTGAAAGGAGGCCACAGAGTGGTTTATTTTGTTTTTAAGAGGAGAGTGTGCATCACTTTCTGAAAACCCAAGACAAAGTCTCTCAAAAGCATTTGTGACTGCTGAAATCCTTGTCCAATAAATAAGTTACCATCCTCATTACTGAGCAAAGGCTGACAGGGAAAGCAGGTCTGCATCAGAGGGAAAACAAACCTTCAGTGGCTGAAGCTGCCAACAACACATTCCTCCTGGCAGGTATCTTCTCCCAGGAGCTGTCCCTGCCACCTTCTGCTGGACTGTTTTTCTTCAGCTGTTTAATCCCTCTGCAGCAAACACATTGCTCCTCCCCTCCCAGCAGCAGACAGACCACAAGGGCTCACAACTGAGATGTGTTTTCAGGTTTCTCCTTCCTTTTGAAAGGACAGGACTTGGGATGAGAAAGACTTGTCAAGTTAATTAGGAACTGAGGAATGTTAGTTTTGAACTCTGCTGTGAAGCAAGCAGATCTGCTAAATTACATGCACTGGGAGTAGGGGCAAGGTGCTTTTCAGCATTCACCACCCTCAGACAGAGAATCAAACATGCTACCCAGGATTACCAGCATACTTGTATTAAGTGTTAAAGCCCACAGCAGACAGAGTTGATTATGGTTTTTAAATTACTGCTGAAATTATAAGAACACTAGACACAATCTTTGTAAAAATTGCAAATATCCTTTCCAAGGCATAGATAAAAATTCTGCCTCCATAATGGCAATAAAGGGAACTGCAACTGCAAGAAGGTTAAAAAACAGAAAAGTAAAAGGTGATCCAAAGAGAAAATGGAAGAGATTACAGTGATGCTCTGAAAAAACAAAAGCTTTATCTAATTTTACAAGAAACTGAGTCTTAATCCCTTTCAGATCATAAAAACCACAACTGGAAGACAGATACCCCCAACTGCAGCAGGCACAAATCTGATATTCCAGCCTCACTCCTCTTAGGCTGGTTATTATGACATTAGTAAATGTAGAACAGCCCCCCACTTCAAGGTACCCTATAAAGGCTGTGCTAAACTGACATTCAACTCAGGAAGAGGGAGAAGAGAGGCACTGGCAGGAGGCTGCTAACATTACAATACTTCCCATCATTTGGAAGACACATCCAGCAAGGGAAAGGTTACATAGCCACAGCCACATTTCCAGATGCTTTGATTCTCACATCACCCAATTATCTCAATATGATTTTACTGAAATAAGAAATCTGCACACCCATTGTAGGGAACAGCATAGAAGATGGTATCTTTTTAAAACTGCTATACAAATACTAAGTCCCCAGAAACTTGCAATTTAAATCTGACTAATCATCTTTGTCCCTGCCAACTTACTTAAACACAATAAGAATTAATAAAAGAACTTAATCAGTCATTACCTGTCTGTAACATTCACAAGGAAAAATCAAAAATTAACACATATGAAACAATTTCACAAATTATTCTGAAGGAGAGGCACTGGCTTGCATTCATTGCAGCACAATTAATTTAAAGAAGCCATGACATTGGGTTTTGTGTTAGACAACTCCTGCATGGCATCATAACCTTTCAGGACCCAATTTCCCCACCTATTCTACAGCCCCCAAAAAACTACAGAGGTGAAGCTGCCTGCCATTGTACTTACCACTGTGATTTAAAATCTCTTTGCTATAAGCAATCACTCAAATCAGCTCTGGCTCTTAGGGTTCAGCTGCACTTACTGTTCCCATTTCTGATCTAATATTTCTCAAAAAGAAAGGTAGAAGTAACCTACTAATCAACGTGTTGAAAACCTGCACATACACACAGACCAACCCACACCCAACTGTTGCAGTTCTATCATCTTAATGGAGTTGCTTGGGCTGATGAGTTTGGGTGAAAGTATTCAATAACAATACCAGGCAGTTTTGAACTACTTTTGGGAGTAACAGTCTTCTAAAATATGTCATCAGCCTCATGGTGGCAGCTCTGAAGCATCTCAGATTGCACATATCTGACACTGACAGAAGTTTAACAAGCAGGAGAAAAGCTCTCAGGGCTAGCTATTCAAACAGAAGTGACTGCTATCTAAGTCTGGTTTATATTGCACTCTAGAAGACCACCAAAAACCTGATTACACGTGTCTTATATGAAATTTTAACTTTAGAGATAATAACTGCAAGGGCTGTAGGCAGAGCATAGGCAGCCTGCACTGGCTGCCAAACTCCAGGCAGTACAAAGCTTTTGTAGGGTGTACAAGGTGCTCAGTCACTCCCTACAGCCAGAGACCCTCCCAGGGGGTCCTTTATCCCTCATGTTCTGACATCTTGCCCAGTCCAGAGGATTTCCACTTCCTGTATCCAAAGCATTTTCTGCAAGAGTCAGTGTGTATCTCCTAAAAACCTCTGATCTCATAGGTCACACAAGAAGCAAAGTGACATTCCTGAGCTTTACCATGTCACTTGCCTGCCTACAGCTAAATTAGGAGTGCAGCAGCAGCAGTCTATTTAGAGCCAACACAGCTTCTTGACAGACCCTGAAGGAGAGACATCCATCACTGCTTCCCAAAAAACAGGCTTGCACAGAGGGGCAACTTCATTGGGAAGACTTTACAGTGCTTCTCCAAGTTTGTTTTCACACACAGAGTGAGCACACAAACATGAAGAGCACAGCACAAGTGCCTAAGCTCCATCACAGCTGGTTTTAAACAGCTTGGACAGGTTCCTCATTGTATGGCTGGCTACAGTGAGACCTTCCTGCCTCCTTGAAAAGAGGAAGTTCACTGTGTGCTCTCTCACCTTGGACTGCAGCATGAGTGGTTTCTGAGTCTCTCCTCTCCCACTAAAAGCATTAAGGGACTCACATTGTCATCTTGTCACATTTTTGAAAGGAGGCTCTTTGCCCCTGCCTGGTTGGAGAAGTGCAAGAAAAGCCTGCCAGGGCCTGCCTGCAGCCTCCTTTGCATGATGGGTGGAAGACACCTCTCCAGCCATGGCTGAGCACTGGGAATGAACATCCTACTGGGACAAAAGGGCACAGTGCCACCAGAAAGCACCTGCTAATGGTACAGAAGAAGGTCAGTTCAGAGCATTGAGTTGGGATGGCTGGGAGGCTGGACCAAAGCATCAATTATAGAGGGATGCCAGAGCTGGGAGTGCCACAGGGAGCACTGCCACAGACACAAAACCTCAAACTCCCAAACCTCCAGCCCTAGCTGTTAGCTCCATCTTTCCATGTCAATTCTCTAAATACAGACCCTTTTTACACAGGATGCTTAGAAATATTATCATAGTGATTAATGAGAAAAGGGGAGCTCATCAAATGCTTTATGTTCATTTGTATTCTCTCAGACAACTGTGGTACAGATACAATCAAGATATTTGTGGGGACCTCTATCACGGCTTAATAAACCTTGACAATGCTACTTACATTCTTAAAACAGCTTTCTGAGACATGTGTAATGTGAATGATTATATGATAATGTAGTTATGGCCATCTCTCCCCAAAGACAATCATTTTCATGGGTATGACTCAAAATGCACAAATATTATCTGAAATCTACACAGGTTTCATAAATCCAAAGTATTTACTGCTAAACATAGAAATAGCTGAAATGTTTTGGTTCCTACAGCTTTGTTCTTTCTGGGCCATTCAAGGTTTGTATAAGACTGAGCTATATAGCACTGAAAGTCTAACACAACAGCAAAAATCATGCAGGTAATTAGAAAACAGGGTGTTCCAGTGTATTAAACACATTTTGGAGTGTCTGGGCCTTTAGCAGTATTTAAGCAAATGGAGACTATGTGCTTGGCAAAGACAGGATTCCAGTGACAAGGACAGACAACATATGATCTAAGAGAATGATGCTCATAGCTCCAAGCTCCATGTCTTGAAAGCTATCCATACCTCATTGAGAAGTCTTACTAATGACTGGAGGCAAAATGAAGTCTAGATTGTGAAAGCAAAAGATTTCTTAAAAACAGATATGACCTTGGAGTTTTGTTAGATTTCAAACCCAGTTAATCCCTAAAAGAAATCAGCAGAACTTAAACCACATCACATTAAGCCATTTAGTTCTTTAGCTCCTGGTCTGACTCAAGACCTGGAGCACTTCATGTCAAAAGAGAGAGGGAGAAGAGAAAAAGTGAAAGAAAATAGGTTGATGCCCCATAAGTCACAATGAAGCCTTGCAGGCAATGCAGGTATGTGGGGAGTTTGGGCTATCTTTCAATGCCCTTCCCAAACCTGAAGTCACTCCATCTCCTAGTAGAGTAATATGGGATCCAAGAAAGACAGATCATTCTAAATGGCAGTAATTTAAATCCTCTGCTGCATACTCTAGGGAAAAGAGAGGAAGGAAAAGGCAAGGGAATCTCTGCAGCTCACATGTAGGCTGTGGAGCTCTGGAGACACAGGAATCCCAGTTGCCCAAAGCAGCTCCAAGGGAATTTTATCCTGTGCAGTGTGAGAGAGCATGCAGAATTTCACATCTTATCCAGTGCCTGATGGTTATGTTTCAAACGACACAGCACCCCTCCAGGCCTGCCAGCTAGTGCTCTCCTTGGTACAGAGTCCTGCCTGGTGGGACTGGATCTCACATTCTGCCTCCATCGCCCTCTGTCTATGCACCCTGTTGTTACATTTAGCCAGGCACTCGCATTTCAGAGCCTGGTTGCTCAGTGATCTATAAACTGGTGCTCATGCCGAGGAAACCGAGGTGCCAAGAAAATGACTGGAAGCTTTACAGGACAGTGGAAAGCAAAGAGCAAAGTCAGGGACCTTATAAGTCAGAAGAGCTGGACAGGACAGAACGCACATCCAACCAATATGATCAATGCTACGTTCTCCGTTTATTCCAGAGAAGATGGCAGTTTATATACACTTCTATATAGTTTACAGTTTACAAAGGCACTCTGATTGGCAGGCTAACATTGTTTACCTTTGCCTTAAGGTGGTCAGATTTTTCACACTACAGCTCTACTCTAATTCACACTCAGATAGCTCATTACTTTGTAGTTACCTTAACATAATTTCTAACTGCGCCACAAGCTCTTAATTTCTAACTGCGCCACAGGCTTGAAAGGCCTCACCAAGGCCGCTTATCAGGGGCCTCGTCTGAGGAGTAGCTCAATTCTCATTCCAGACATAAATCATGCTCTCTCTCTCATAAATTCTGCAACAAAAGAGCACTCGGGTGACACTTTCTTCCACAGGGAAGGATGGCATGAGAAGGTGATCTGCCCAAAGGTGAGGTTGCAGGGAGCCCCCAGGTCACCCGGGCAAGGCTGAGAAGCAGACACACCTTCAGGAAGCTGCTGCCCCTGCAGGCAGCCCTCCTGGGCAGGGCAGGGGCGGACAGACACTCACCAGCTCTCCAGGGAACGCCTTGTATGTGCTGCTGCCAGTTGCTGGGGGATGCTGACATCGTCTGGGACAGAATTAGAAAACCTTGAGCAGAAGGACACAAGTGCTAAGTCAGCCATGTGCTATATGTGGCGCACCAGTTGGTGTCTTCTTTCCCCTTCTTTAGATGCTCATTCCTTTGCCTGATCCTTCAGCAAGGTTTGACTTCAGCCTACACTGCCCTGTGACTGCTATGTGCCCCTGGCTGCATTCAGGCTAGCAACACCTTACGCAGCACCTAAAGGAGCCAGGAGACAAATCTTCCCTGGAGCCAACAGAGCCCTTCATTTGTCCATGCAATACAATCTTTGTGCCATTATACAAATCTGTGTCCAGTGTTTAACCATCACTGCCTTGTTTCCCACCTGCAAATCCCATGGGGCTGCTCCTGGCTGTCTGCTGGTGACGCCCCTGCAGTCAGCTCAAGATCTGCACCCATGCTGCACTCTGCTCCCAGACCACCTTCCTGACAGGCTCCTATGACCAGGATCTGTAAAACATGCTGACCAGGCACTTTTTCAGGCTTGACTCTCTTCTACACAAGTTTCTATATCTTATCAGGATGTTCTGCAGCTCTGAGCATCCTGGATAACAAGAGGCTTTGCTATTTTATTGAAAGTGGTTTCTATGCTGTGAGTACTGAAAAGCCAAATCATTAGCAGATTGTGGCATTCACATTCTCTGTACAGAAAGACTTAATGCTGTCTCTTAGGAGAAGCACAGAGAGAAAAGAAAACAATCTTTATCTCTGCTCCTTTGCTTTCCCCATGTGGAATGTGGTATGGAGATTGTATACCTGAAGTGATTGCTGAGTTGGATTCTGGTGAAGGTTGTTTGGGGTCAGTGACCAGTCAGATCCAGCTGTGGCTCAGTTTGAGTTAGGTGAGTAAGAAGTATGTAGAAGAGGATAGTATCTATTTAAATAGTACATTAATGTAATATAGTATAGTTTTAATAAAGCAGATCCTTCAGCCTTCTGATCTGGAGCCAGACATCTTCATTTCTTCCCTGAATCCAGGGTTCACCACATTTTTACTACAGCAGATTAATTAGGCACTCTGTGGCACACAGCCAGCAATACAGCTAAAGCTGAGACCTTAAAGTTTGCTGGAAGTGGATCCCTAGCTTGATACTTAAAGCCGGTGATTAACGTGCAGGAATCAAACCAGACAAGCAGTCCTGCTCTCTCATAGCAAAAATCACACATTGAAGAGAGCACAAAGAACTCTGCAGCATCTTGGTGTGGAAAAATGCACCCAGTATCTATCAGGTCAAGAACTGCTCAAGCACAGTAAAATGGATTATGTATCCTTTCCAAATTTCTTGTGAATTATGGTAAGTTATATAGTCCTGATAACTGCCTGAATATGCAGTTCCTTCCTGGACCTTAATAGGTTCTTGGCTTCAAACAGTCTTCCAAAATATATGATTAAACTAGTGTTGGAAAAAACCTCATTTGCATATATTAATGTTAAATTTTATTGAACCTCCCTCCTTGTTTATGTTCAGTAGACTCCTCCATTAATATCTTTGTATTTACATTGGAAAATGAGACCACTTCTCACTTATGGGCTGAATAAAATATGTGTTTGTACCATGGGACAGCTCCAGACCACTGCAATCTTTCTGAGATTGCTGCCTGCCAAATGGTACATACACACTTGTAAATTTTCCTGCTGACATTGCAGCCACCCAGCCTTCAGAAGAGGAACACAGCAAATATTTAACAACAACAGGTGTCAGACAGGAGTTGATCACAGGAAAGAGAAAAACCTTAGCTGAAATTTTAGCAAGTAAGTGTGCATGGGACAGGAAAAAGTCTCCAGGAAAAGAGTGGAATATGCTGACTGCACTTAGGTGTTTGTAAATAGTCTGTATTCTCACATCTTGTCTGAAAGCAAACTCCCATCAGAGCAACCAACACTTCCCCTGGTGCTTGATCTGGTACACTGCCATGAACTCACTAAAAATTGCATTTTCAGGTATTTTAGACAGCAAAAGGCAAAAGTCTCAAAGGGAGTTCATTATGAAAAAGAGCAGGAGCAACAGCACTCACCTTTTCTTCCAACAGCTCCAGGGCTTGCAATCACCTGAAATACAGAACATCTTCTACTTCACAGTATGCAACTAAGCTATCAGCTCCCTCCTCCTGAAGAAGGGCCTGACTCCCCAGGCTACAGGAAGCCCAAAACAGAGCTCTCCTTTTAAAACTGGACCAGAAAGACAGAGATCTCAGAGCAAATGTACAGGGAGTGCAGCCCATGTATTCCCATTTCCATTCTGGTGCTGCAATTGGTACCGCCTCTCTATGACTTTAGCCTGACAAAAGGAACATATTCCACTTCAGAAGTGTTAGAATGAATCACTTCAATGATCTGGATGTAAAACACACTTCCTTTATGTTAGTTCAACTAAAGCCAGCCCAAATGCACAGAAGTTTTGCATTGGCCAGAACTGTATCCTCATCAATTCAACCAATAAAAACCAGGTAAGCCCCAAGCAAGCCCCCTGTGTGAGTAGCAGGGCTAACAGGACATGGCTTCCAACCAACACCTTTCTCACTACTGAATTTTCTGAGCCCTTGGGAAAGCTGAAGCTTCATCACTGCTCATTCCCCTCAACGTGAGCTCCTCTGTGGGAGAGAAGCATCCATGCACTGCCCAGGAGCTGTGCACCCAAGAAGGCAGATGCCCATGAATTCTCATTCCCAGCTGCTGCTGCTTTCCCTTGGACGTGGATCTTGGAAAGTCCTAGCAAGAGAGATCCTGGATTTTGTTCTGGCAATCCTGCTTGCAAAAAGTGGCTGGTAAAAGTGAAAGAGGAGCCTTCCTGCTGCAGCCCCTGGAACCCACAACCTAGGGCGAGATGGAACAGCACTGCCAGAGAACTGCAAACCTCAGCTCCCATGCAAGACCACAGAACCACAGAATACCCTGAGCTAGAAGGGACCCACAAGGATCACTGAGTCTAACTCCTGGCCCTGCACAAAATCACACCCTGTGCCCAAGAACACTGACCAAACATTTATTGAGCTCTGTCAGGCTTGGTGCTGTGACCACTACCCTGGGGAATCTGTTCCAGTGCTTGACCACCCCCTGAATGAAAATTCTTTTCCAAACACCCAACCTAATCCTCTCCTGACACAGCTGCATGCCACAGGGACACATCTCTGCATCACCTGGAATGACTTTGCTCCCTAGGGACATACTTGATGTGTGCCCAAAGATGTCTTGGGACACATTCAAGCTTGGTAGGCAGATAAACCTGTGGTGCCCTGTCCCAGCATCTGAGAACTGACTAGACCCAAATCCTTAACCCAGGAATTGAAATAAGGACTTGGTATCCTCCTCCTCCCTGTTTTACCTTCTCATCCAATCAATATACAATTCTTTTGGGTCAGGACATCATAAAACCACCTTTAGTGGCAGAATGAAGCATAATCTGCATAATTACACAGGCCACAATTGTGCAAAAAACCGACTAAGCTTGTTCTTCATTTCTGAAATCCTTTCTTCCTTTAAAAAATATATTTGGTGGTGGCTTTCAGGCTTATTTTATTGCAAATCACAGGTGATCATAAAAATTATTAGATCATCACCAATTATTTCTTGCAAAGAAAGTTCTCACAGGTGTAGTGATGTATAAAAATTGGTTTAGATTGTTTCCATCCAAGTTACACGTCCGGGATTCATTCTACTGATAGATTCACTGAAGTTTGGTTTGTGCAGTATAAAACACCAGAATCACTAGAGATGCCCCCATCAGGCCCCTTGGGGATGACAGTCCACAGGCTCCTGCTGATCAGCAGCAGTGCAGAGTCCATGCTAACACTTTCCCAGACAGTTTAGCAGAGCAGGAATCCCTCTATAAAGCATCTTGGAGGGAGCCAACAGAGCTCATATATTACAGGCTTAAAGGCAGAGAAATAGGAAATAATGTCTTTTCTAGTCTGTGTTCCCTAAAGCAGAGACTGAGCCAAGATTTCAAATTATATCCATCAGTACAGGTCTACTGATTCAAAAGGGATGACTCAGCTTCCAACAAGTCCCTTGCTCAAGGTCATAGGCTGTAGGAAAGAAGAGATCTGAGCATGATCCTACAAGAAACTACACCTTTAGCCACTCTCCATCCCTCTAGGAAAGTAAACTTACCAAAAAACTATGCTAATTGAAAAGGCAAGTGCTTGGATATCCTGCCAGATTTTGGATGTGCAGGCCTTCAAGCTTTTAACTTCTAAGTACAAAACACTCTAGCTGTAGTTCATGAGACAGAAACATGGGCCCCATTAAAATCCTTGCAATTACTAGCACAAAACTTCAGGAGTCTGGAGAGTAAATAGGACAGGGATTGCTAGACAAGGGAGGAACAATCAGTGCTCCAGGATTTTTCTGTGCAAAATCTCAATCATACGGACTCAAGGAAATCATCAAGTTTAAAGAGTTAGAAGTTGTTTTGCTGCCATGGAACAAGTCTAGAGAAAACACAAAAGCCACCTTCTCCTGAAATCTGTGTGTCTTGGAGAGCATGGAGAGCAGGGACATCCATCAGGAGACTGAGGGGTAGAAAGATAAACAAGGGACACAGGATGGCAGGTGAAACAGGTGAAAACAGAAGTGCCTCCATTGCCTGATGGCTAGTTTACAATAGTAAATACATTACAAAGGGAAACCTGTCGGTGTGGGAAGATAACATCCAGCTGATCTCTGTTCCATTAGAGCACAGCGTAATCCTAGGAGAGGAAAAAGAAGATCAAAGAAAAAGATTAAAGGAAGTAATTTTCAATTTTAAACAGTCTTAATGTGATGGAAAGGAAAAGTAAGAACAGCTGAAAGACACCCAGGGTCAGGTCAGGGAGAGATGCCTTGGCTGAAGGTACCGCAGTGTTTTCCGTATTTGTCTGCTTTATTTTTAAACAGCCAGAGCCTTTACTTGAGCAACACTTCCTTGAACAAAAAGGAAGCAGAGGAGGAGAGAAGTGCTGTAAGGAGAGAGGCAAATGGAGTTGAAAAAATATGATCTCCCAGCCATGAAAGTCAAAATTGCTGTTTGAAACTGAATACTCCTGGAGTACTACACAGGCATGGGGGAAAAGGGGAAGGGAGGGAAGGAAAGAAAGATTTATTACTTAAGCAGAACTAAAATTCTCATGAGAAAAAGGACTGTTCAATCCATATCCAAATTTCAGATCAACAGCAGATCTGAAACTGGGCTTGTTATATTTCCCTCTCCTTTGCATGCATAAAAAAGACAGGGAGGTAGACTGTGTTTTAAAGGGGAAAAAAGTCCCTTGATCTCATGAAGCCCTGAACTCTTATATTCCATTTATAGCTCTAGCTAGAATGACATCCCCCTTGATTATCAGCCTGTCCAATCCAGCTGCATGTGTCAAGACTGTATGAGGCACTAAGTGAAATATATATATGCCCTTACAGGGTTTAGCACATCGGGTCCACCTCCAGGGTACAGACTGTAGCTCATTCTGACCACTGCTCCTCTCCCAGGAATCACTTGTTAAGTGGTTTTTGTTTGGGTTGTTTTTGGTTTTTTTTTAAACTTTTTTTTTTAGGGCACTTTTACTTTCCAGTTTAAGCAACACAAAATGGCACCAAAGAAGGACGTAAAGAAACCGGCGGCGGCCGCGGCACCAGCGCCTGCGCCAGCACCAGCACCAGCACCTGCACCAGCCAAGCCCAAAGAACCTGCCATCGACCTCAAGAGCATCAAGGTAAAGGGGTGAGCCTGTGCTGAGGGGGCCCCTGTACAGGGGCCAGGGAGCAGAGTCCTGCCTGGGAGCTGCACTGGAGCGTGGCGTGAGCTTGGTTCCGGTTTGGGGACTGCGAGGAAATGAATGAGTAACCTCAGCCGATGGATTTGCTGACCTGCCTGAGCTTTTGACTGTTTTAGTAGTTGTAGGGTGTAAGGCGTGGTGCATGATTTAACAAAGGAGTGAAGCCTGGGGATGACAAAAGTATGTTGGAGTGTGGACCTCAGAACTTTTTACCCAATTGGTACCAATCTCACCTCTTTGGTAAAGACAAATTTAAAATAAGCACAATACCAAAACACCCAAAAAAACCCTGAAGTAGGTACATGAGGACAGGAATGGGGTTACTGAAACATGAAATACAATGTTTTCCCATAGCACTGTACAAAAACCCATCTCTTACAGTTTAAACTTCTTTTCCAAATTTTTGAACTGCCTGATGACCCTTTGGTCATGTGTTTCGAGATTATTATGACTTATCTTTAAAAGAAACAAAACAAAACAGTTTAAAGCAGAGAGATTTGGCAATTTTGCCCATTTTCTTTTCATTTGCACTGTACAACAAACATTGATGAGACCATGAGCAAGAAAGCCATGGATGGAAACATTTCAAGTGATTTCCTCTCATCCTTATATGTTTGCTGAGAAGTTATAATTTGCTGCAAAATGAAAGCAACAAAGAGAAGGAGTCTTTTGGAGTTTTCCTTTTGATTGCACTGTCATTTGTTCTCATAATGTCTTTAGATTTTGCATATCAACCAACATCACTAACTGTTGCCCTGATCCTTTGAAGAAAACTCCTACATTTTGGGAGATTCTTTACTTAGGAAAGAGGAGAGGGAAGCTAAGCTGTTAAGAGATGAAGACACAGACTAGTTTCTCTGAGTAGGACTATAAATAGTTATTCTGTACCTACCTGGCAAGCTGATTGGTCCCAGGACCAATTTGCTAAATTCAACATAAAGAATCATGCCTATTATGGATAAAAGAAGGACAAAGACTACTAATAGGACCTATACATGACGAATTGTATTTCAGATACCTTAATACATATAGTGCTGAGATGTTAAATCATTTAGTGAAACTTCTCCAAGTTTAATTTTCCCAATCTACAGTCAGTATTTTTGTAAAAAAGTATGTGTCTTCTCATGAGATTGAAGCTGAAACCATTGAGAAGAGGGGGGAAAAAAGGGCATTTTGAAATACTTGGAATTTTAAAGAATATATTAAAAACCCACTAGTTTTGAGCATACTGTCAAAATTAGATTAGGCCTCACATTCCACTGGATGATGTGAAACCAAGCTAGATTTTCTGCTAAATAACTTAATATGATTTGATAGCTTTCTACATCCAGTTAATCAGGAGATTAGCCATTGAACCTAGCTAATCAATCAATTTTCGCATAAATAAATATTACCAGCTAAAAAATGTCAGATTGCGCTCCAAATGTCAGATTGCACTCCAAGGCATCTTTGCAGTTCACTTCTTTCCTAAAGGAAATAGCAGCAAGAAATATACACTGGTAGAAGGGAGAATTCTCCAGGTTTTGTCATATTCAGACTGATTTAAAAAGATACAATTTAGGGAAACTTTCTTTTGAAAGATACCAGACGGAATATTTTATTCCAGGGTCCCAACCAGCCACCATGGCTTGTTACCCCTTTTCCCATTTTGAGAGTTCAGGCAGTGAAGGAAAACAATTTCAGGTTATAAGTAATTTGACTAGAATATGTGGCAGTCAAGAATCAGTTTTCTGAGTCTTAGCCCAGTCCCTCAATTATTTCTCAGTCCTTCCATTCAATCACCAAAGTCTCAGCGTGATAAAAGTTACAGCACCATTTCCAGCAAAACTTTGGAGGCAAGGAGCACCTAAAACTAAGGTTTTGTCTGGGACTCACTGAACAATCCTAACACAGGGCTCTTTGTAGTGATTTACCAGACACAGAGACAAAACCCACATCACTTTAAACAAGGGGATCCACAGGGCTGTGCTTCACTCCTGAGGGAATTAGGGAATTAGCAGCTATGCCAGAGTTTGCCACTCTAGAGAGGTGACTGGGAATGTCAGGCTACACTGCCACGATGATTTAGGGAGCCACACAGCAGAAAAACACACAGAAAGGCTTTGTTAGCTTTTACAGAGACACATCCAAGCCCCTTATTACAGCTGGAGAAGGTAAAGGGAAAGGTGCCCAACCAGGGCTTACAGCAGCACAATAAGCCACATTTGGCTGTGCACTTCATTCTTAGTTGGCATCAGAAGTCCTAAGAGTCTCCAAAAACAAACATGGTGGTTTACAAACCTCCCTACTCAGATGCTCTTCTTGGCCCATCTTCAGGGAATCTGAATTTCTGGACTTTTTGGAGTACGCATTTTGCAACTTTGGTGCTTTTTCCCCTCCTTCCTTGAGAGAACTCAAGTTGGGTTTGTCTATCACCATCAGAAGCTGTGATAAAGTTGTCACAGGCCATTGACTCTTCCCTGTTATTTATTGATCTCTTGAAGTTAACCAAATTAGAGCAAATATTTGGTGATTTGCTAGTGCAAGCAGCAGCTATTATGTTCTATTTTTCAGCAACATCTACTGACTATAAAACTGAGTAACAGGAATACCCAACTGGTAGATTCACATCTCTAAACTCAGACCTGTCAGCTCACCTTGGGCTACAGTATAACAACCATAGGAAGAGAGTGAAGGCAGGGATGAAGAACTTGCTTTTTAATGAGAATCTGAAAACTTACTTCCCTCTACTCAGGCAACAGCATAAAAACCTCAATCTTTGCACAAGCCCTTCCAGACCAAATGTATATTTCCAATTTTCCTTATTACTAACATGTCTTGGATTTGCATAGGCACAAAAGTTAAAGATTAAATAATAAACGAGAAGAGAACAGGGCAATGGAAGCAGCTGAGAGCCATCACTAAGAAACAGCCATGATTAAAATCAAAATGACCATATAGATAATTTTTCTTAAGAGACCCCCAAGAATTCTGCAATTAAAACTGTGGCCCAGTACACTCCTAAAAACACAGCTTATGTGTTTTATTAACCTTCTTCTCCCACACAAGCCTGAGTTGAGAAGAAATGTTTAACTCATGAAAAGCACTACTGTGGGTCTATTTCTGCAACAACTAGGATGAAACATGAATGATGCAGATGTCTCATGCTTGGTTTTGCAACTAAGACAGTGGGAAATGGATGAATTTCCCATTGCACAAATCTGTACAACTTAGTCCCTATTACCAACAAGAAAAGTATGTTGGTTTTCTGGTTGAAGTCGAAGGGTCCTTCCCAGCACATGTAACCTACCCTTGGACAGAGGCTGGGCTCATAGAGTCAACTAGGATGTTTTGGGATGCAAATGCTGAAGGTGCTGAGGGCAGTGCTTCACAGGCTTCCACTCTGCAGATGCTGATCTGAATGTCTAGTGCCCTGATATGCTGCCACTGTAGATCCTTCGAGGATACAGCTGAGTATCTTCTCTTGAGTAGAGACAGAGACTGGACAAGTTTCCACCCCGGAAGTGAGGTTCAGAGGTACACAAGGCTTCCTCTACCTGCATTTTCAAGACTGAAATCCCAGGACATCAATTATGCCATGCCCAACTGCAGATCAGCCCCCCAAATATTTAGGAAAAAAAAAAAAACAATTAAAAGCTATCAACTAGTAAAGACTTGCTAAAATCTTATGTAACTGTGTGATGCATGATGATGATGCCTGTTGCATGGAAGCAAGCCTGTGATTGTTTTTAACTGCAGAGCTCTTAAGGCAGTAAAAAGTGTTTCTGCAAGCAACCTTATTTCTTGTTACATTCACTACTTGAGTAGGTCATCTCCGAAGAGATATTGCTTTGGATACAACCAGAGAGAGGTAAACTCACTAAAATGCACTGACAGAAAGCTCCTGGGCTAGAGGGCAAGCAGCACTGCAAATGTCAGCTGAAGCACTTGGAGAGCTGCTGTGCTGCAGACAAACTCCACATGAAGCCACGGAGTGACAGCTGGAATGTCAACAGTGGCTTTGCTCAGAAGTGCTAAGGGCTTTCTTAGGACACAGTAGTTTTTTACTTGAAACTTTCGGCTCAAGTCTTCAAATTATGCCTGATATTTCTCCAGCTATGACTCCAGAAGGATTCCCTAGGACAGGTGATCTGTTGGACAAAGTCACCAGTCCCAAGTGTCCTTACAGGTAGGAAGGGGACAAATGTCAATATGAATTCAGTCTTAAGAGATGTAAAGGTGCCTCTCTGATGCCATCCAGACCAGCTTCCTGCTATTGCTTTGACCCAGCACCACCCAGGATCCAGCCCAGAACAGCCCCAGGCTCTGTGAACCTCACCACTGACACGTCCCAGCCCACGCTGCTGACAAACCCAGGAGAGCCAAGGCAGGGCATAAAGGTGTCCCAGGACAGGCCACTTGGACAAGGACTGCTGCACACCAAACACCCCCTTGGACACTGTCAGAAACACCACACAAACCCCACAGCTTAGTTTTGTTTACAAAGTTTTCAGAAGAACTTTGCCTTCCTAAACTGCTGCTAAGCAAGGAGCCCATCAAAAGTAGAGACTATCCACATATATTAGTAGACGCTTCCTTAATGTTGCTAACTTGAAAAATTGTTTGAAAAATAATGTTTGGTTTTTTTTTCTTTAAACAAGATCCATTCTTAGTAATTCACAGCTTTAGCAGCATTTAAAAAAGAATACCTGTAGCCTTTGGAGTCTCTGGTGAATGGCAGACTTTGGAAAAAACAGTGGAAACCAAATTACAGAAAATGTAACATTTTAAGAGCTCACAGGGTAACTCCAAGTGTTAACAGGAGTTACGTGGCAGAGCCTTAATCCCATCAAAACAACCCTACAATATTTCTAAAATACTGTTTTAAGCCCCCTTAGAGCACAGAGACATTGTAAAAGACAGTAACAGGATACTTGAGTTAATCTTACATAAGGCAAGAAGAAGACAAATTTAGCCAATGACAAGCAGAGAAAAAAGCTATCTGTAAGGAGATCTGAAACAAGCAACCTGGAAATTTGCCCTTGTTTCACTAAGACTTTATTACATCTTATACGCACTGCCAAGAAGCACTTTCAGCTGGCTGGTTTACCACAGAGCACTTAAATGTCAAGTAGCAAGGGTTTCAATTACGTTAATACTCTAACGGTGCCACTGGGAGGCATTTTAAAACAAGAAATCTCTCCAAAAGCAGGGCTCCAGAACATCACATCTTGTGTGTCCCTTGGATTATACACATTCCAACACAAAAGCTGGAATTAGAAAGGGGACATGTTTACAAATGAGCACAGCTGAAGGCACTTTCCCCGCTGAAGCTAAAGAAATGTGTTGAAAAGGATGTGATCAGGAGTGCAGCTAGAGCACATGTCACACCCAGACATTTCAGAAGGGCACATTAGTTAAACGTCAAGGCTCATCCAGAAGTCTTTGCACAGCTGCAAAGTAACTGTGATGTTTTAAAAATCTACAAACTGGAAAGTTACAAAAACGCTTAGGAAAAAGGTCAAATTAATCTGCAGTGAAGTCATTTAACCTCAGAGATATTTCTGAAGTATTCTTTCAAACCTCATAGTGTCTCACACATGCAATTTTCTCTCCTGTATTAATGGAGCTTGTTATTATTCCTTCTTCAACTGTGTTTCTAGGCAGCTCTATTCTCAAAACAGACCTCAGTTTCTCAAGAGCTCTTCTTCTTCTAATGTTTTTCTGCCTCATACAGCAAGAAGCTAAATCCATCAGGCTGTTAATTCTTACTTAATTGAGAAGCAGCCTCTCTAAAAGCTGTGGCATTGATTGCATAAATTACGGAACGGAGGTGAGGGATAGGAAAAGGACAACCTGCTTTTCAGAGGGGTATGGAAGCTGTGTAACCTGCACTCAGTGATGTCTACTAGAAAATATGTGCAGCTGTATTAATCAAGGAGCAGACATTAATAGTGAGCAGGTATCATATAAACTACTGAAGGCACAATCCTATCTTAACTCTTAAAAAAAAAAAATTAAAACCCCTCCATCCTGAATAGAAGGCTAAATATACAATGAGTATCTTAGGAGAAACTCAATTTTTCTCCTCTCTGATTTTCCAAGATATCCAATATGTCTTAGTCTCTTTTAAAGAGACAGATTTTTCATTTAAATAGCTGGTAATTCTCAAATAAACTTCTAAGATTATTCACTTCTTGTCATTCATCCAAAAGGTAATAAACAAAAGGAGCAGCTTAATGCTTTAACTCCCAGCAGCACCATCTCCCAGGGCTTTTTATCCTGTCCAGACCTTTCCTGAGTTACAGTGAGCACAAGGCAGCTGCCCCTCAGCACAGCTGTGCCCACCAGCCTAAAGAGGTGAGCACAGCATCCCATTGCAAAGCCTGAACCCCTAAGGCACATAAATCAATGACTTGTGGGAAATTAGAAACTTTGTTAACAATTTGGAATTTTTTGTGGATTGGGCCTCCATTTAGCTGGTGAAAAAGAGTTGCATACAACCCCATCAGCTTCACCATATAACTGGGACCGGTTCAAAATACCTCTGGCAACAGAATTGCTAGGAAGTAGTCAGAGATAATGCAAGGAACAAAACAAATAAACAAACAAAAAAAAAAACCAAACTCAAAACACACCACCTTTTTCTTTGGCACAGATAGCCTTCTGGATAACTCTGCCCATACATAAGGGCTATATGAAGTTAGAGAAACCCAAGTAATTCTGGTCTTTCCCAAGTGTTGCCATTGCTTCAACCTTTCATTCTTTTTGCCAGGGGTGGGGCATTCAGTTTTTGTTAAAAACTCCCTGAAATATCAAAATCATCCCTAAAGCCTCAAGACTCAGTGTCTGACAATGCAGAGAACACTGCCAGGGTCAGAACAAAGACCAGGTCATCGCAAAATACTTTTTTGTCCCTTTTGAATTTTCTGAAAGCTCCTTTTAGAATTGGAAATCTCACCTTTAATTTCTTTTAAAGGAGTATTTGAAATATTTTTCATCTAGGCCATTTTGCAGCTGCTCTTACTGAAAGCAAGTACACTTTAACCCCCCAACAGACCTATTGTCTTAGAGCAGGGTGATTCTTCATTTAAGTGAATGCAACATGCCCATGCTAGAATATTCCTCCCCAGTAAAACTCTGTCTAGAGAGATTTTATTCAAGGATCAGTACTAAAATGAAGGGCTGATAGGGTGCACTAGTTTTTCCTCATCTGAACTCTGAGCCAAACTCATATGGTCAAAAGACAATCAGCTTATGTGTAGAGCCCTCTCAGCTGATAATATTTGACAGCCCATTTAAGCCAGATGACTAATCCAGTTTCTATGTTTTCTATGCCTAAAACAAATGTACTCCAATTATCTTCTGCTTGGCATCTTTTGGAATGAGTTTTGTTGTAGCCAAACACAGAGCCTACCTGTTCAAAGAAAGGAGTCTAGGTTTTCCCTAAAACAAGAACCAAAAAAAAAAAAAAACCACAAAACAAAACCAAAAATAACACCCAAAACAAAACAAATTTAAAAATTCAAATCTGTTTTCAGGGGAATATTTCCTGGTTGCCAGCACTGAAGAAAAGATGCTGAAGGCAGAAAGAAAATTCCACAAAAAGCAACATACTGCATTGACTCAGACACCATTTCAGCTCTGCCAAAGTCTTTCAAAAGCTCCTCTTTTAATGCATGGGGACTGATGGCCAAGATCTTGAGGAGTTTTCTCACTTGCCTGAATTCCAGCCCCAGCCAATGTAAATCAGGATCTCTGAACTCTGCTAAACCCATGGCAGCATAACCAGGCAAAACCATCAGCCCCCTTTCTATGCAGCCACACCTGATTGTGGCTACACCACCCTGTTCCCACAGACTGATAGATTATAAATAGCAAAAAAACACCAAAACCCAGCAACAAACCAACCAAAAGCAAATAATTGTCTGTAGCACTTTTTTCATACCCTATGATTTCAGATACAGAGCACGTTCCAGCTATGGCAAGCTCAGAAAAATCCTTGCAGTTGCATTTTTATTTTTTTGAAGAGGAGGTAGGACATTAGTATCTCAAATTTGCTTAATTTGTTTGCTCACTTTAGAAACAACAGTTAAATAATCTGATTTAATTAGATTCTCTTAATCAGAGTATTCAACATACTGAAAAGACACAATCATAAAGGTTATGCTTCTCTTCAGGGTAACTAAGCAAGCTACAGGAGAAGGTTTTTCTCATTAATCACATTTCATCATTAGAAAACCAGGAGCAGTGACTGCTTAGCAGAGGCAACCAATAGAAATTAAAAGGGAGGACTTGAGTTCAGAACTGGATGACTGTTGTTGTCACACAACTATTCCCACCCTGGCTTCATGACACTCTTGATCTGGTTGAGGCAGTAGGGAATGGAAGAAGCTTGGAGCAAAGTTTGCCAATCCTTTCATATGCCATAACATCAATTCAGATATTTGACCCCATCTTGTGGGATGCTACATAGTGGGCCTTGGTCTTTGCTACTAAAGAAGTTGCAGCCTCTACCTCCTGCTCCTTGACCACCCTGACCACCCTGCAACCCAAAAAGCAAATATCCTTTCCCCACTGTGAACTGTTATCCTTCCAGCTCACAAAGGCTTTGGGGGTCCTTAGCTTCTATCACAGCTTCTCCTTTGCCTCACCTCACAAACACCTGAGCAGCACCACTTCTGTACATACCTGTGAGCCCCAAACCCAGCACACTGGTGCCCTGCCTAAGCCAAGCCCCAGAGGAAAAGTATCCTAGAGATCCCGGGCTACTATGAATACAGACTTCCCACTGTATGTGGGATACATATGTGGGAATCTGCATCCCACTGTAGATGCTGAGTACATCTACACATCAACCACTAACTTAATACAATTGGCTCTGAGCTACACAGATAGTTTTTCCCTTTAAAATGTTAAAAATTTGGAAAACTTGATCAGAGTGTGCAGAGGAAGAGCTTCACAGCAGGATACCACCTCTGTTGACAGATAACTTTTCTGCTCAGTGTCAAAAACTAGATCCCCCTGAGCAGACAGGCAGCAGTACTACTCATCTAATGCTGGGCACTGGATTATCCATGTAAGGGGTCGAGCAAAGCCCAGCAAAGATATGAGGACCATTCAGGTGCATCTCACACACCCTGCAAGCCACGTGTGGAACCAGCCAGCTCCTCACCCTCACTGCTCCTTGCTCACTGACTCTACAGCTTATCAGAGAAATAGAATCCTTCCCTATAAGGAAGTCTTGGTAGGTCCAGACAAGGAATATCTCCTCCTGATGGTATGGACCCAGAAAGTGCTGACATGAATCAAACTTATTGCTTGTCACTCCCTGCCCCTCTCCAGCCCCCTAAAAATAGCCATCATAAGATGTCTATCAAGACATGGAGCCTCCTGTCACTTTGCCCTAAGAAAGCTAAAGAACTCGCCAAGGGGAGGGACCTCTTCCTTCTGACACCTAATCCAGGCAATGCCGTCAGCACTGCCGGATAAATAAGGGGAAGAAAGGCAAGGAAAGCAGGACCACTCTCAAGACCTCTCAGCTAATCCTTCCTGCCTGTCTGCTGCTCTGCATTTCCAACTCAGCCATGGTGGGTGCACTGGAAAGCTAATAGTTAGCAGCCAGCCAGTGTATTTTACAGAAGAAAATAGGGCTTCTTGCCCATGTTCAGTCTTGGGGGGGTGGGGGAAAGATAGTCCAGGAGACAGTTTAGGTTTGCTTGGTTTTCCTGTTAAAATCTAAAGGATTATGCAAGGTTTTCCAGTTAGCCTCCAGTTCTGAACCAGGCAAGAGTAGTGGTGCAGCTCCCACCGTTTCTGACAGAAGGGTTACAATTTCCTAAACTTTTTTTAATCAAATGCAACCAGCTAAAGGAAAAATCGTATTTTTGTATAAGCAAATACAACCAGCTAAAGTGGCGAGGAAAAATTGTATTTTTATATAAGCAAATATCATATATTAGTACTTTATGAAACAGCATGCAATCAAAAACTCATTTGAGACATAAACTTTAAGGGAATAATTAGATTTCTTTGTTAATGAAAAAAAAGCTGCTTGTTTAGAAACATTACCTCAAATTGTATAACTAAAATAGATCTATGCTAAAACAGTAAATGGACCTGATGGTATCTAGTTAGTTTTTTTTTTAGTTAAGAGACTTTCTATTTTTGTTGCTTCTTGCCACAGCTCTGTCTTTCCCTGGGATGTAGATTTTAATGAAAACTTCAAGAATAAACTTGTTGGGGCATTTTTACACAGGAAGTTGCTAGATTAGGTTGCTATGGCCTAACTACATTAGGCGAGACAGAAGTGAAAGCATCAGGTACTTTGTGCTATTTACTTTCTCTCAGTGCATTTTCAGCAGTACTAGTTCTCTTTTTTCTCTCTCTTTTTCTCCCCATCTGCAGTCCTTCTCTGCCGATGAAATCAATGGTAAGTGAAATCAAAGTGAAACTTTAACAGGGGGCAGGAGGGGGAACAAATTGGCTACCAAATGCTAAATATTCACTAGCCTTAACAGCTCTTTTGCTATCTGCATTACTTCTGCACATTTGACAGGCCACTTTTTTGCTCTTCTGGAAGATGACTCATGGATTGAGCTTTAGAAAAACACACAGGTTCACCCCCAGCCCCCCTTCCTAAGCTATTTTTTGTGATTGATTTCCTTCCAACAGATCGAGTTCTCCAAGGAGCAACAGGATGGTAAGTTACAAGAGAGCTGATGTGTTTTACATGTGTGTGGAGTCAAAAAGAGCTACAAGCTCAGAAATTAACTTCTATAAAACAATGAGCTAAGACTTCATCTGATGTAAATCATCTTGCCTTCAGAGCAGTGATGACTTAGGCTGAACAAGAAGGTGGCTGTAGATCTACGTGTAATTTATCTGGATGTTTGTTTACACGCTATCTGAATTGAGAAGTTTATACCATGGTACAAAGAGGAAATACACTGTCTCTACTAACTGAACATTCTTCATTTGTGCTCCTGTTCTGGCTCTTCACAAGGATACCAAAAATAAGTTTTGAACTCGACTGTCCCAGGGGAAATAGGCAGAAGGAGGACAACAGAAGGAGGAAGTGGGCTAAAAATTAACTTAGCTCCAGTAACTTTGCAATCTCACATGAACAGAAGATGCAAGAGTTCTATATGTCACTTTTGTCAGGAGTTGTTCAGGAAGGGGAGAAACAAAGGCTGTTTTACTGTAAAAATATTCTTTAAGTGTGGAAATAGTCAGCAAATAAGTGACTTGTGTAAACTGCTGCTTACACAATAGTGTGGATATGCTGCAATTCTTGAGCATCTTGCTGTATTATTTGATTCATAAGCAACTTGCAGCTTCCAAATTTTTTGTTTCAATCTTCTAGAAAAAAAAAACATCTGGCATGAACAATAGTTCTCACTGAAGCTCTGGAAATCTAATTTTAAGTGTTTAAAATAGCCTAAGAGATGCATTTGGGCTATATTAAGTAATGTTTTAAAATGTAAAAAAAAATCAGTAGCACATACGGTAGACTGAAGAAAGTGTTTAGAAAGGAAAATACAAGGATTTCCTAGAAATTCAGAGGGAGTGGAATATCTAGAAGTAGGTCTTGATAGGGCCCTAAACTTTGTGAAGATGAGCCTGCTCTTGGTAACACCATCAAAGCAATAAGGAGAGGTACATTGCAGCAAGTGAGACTGGTAACAATTCTCTTCTTGCAGTCCAAACTCTCTTGGTCACAAAATAAGTCATCTGGACTCTTCCTTACTTCTTAATTCTGAAAATTTTACAAAAAGATTGGGTGGGTTTATGGAAAAATGTCCTCAATTCAAAGCTGCTGGCAATATTTTGAAAGCAAAACATTTCTTTTGGCTTCCCTATATATTTCAGATCATCCAGCTGCTGTAACTTTACAATGGCTGAACCAAGCAGCAGAGCAAACAGAAACTATTTGAGAGAGGGACCATTTCCCAGGAGCAGATATGCCCACCCTCAGTAATTATTTCTATCTGCACAGGCTGATGCACCAGCAGCAGCGTAGTACCATCCTCAGACAGGCTTTAAAAATGCTTGCTCCAGCAGAGGTATAAACTAGGACTGGCTCTTAATTTTTTTTTTTAATTAAAAATAAAAACTGAAAACTAAAATCCCACAGCAAAGATATATTGCAGTGAAATGCATGCCTGAGAGACAAAAATCAATCAGTCCTTTTTTCCAAGCTAGAGAGCTGTGTTCAGAACCCAGTGACCATAAAACTTCATGGGATTTACAAAATGAAGAAACTCTCCTAATGGCTTTGCTGTTAGCAGACTGGCATTGTTTTATACCTCACTGCAGCTAAGTGTCGTTGATTTAGCAGATGAAAGATCAGATCATATGGTATAAATCACTACAGCTCCACCCATCTCAGCTGCTGGAGCTGGTATCAGGAAGCTCTGCGCTGGTCCAGAAGGCCATAATTTCATACCCTGCAATAAAAGCTGGAAGGAAAGAGAGGTAGCAGCAAAGGGTTATAGGTGTCTCACATGAGACAGTAAGAGGATTAGTTTCAGATGTATTAGATTACAGCCTAGCAGGCTGACACGGTGTATCAGCACTTTTACTGGGTGCCAGCAACAACTCCAAGATGGTACAAGGAAAACTAAACCAAAAACATAAATACCTCTGCATCATGTCCCCAGCACAAGATGAATGAAGACATGATCTGAAATGTGATTTCTTACTCCTAAACCTTCCCCAAGGCAGAATGAACATTACACAGCCTGTGGAACACAAAGCCTGTGTGGCTGCTGGATGAGAATCACTGCCAAGGAAAAGACATTTTACTTTATTTACTTGGAGCTAAAGCACAGCATCATCAGACACTGCAGTGCAGAAGAGATCAACAGCACAAACCAAGGTGGTTGTGGCCTATGGGGCTCAAATATAGCTTTTTAGCCACACATTTAACCTTTGTCCTCTCCTCTTTTTTTAAAGACACATTTCTTTATTCAAATGCTCTAAAAAGCCAAAAACATGGAACTTCACAACAGAAGATGAAGGCTGGTAATGCAATGAAGGCAGCTATCTGTGCTGATTTTTGTAGGAGAAATGCCTGTACCTGAAGGCCTTGTCCAGCAAGGGGAAATAAGTGAACACTGATCGCTTGGCAGCATTGACAGAAGTGAAGTTGCAAAGTGAACACACTGGAAA
Organism: Chloebia gouldiae; assembly: GCA_003676055.1. Taxonomy (NCBI): domain Eukaryota; kingdom Metazoa; phylum Chordata; class Aves; order Passeriformes; family Passeridae; genus Chloebia; species Chloebia gouldiae. Next base: position 1,038,096 of record QUSF01000070.1, on the reverse strand, counting down.
TGCCCAGGAAAAAGCACCACACTAGTACTTCCACTGGAAAAGTGGAATATTCATGCATCTGTAAGAAGCAAGGACAAACTACAAAGAATAGGAAAAAAAGAGGGAACAAACATGTTTGGAAATCACATTGTAAGGCAATTTTAAGAGAAAACAACAGTAAAAGCATTTGAAATACACCTTCAAGCTTCCTATTAGCACTGTGTAATTGAGATGCTGGGATTGCAGGCAGAACCCAATGAAGCAGGCAAAGGTTTTGCATTGCTAAGTACTTGACAGTCCCAGTTCTCTGGAGAGATAAGGTGGAGTGGATAACAACATTTTTACCATCTGCTGCTACATCATGTGAAGGAACTTGTTCTTGAATGACAGTGTTGGTAGAGAACTTATCTTTCCCTGTGCTTGAAATAACTACAGGGTCAATTAAAAAGCTATTGATGGCTATTAGAGCCAGGAAAGATATGAAAGGTAGATATAAAAGTTTAAAAATAGTGAAACCGAAATGTCAGAGGGGAGGAGTTTTTCTTGGTATTATGGGCCAAAGATTCCCCTGGCTAACTCCCCTGGAGTCAGTGGAACAGAGCCAGGAGACAACAGGCTCACATCTTTGTCAATAGGGAGCTGCCTGGCTCAGTGTTGCTCTTCTCTTGCAGACTTCAAGGAGGCCTTCCTCCTCTTTGACAGGACTGGTGATGCCAAGATCACCCTCAGCCAGGTTGGCGATATCATCCGGGCACTGGGGCAGAACCCGACAAATGCAGAGGTCAACAAAATTCTGGGAAACCCCAGCAAAGAGGGTAAGTGCCCTACAGTCTTTTGGGCTGTTCCTGACATTGGGGAACAGCAATTGGGCAACACCAATAGTCACAGCAGGAGAGAGGGGAGCTTTTGCTCTGATGGGGAGCAAGGGGGACTATACAACAATGCATGGTATTTCACTCCCTCCTTTGGAAGAGAATGATGCCGATGGGGAATAGAGGAAAACCTTCTGCTTAAGACACGGAGAATTCTCTGTAGGGACCCTTTTGGTGTCAATTCAGTGAAGGTATAACACACACTCATTGTTGCTCACAGTCCATTAGGGCTCCAGCCTTTGCTTGGAGAGCTGTGAGTCCATTTCTAACAAGTGATACACAGCTCTTCAGGTCCTTCCACTGCAAGGACTTCTTGCAGTGGAGCCAAGCCAACACATGCCCTGGGACTGGAAACCCACCTGTATATTTCAGCTGATTGAAATGGTCTTCCCAAAGCTCCTATAAACCTGGGCACACTGAAGCATATATTGGTCATTTATTACTGCAGCCATTTTTTATTTCTTTTTCCTCCCTTTTAGAGATAAAAAGAAAGGATAAATAGTATAGTCCCCCCATTTTAACAAGGACCTAGAAGCAGGTGATTCCTGATTTCAGTCATGCAGAACCATATTAAGACAGGCTAAATTATATTCACAATGCCTGGTAAAGACAACTCTGAGGAGCAATTCAGAAAGCTTCGGTACCAGCAGGAAGCATTGAGGACTAACACAGAGGGGAAATCATACCAAGACTTTCAGTGATTCCAGCAATAACTGACAAGGACTTTGATACAGCTGCATAGTAAAATAGGTTTTGTAACAACTGTGTAATGAAAAATATCTGTCCATATATTTCCATCTATTATATTTTATAGCTGCCCAGATGAAGGCTAGCAATGGAAAGAGCTAGAAGGGAAGAAGAAAGAATAAAAAAGATTATTTTATTTAGCAGCCTTGCTCAAAAAAAAAAAAAAACCCAAAAAAACAACAAACAAAAAAAACCAAATCAAAACAAACCAAAATGAGAAACACCTGGGGAAGTTCTCACTGAGGGCTACAAGTTTTGGCTCATGAGAAGAAAGGGGTTAGATGGACTAACCTCGGGAGGTCTTAAACCTACATGCCCAAATTTACTATTGGCAACTCCCAACAATGTACTTTCCTAGTTTTGCTTAGTTTATTCTTTTGCTAATAAGCTCTGCTGCCACATCAAAGAGACCCTGAAGAGGTCAGTAACATGTGAGCAACCTCAGCATCTTGTCTAAGTCACCTCATCCCACTCTGGTTACCTTTTCTCCATTGCTCGGGCTCAAGATTTTTGTTTGACTGTATTCTGCAATTCCCTCACTCCCCAAATCTTTTCCAAGATTAACTCCTACAGCAAATTTCATTTCTGAAAGAAAAATATAGCATGCACACAAGCATACAAAGCTATGTGAGAAGGATCCTCGATGTGAAAAATCAGATGTATGTAAAAACTAACTCATAGGATAAGAGAATCCAGATTCTGCAAAGGAACTGTCAATTTCTGAGGGAAAGACTAGAATAAAGGCTACAAAGATCTGTGAAAATGAGAGCTTTCCCACATTTGAGGGCCAATATGCCTAAGTAATACACATACAAACACCTAGCATGTAACAACTGGTGGTTTTTTCCCAGAGATGAATGCCAAGAAGATTACTTTTGAAGAGTTCCTGCCCATGCTGCAAGCAGCTGCCAACAATAAGGAGCAGGGCACCTTTGAAGATTTCGTTGAAGGTCTGCGTGTCTTTGACAAAGAAGGCAATGGCACAGTCATGGGCGCTGAGCTCCGCCATGTGCTGGCTACTCTGGGTAAGGGATCATCCTCTCTGCAAGCACTTCAAAAAATGCTGCTGTTTGGAGCCATGAGAGAGGAAGGAAAGCTACTCCAAACAGTTTGAAGAGATAGGAGGCTACCAAGTCAGACAAGACTCTGGGTTTCCTGACTTGAATGCACAAAGAAAGCAAACAGAGCTTTGGGGTTCCTACTAAAGACTAAAGGAAAAGGCTAGGCTTACAACATCTAAATTCAGACAAGATATTAAGATACAAGTTATTTGATGAATAGAGAGAAAAGTCTGTACATCTCAGTGACATAACACAAATGGACAAAAGTAGAGGATTTGCTGTAATTTCTTTACTCTGTAGGAATGACTAGAATCCCTATGCATATATGTCTCTGTCTTCTAAAGAAAGTTAAAATTAATTAAGATCATGTCATATATAGGCGTTTTCACTAACTCAGAAAATAAGAACAGTCTTTGGAAAAGCTGTTTCAGCCTCAGTTCTGTATGGAAGAATGAAACAAGTTCTCTCCACTCTCAGGTGAGAAGATGACAGAAGAAGAAGTAGACGAGCTCATGAAAGGGCAGGAGGACTCAAACGGCTGCATCAACTATGAGGGTAGGTGCAAGAATTCAACATCCATTCTGTATTTCTCCTTTCTCTTACAGTTTCATTACAGTGGACTTCTAGCTTTTCAGGCAAATCAGACAAAGCTCCAGCTGAGTTAGGTCAAAGGACTTATGTGTGAAAACAACCATGGCAACGTGCTCATCCTGCAGTCACACCATGCAAAAGACCCCATTCAGCCACAGCAGAGGAGGCTGTTTTGGTCAACACCAAATCTCTAGACTGACTTTCTGTAGAACAGTTGCAGTGATTGTATCCAATAGCTACTGTCTTATCACATTTAAGCAAGAAGAGAGCTTGATTTGTACAACATTAAACGCTTAAAACTTTCTATCACCGTATCAGATCAAATCCGACCAGGTACATATTTTTAATGCTATCAGCTCACAAACAGCTGTTAATTTTAGAGTTATTTCCCAAGGTAACATTTGCTGCTCCTTCTAACTAGCATATCTGTATTTTTCCACAGCATTTGTAAAGCACATCCTGTCAGTCTAAGAGGAATTCTCCAGGTACCAAATGGTATGTTCCTCTTACTTGTACCCTTAACTTCATCTGCTTGCTATCCATAAAGGCTTCTATAGACCCATGGCCAACAGAGGCTAGAAAACCATGACACCAACATTTCCCCAACAATATGAAAAAAATAAAATGAGACTGTTGTCCAAAAGCAAAGATAGCAGGAGTGCAGGTTTCTTGCTCTTGTTCACAGCCCTGTAACTCATATGTGTTTAGCAGATTTTTCAAACACAATGCAAATTGACAACCTGAGACATTTATCCTATGAGAACAATTGACATTTTTTTAAATGGAAATCAAAGCAACGATTTCCAATCATTTGTAGATTTCTGTTAAGACAGAGTGGCCTGAATACTCACATGAGCTACTGAGAATCAAATAATCTTCAAACAAAATAATCATTTGAAGAAGAATATTGTCACAGAAGAATATTGATCAATAGCCAAAAGAGGGCTTCAAAAGTACACAATTATTTAGCACTTCTCCTACAAGTAGGGGAAAATAAAAACAACAACCCCTCCCCCTGCCCCCTAGCCTTTACCTGCTACTATTTTGTCCAGAGCATAGAAAAAAAATCCCCAAAAAGAATCACAAAAAAACAAACCCCAAAACAGCAGCTGTCTTTAAAATGCAAACAAAGTTTTGTGGGCTTATGTGAACTCTCAGTTATTCTATCCTAGGAAATGCACACCCAAATGTATGAAACAAACACTTCAAAACAGAAACCAAGGGCTTAGCTTGTAATTTTGCAATTGTTTCTTCAGCCAACATTGACTTCAAATACAACTCTTCCATTCCTTCCCAGAACAAGCCAAATTAGAAAGACCAGATGGCATTCAAGATTTGCCTGAAATTCTTGCTCAGTCTGTCACCATCAACATGGAAACTGCATAGAACTGGATGATATGACTCCAACCCCACCATTTTTTTACCAGCACATCCATGGGCATCACCTTTGGTCACTACACTTTCATTGAAAAAAACCCAAGCTTTTACCAAAGCAAACTACATGGAATAAACTCTACCATCCAGGGTCTATCCATCCCAAGCATCTCTTTCCATGTTATTTGCATTGAAACAATGTAATTTATTGGAAAAATAAAGCATCCATCAATCCTTGTGGTCACTTTGAGGCTACGAAGTCCTTTTTTCCCCCATCTGTTCAAACCCACTCCAAACAGCATTCAGCAGTTAATTCATTTTCTCTGTACATTGCGTACCACAAAATAAAGTTTTATAAAAAATATAAACATGGACATTTCCAGTATCACTTCACTTGATCTTAATGAAAAATTCTTTCTTTGGGTTCTGAGGAGTAATTAATAGGGCACTATCACCAGCACGAGCATTTACAACATTTTTGGGAGAAGACCTGGTATCAGTTGTCAGAAGAGCTCCAATGGTGGCAAGATCCAAAACCAGGCAGGGTGGCCCTTCTTCAGGGAACCTTGCACAGCCACTTTTCCCAGCAAAATCTCCTCTGTACTGCTCCAACAACAGGTAAACAGCACTCTTAGGAAAGAATCCTACCTGCTGCCTTATTTACAGCTTTATGGACAACTAGAAAGAGCAATCAGAAGTTACAGCCACCCTGAAATGCTCTGTAACTGGGAACAGGCTCAGTGCCAACTACAAGAAGCAGCCAACTTCTGCTGCAGCAACAGTGGAATAGCCATTGCTCAGGGAAATATTGTTACATCCCTGCCCTTAAATGTTGCTCCTCTCTCTTCCTTAAGTGTTCATGAAACTGTCTTAATCCCCATCTGGGTATCAGCCTGTTCTATTAAAATCCTGCCTTGTCTTATTGAGTTGCTATGCACGAAATGACCATAATTCAAGTGCCAACAGGTGCAGTGGGGGTGGCTGGCACCAGAATAAACCACAGCCGTTCAAACAACAGCTGCCTCTTTTTTGAGGCTTCCCAAAGAATCTCCCTCCTATTTAAAACCTCCCCATGCTGGTGCATAGGGCAAAATGAACCTGGGAATTACACCCTGCCCAGAGACTTTGGCCAGCAGATAGCTTACAAAGGCTTCCAGTTGTTACGCTCAAAATGCAAAAAACACTGGATAGAAGAAAGAAGTAAAAATAAGTTATTAAACTTCATCCTGAAAGGGCAATTTTAAAAAGTGCAGAATACATAAGCAGACTCAAAGCATTGCTGTATATCATACTGTTCCTCAACAGCCTGCCTATACACCCATGCTCCAGGATGTGGGCTGTGGATCTCGGTTGTTGGGAAAGCAAAAATCTGAAAATCAAACCAACATTATGTATATGTATATGTATATGTATATGTATATGTATATGTATATGTATATG
>QUSF01000070.1:935151-1032022 GCA_003676055.1 Chloebia gouldiae | reverse complement strand
TACTAGCTTCTAAAATATTTGGGACTCAAGCAACTAACAAACTCAGATGACTTCTCATCACTGTAGAAGCAGACAGATTTTTAAACCCAGTAGTTTTTAAAAATCACATTTAAATTTTTGTTTAAGACAAAAGGCCTTATTATGAGACATAATGAGGCTGACAGCATCTCTCTGGATTCTAATTGCAAGGAATCAAGGTAATACTAATCACACTACTCTCACTCCTCAAAAATTAAAGTACAAATAATTGTTGCAGACAAAACCGATGAAAACAAAGAGAATACTCCTTTCCTACTAAACTGAGGTCAAACCTCAGAGTACTTCATACAGCTGTACAGGGAGTGGATTTTTATGCTATCCAAAAGTTTTAGTAATTTTTAAAAAATTCCACTCTAAATTGACACAAATATCTGAAAAAAGGTTCACATTCTCATAAAATCTTAAATAACTAATTTATAAAGAAAAGCAAATACTTTATGTACTACTAGCCTCTTTCAACTAGTGACAGATTTATTTATACATTTTGAAAATGAAGAAACAAGATCATTTGGAAACCTAATGACAAGGTATTTTTTGGGCTTTTTGAGAAACAGACAAAACTGTCTTAAAATCAGCTTTGATTTCATCAATAAATCCCACTGAAATCATACCCAATCAGAAAGCAGAGTCTGGAAAAGTATAAACAGCTTTGGTGCCCCATCTGTGGGAGAGCAGAGAAACCTCTTACTTTGAATCAAAAGCATTTAAAGATTGACTATTTTTCAACCTACTGGCTCCATACTAGTAAAACAAGTATCACTCAGAGCTCTGTTCCTGGAGAGTGCTCCTCACAAACGGCTGCTTTCTGTTACATTTTGTGTTCACCTAAGGAAAAAATACTCTGCACAATCAACCCCTCCAAGAGTGACTGAAGACCCCAGCAGCTGAGGAAGGAAAGGCAGCCTGCATCTGTTCAGGCTCTGAACAGAAAAAGCAATTCTCAGTCTCTGTCATCTGATACCTCTTGCCATCACTACATTTGCTTTGTATTTTAAATAGAACGTGGTTAATGAACATACTTTCCACTACTCCACCCAAGTGACAGTTTAACTCCTTGGGACCAAGGCTAAATTCCCAGATGAAGGTCAAGCTGTGAATCACCAGTCCTTGGTACACAGCACTAGATCTGGCACAGGGAGCAGAGCAGCCTACAAAACTGAGGGGGAAGTGTCAGAAAGTTTGATGAGAAGTGGTTCCAAGGATTGGCTCAAAGGATGTAATTGTGCTTTTGGCAGAAGATATATTCATTGAGTTAGCCACTATCACACATCTCCACAGCTGTTTTTGCCAGGCCAGGGATAGTCAAGAGGCCCCTCAAAGAAGGGGATTCATGTGCACAGAGCAGAATGGATTTTAGACAGCAGGGAAGTGCAAGAGGAGCAATGTCCCTCAATCTAGCACTGCTCAAGGGTCCAGGTCCCTGTCTAGGAAAAGGCTGTTTTCTACCACTCACAGTGCTTTTCTCTGAAGATATCCTAGACCCAGAAGTGCCAACCATGTTATCAACAGAAAGATCTCTTACATGTAGGAGCTGAGCATCAGAAAGGCAGATGCTACTCTTAAAAGGAACAACTGCTTCTGCACTCTATCAACATTCTCCCTAGTCTTGGGCTGTATTTTAATTTATTTTAGAAGGATGGTTTCCAGCCTCTGGGTGATGCAGCTCTGTGCAGAAACAGACACCATATGGACAGAATGGAGCATTTCTCCAGGACAACAACACACAGCAGGTCTGATGCACCCGATGTGCCGAGACAGCACTGGAGTGTTCATCACAGTGAGCTCCACCCACTGCCCCAGACTCATTTGGGCAAAGATTCTTCAGACATGACTCCTCAAAACCCTCAAGGTGTGGCTCTCCTTTCTCATTTCCAGGAGCTGCTAGGCACTGGCCATTTGTCCCTCCCACCAAGAAACTGAGGAAGCACAACAGGCTTCCTCACCACATCACCTGTGTCCTTCACACAGATCTGCTAGCCCTAACCCTCATGGTGCCAGGGCAAACCCAGGAGAGGAAAGTTTAGCAAAGACATCTTTCTGGTGGGCAAACTTGGCTGTTCACATCACTAAGACCTTTCAGTCTTCCCGTCTGTCTTCTTTACACTACTGGCACTGCACACCATTATTATAAGAACCATTGTTCCACAACAGCATGTTCTCAGCCAAATCTCAGACTTTAAACACAACACATTTAAGCATTCTTCTTCTGAGTTGTTCCAGTTTTGCTTGCAGGTCTCCAGAAGTGGGTAGAGCTGAGAGCCAAGTGTGTGTGACCAGGTTGCTACTCTATACCACTCAAATAAGTCAGAGGGAAAAAAAGGTGAACATGTGCCATTTTTTTCTGTTTCTTCCTCAGAGAAATTGCCAATGACCAGCACTCTGGACACTGTGTTTAAATCACCCTTTTTTTGCATACTTTTGTTATTAATACTGTTGCTTGTTATTTTTTCATCCTATCTCAATCCATAGTCTCCACCTTTGTCCCTCTCTCACCAGAGGGGCCAGGGGGGCAGGGGAGCAGCTTATTTGGAATCTAATTCCCAGATGTTTTAAACCACCACACAAGTATTATCTTATTGTCAATGCAATCCTTCCACAGATTTAAATCTACTCCCTTATGCCAGGGAGGCTGACTTTTACAGGGACACAAGGAAATGCTCAAACATTTAACAGAGAAATGATACTTCTTCAGTAGCCTGATATTTCTCATTTATTTTATAACAAAAAAAATTGCAACACTTTCATTTACCCAGGCACTTACATTTACTTTAAAATGAAGTACCAAATGTTGCTGAAAATATCAAATTTCACACACATCTACCTTCTAGACTAATTGGCACAGTACCTATCAGACCATGGTTCATTAGAGCATTAAACTGAATTTTCCATTTTCAAAATCTATGGTTTGGGAGGATGCTATAGATTAGTTCATAAACTATAATTTCTCCACCAATGTAGTAATAATGGGTAGCAGCACTCCTAAATCAAACTGTTTGTTGTAAAAGAAAGGCTTTTGCCAGCCCTCTGGAAAGGCCTTACACTAAGAAATTAATGAGGCAGATTGATAAAAGCCATAAAAAACATCCATGTATTTCCTCAGCAGCATGAGAGGTATTCCAGGAGGGATTATTCGCACTGGTTAAAAGAAATAGAAACAATAACAGTTATTTGTGATTATACTTTTAAACAGAAAAATTCACTTTCACCATGTCTTCTTAGTTTTCATGCAACATTTATTTTGTTGGAGAATACAGTCTCATGCTGGATGAAAGGCATTTAGGCACAGAGAAATGCCACAGGATGAATTGTAGCCAGTGGGTACAAGGAATTCAGCTCATGCTCAACCTCACAAACATCCTTTGAAGCTCACCTGGCCTCTTCATGGTCTTGTGAGTAAAACTGGTCAAAGAGGAGCACATGAGAGTGACCAGGACAGGGAGACAGCTCTTGAGAAGTCTTGAGAAAGACAGAGCTAAAAGCAGCACCTCACACTGGCTCAGCAGTTATGTTCTCCATGGCCACTTGGAACACTTCTCCTTGGGGCACCCTTCCCTGTGCTGACCTTTTTCCTTCTCAGCTCCCTGTTGTCTGCTAGGCAGCAAAAGGAACTTGTTGTGCCTTTAGTGTACATCAGAGCACGTAGGTTAGAACAATTTCCAACCTCTTTTAATCTTACCTAGCAGGACAGGGCTATGCAGCACATTTTCCACGAAGGCAGAGCCTTAAGAAAACCAGAAGTGAGGAGGAGCACCTAACATGCTTCTACTTCACCACAATGGAGGTTGTTTTTCTATGGCTCAGCTACAAGAACCAAGAAATCACAAGTAAACCCCATGCACCACATGGAACAATAAGAGTAAATGTCTCTCTTGTAGTTGCCATGAGATTTGTGAAGCAGGCTTGAATGTGGAAATGTGAAGAAACAAAGCACCTATAATTTGTTACAGTTGGGGAAGAAGAAGTCTCATGCACTTAAGCCAATCACATTTGGAGGGTTTTGGTCTGGAAACTTGATCCACACTTCATGCAGATTTGCAGTTGGCAGCCACAGAATGCCTGCACTGAAGGGAAGACCCTGCAATACAACCCATTTAAAATAGAGTTCCTTTTCATGATAAAAGTGTTACTGAATTCAAAGCCCTTCTGGAATTGGCAGAGTTGTACAAACACCTTTTTTAAAAATCTCAAGAGCACAGCCATGCTTAACTTTTCATAGCTGGATATAAAGGAAGAGAAAATAATGAAGGAACCCTGTAGTCAGGTATGCCTTGTAGGAAGGTCAGTACAGCACAGAGTTCACAACATCAAAAAGTGTAACTTTATTGTCACAGAAAATCCCACTGGATGTCTCCTTCAGTCACATCCTCTGCATACCTTGCTTGAGTGATGGCCTCTGCCCACAGCTATGGTGAGGACAGTGGTATTTCATTTCCTAGAGCCTAACTAATTAGCCAGTCCTAAGAACATAACCCTCATCCACCCTGCAGAACATTAACTGTGTCTGGGGCCACCAGCAGTTAGCATTAAATGCTTTGAGCAGAGGCTACAAAGAGCCTATGAGACAATTTTAAATCTTTACAAGAAATTATGACTGAAGAAAGCTTTAAAATAGCTGCTAAAAAGGAATTGCCATCCACCCCATCATTAACATGTAGAGATCCAGTAAGCAAACTAAATTTCCAGATTGTTTTCCAGAGTTCCTGGTACTTAGGACTCATTAAGAAGTCTCTCTTCTCTGAAGAGAAGCAGCTCTTTCCAATTGCAATATCTGAGCTCTTTTCTAAGACTCAGGAAAACCCTGGAATTTTTTAATTCCAAAACCAGCAAAAATGAGAGAAAGAAACACCTCCTTCCAGGTAGAAGGGATTAATTGCTTCCTATGGTTTTGTTACCCAGTTTAGAATTCTGCATCATTCAAGGAACAAGAACATTCTGTATGTTATCATGCCATACACACCTGAAACCATAGGCTGGGCTTCTTAGGCTATTGCATCCCTCAGCTTACCAACTCACAGACACAAAACTGAAAAGTTTTCTCTTTTGTGTGTTTCTAAATATCAGCTCTCCAGACTTTTTGCTCAGGAAAGTATTTTCTTTGGTTCCTTGTGACACAAAAACAGGCATTTTTTTTACTCCATGCTATACTGAACACTACCATTTTTAAGTTGGTCTCCTTCATGCAAATGATAGTGCTTATTAACTGCTTCATTAGTTTAAAAAGTGGTTTCAGTTCAGAGTTTCTCATCTGTAACCATCCTGTCTATTTCAAAAGCTAAGTCAGTTTTTAGAAGATAACAAATAAAACACTTCAGCCATTGCTTAACTTAAAAGGTTTCTTCTGGTCTGTCCCTGAAGTCATCCAGGAGTGGACCCAATCTTCAGAGCAAAGGTTGATGCTCTTAGTGTACCTCGTTCATCTCTGAAAGGATAAAAAACAGCAGTTAACTGAACATGTATATGGTATGAAGGCCACCCAGCAGTAACACGTTTTCATAAGAGCAGGACCTGTTTACCTTCTCAGCAAGTCTGCTAAGGCTGTGAAACAAGGCATGCAAGGAAGGCAGGCCAGGCAAGCTGAGTACAACCCCACAATCACAAAGGACCCTGGCTAATCACCACAGCAGGAGTTCAGACCCCCCAGCATGCCTTCCTACATTCTCTGAGCTCAATACCTACCCTTGGGCAAGGGAGGTGCTTGCCTAATTCTGCTTCTTGAAAGCAGCACCTGTTAAAGAAATCCTTCCTCCCTCAGTGCAGATTAAACCCTTTACATTAATTTACAGTTTGGTGATAGCTCCCATCATGTTATTCCTGCCAAATTTGGTGCTATTTTCTTAGCCACAGACAAATTCTCAACCTCTTGCTAAATGGGGGACAAGAAAACATATTTTTCTATATGCCTGGACTAACAGGCCCAGCCACAGCTGATAAACAGCTATCAGTCTCAGTATCTAACACAATTATTGCAAAACATGGGAATGAGTTTAAACACACACTTCTCAACCTCCTTTCACACCACTGTCATGGGGTGATTTTGTGATGATACTTGGTTCTCTAATCATCTGCTTTAAGCCCAGAAATGTCTGTGGTATCTTTAAGATGAACCAAAGGGTGAGGCTGGGAACACCCGGGCACAGGCTCTGTTCAGTCTCTCTCTCTCCAGGGTGCTCTGGACAGCATTGATAAGGAATGCTCATTGTTCCTTTTGTTGGATTGGGGTCTTTCTGCTAGCTTGAAGAATTTTTTCCATTCCCTTCCCCTACCCTGGAGGCTGTACTGGAAACCCTCTTGGTGACTTTTTGGGTTTTTTTTCCCCTTTCAGCTTGGCCTGTTTTTTCTTTTCAGCTGTCTGGGGAGCCCAGCAGGACCACCCTGAACCCATGACCTCGGAGGAGCTGAACCAACACGAGAAAGGACCTTAAACTCCACCAACTTTGGCTGCTGTGAGGAGGATACCTACACCAGAAATTCAAGAGGTTTCCCATCTGCTTTGCTCCAGGCTGCTACATGAACTCCTCTTCCCCTTCCTGGACACAAAACAGATGAGTTGCTGTTACGTTTTCCAGGCCACGTTGTCAGCCCAGGTATTTTTCTTCCCAGGGCATTTTTTTTGAGGGTTTTGTATTGGTTTGGGGTTTTTTGGGGGTTTTTTTTGTTTGTTTTTTTTTTCTTTTTTTTTTTCTGCTGTGGTGGGTGTGTGGATGTGTGTGGGTGGGTGTAGGGGAAGTTTCCAAGAGTACATGCCTAGCATTTATGCATTTATTCCAGCCTTTTCTGCGCCTTGCAGACACCCCCCACTCACACACTTTTTTTGTTAATAAACAGTTACCGTTTTTTTTCACTTACACCCACTGGTATCAATTATCAATTTACTCTCATTGGCAGAAGAAAAGGGAGTTATTGGAGCCTTTTTCTCTTTAGAGAAAACACTTGTTCCAGGGTGTTTTCTCCTGAAATTTGTCTCCAAAACTGAGACAACCACCAACGCTGAATTGGTGATTATGTTTTTAGGTAAAGGATGGTGTAAACTGGATTGCAGCTGAAGACCTGTGAAGGAAATCCTAAATTACTTGTTAGAGCTACTGGACCCAAACCCCCAGTGACTGGTACATGAAATGATACATGTGTATTCTACACATTACAAAAAAAAAAAAAAAGTTAAAAGAGCAGTAAGGCTACAGAATTTAGGATTAGGAAACCCTAGCTTCAAAACTACTTGGCACTTCTGAAGAAAAAGTAGTTCATGAGGGCTGATCTCAGTGTTGTCTTTATCATTTGAGCTCTATTAAATCAGCCAAATGGAGTGGCTTTGTCTTCAATACCAAACCAATAACAAACATGAAATCTGAACCTGTAAGCATCAATATTACTTGAACAGAGATGCTTTAAAATACTATTAGAAGTATATAATACCATAACACAGGATGCCACTCATTTTGATTATGATACAATAGAAAGTACAGAAGTACAGGATTTCATCCTAATACAACAATAATGCTTATTACACATCAAGGCAGTAGTCCTTTTCTGGGAGATAATGCCTTATTTGTGCAGTCCTGTTTCATGCAATGCTTTCAACTTTCAGCAACACCTTAAATATATTCATGTCTGCTGTGTTCAGCCAATGCCTTTATGTGCCTTTTATATTCACACATTGCTGGTTTATGTTGCTGAAAAATCAAGTGCATTTTTAATGGTCTGCAGCTGATTTACATAGGACAAAACCCATCAAGAAACAAACTTCACTGAAAATTCGAATTCTTCATAGCCCTTTTTGAGAGGTTTTACCCTGTGCCTCTTGCTGACATAAACACAAACTGATGAACACCTGAGTAGCTGAAGCTTCCTTCTTTGGTATCAGACATAACAAATTCTTCCCACAGAGGAAAGCAGGCCTTCAGTGTGTAATTTCTGTCTTCACTGGGAGTGCTCCCTGAAACTGCTGCTCTTCTTCAGTTTTTGTAGAAGTGATTTTGAAATACTTCATTGAGCAACTCATACAGTCAAGCTCCAAATTGCCACTGCTGCGTGCTGAAAACTGCTGACAGCTATCTAACAAAGATATGCTGGCACAGGCTTCAAGACAGCACCCAAGATTTACCTTTTTAAAACATGTTAGTTTGAGGTTTCACGTTGGAAGACCTAGGGACAACAAAATCCATCCCATGGTAAGATACCACCTGCCAACATCACCTTCAGATCTGCCAAGTCTCCTCCTCAGCTCACGAGACTCTCACATGCCTCTTTCTGCTGATTCCCAGCTAATGCTGGACCTCACACACAGGCCTTGCAGGGCTGTGGGATCTCCCTGGTGCTCCTAGGCTGTGCTGAAGGAGATGGCTCTCCCTCCAGCTGTGTGCCCATATGCTCCTCGTGGTCAGAGAGTGAGAGCACTGCTGTGGTGCTCTGCCAGGATGGAGGAATGAGCTGGTCACCAGGGGCCCATGCCCACTTGAAGACACGACCATTCGCTGCTGCTTGTCTCTGTCACATCATCTCATGTCCACATGACTGACATCGTGTGACCCCATGCAAAGGCACACTAAGGAGAGTCACGTATCAAGGGAGAAGTAAGCTGAGAGCTCTGCATCTTATTCCAGCTCTCCCTGCACTATAATGCCAACACAGAAAAGTTGGACGAAGAACACAGAGGTCCCCTGATGGGCACCCATGCTAAATTGGCACTGTATTCTTCTTGAAAAAAGACAGCAGATCAGCTTTAAATAACCTGCTCAGAAACCAAACCTCTAGGCTATTCATATCATGAATGTTGGACATGAACAGTTGGACTCACTCTTTGCAACACAGACTGAAAGTCTAAAAAGGAAATAAAGTGCTTTGTGAGAGGGCCCAGTGCTGCCTGCTCTTGTGTTTTCAAAACCTCTAAACAGATCCTGCAGCTTGGCTTTACAGACAGTATCACCATCACATGTGGCAAAAGAGAGGAGCACAGGTGACCATGGCTGCTTGAGCAGGAGCTTCCCTTACCCAGATACAGAGACAGAAATCACCCCCAGGGCTGGGACATGGTGGCAACAACTGTCAGGGAGCTGCTCAGAATGACTGACCATCCAAGAAGAACATATTTATAAGCAGATCTTCCATTTCAGATTTGTACCTTAGATAGCAAACATCATTCAAAGGCAAGCACATGAAAAAAAGCTCTGGGAAAAAATAGGACAATTGCATCTAAGGGCTACTGGTAGTTTAACTGGTAGTTTTTTACATTAAGTTGTCTGTTATCAAAATAAAAGCCAACATGCTTATCCCTGGAGGAGAACACCCTTCCACAGGAACAGATGCTGCTGCAGATGTAATAGGACTAATGATATTCCAGCTCAGGAATACACATGGAAAGCTGCAGGTAAATTATTTGACAGAAAAAAAAGGGTACAATTTTTTGCTCAACTCCTTTAAAAGTTCTTTTACTTTGCAGTGAGATTGAAAGACTGCAAAAAATATCTTTCCCTAGAAACAGATAATTTTTTTTATATGGCTGTTCTTACCTGAATATACTTGCACAGTCTTCATGTCTAGAGAATACATGTTTCTCAGATGAACATTAAGTTTGACAAAAACCAACCCAATTTCCATTTCAACCTGGCTTACCCACAGAGCTTTGAACACTTTTCCTCCAGGTAACCTACAATTCCTTTATTTTCTAACTTGGTACCTAGCAAGCCCGTATGTGTTTTTTTCAGCAAGATAATGCTTTAAATGACACTCGCTGTAGTAAACATTGGTAGACATTGTTCACAGCAAAGCAGACACTGAAGGTAATCCTTTCTAGCTGTATAAATGACTTACACTGGAAACAATGAAAAAAAATCAGAATGGGTGACTGCAGAGAGACTGTTCAACCAAACCAATTCATAGCAAAGCCCAAATGTCACAAAGTCCTCAGGTCAGGGCTGTGCACACTGTAGGGGAGCTCTCTGACTGTTATGCTGACAACAGTTCTAATACCAAAGGAGTAGATATTGTTACTTCTGAGTATGTTTCTCTAGTGTTTATCACAGAGTAACAGAGATCTGTGCAGTTTGGAGTGTCAAAGGAAAAAGTCTGCCACCAACTCAGCAGGGAAGAACACTTTACACCAATAACCTCGAACATACCCTGTCCTCTCCTTAGCCTACACCAGAGTTCAGGAAGGAGGGACAGGCCATGTATTGGTAGGGGAGGTGACCATAAAGAGAAGGCATCCCCATGAAGGGCAGAAAACAAGAATTAGAGATTTCAGCCTGTGACTATGCCTCCAGGAGGAACAGAGGTACAAAGACCTCTCTGTAAAGACCCATTACACTGCTGCAAGAAAAGCACAATCCTAAACTGGAAACAGCATCTGTAAGGAGCAACAATACATTTGTATTTTCTGTCCTGTTGCAGTATCTGCTTCTACTCTGTTTTCTGCAAGCACACTAAAAAGAAAAAAGGTTGTTCTTAATATCCCATTTTTGTACCCACCCTTCTTCCCCAAAGAATGCCAAATGTCAATCTGATTGCCACCGTCTGTTTAAGGTATTTTCTGATCCCAGAAACAAATCCTTGAAGCCTGGACAAAGTTCACTTTTCTGTGGCTCAGGACAAGATCTACCATCTCTCAGCTCTGTTACAGTGCATAGGTGCATATGTGATGGGATATGTCCTGCCATATTTTCTAGCTACAACAAAGCTGGCAAGACTGAATAGGCTGACCTGGCATCCCTGGGAATGCAAATCTCTCTGTCAGCCTCCTGCTTGCTAACAGACCTATGACCAAGGTGTCAGGCTTACCCAGGAGCCTACACCAGCTTAAGGAAGGCACTTTCCAGGAGGCTGTACCTGACAGGACTTTGTAAACATAGCCACATTTTACCTCTAGGCATGCAAGTTCAGTAATTCCCAACAATCTCCTTTTTACCTCTACCCTCTCAACTGCTCCTGCATGATTCCCTCCTGCCTACTCTGATAGAATGAGATCAGACTCCCAAATGAAAAAACAGGACAAGTTTCCAGGCTGCAACCGGTTTTGTAATGCAGATGCTTCTGTCTGCAAATACAGACAGCTCTGTGCATTGCCGATGCGTCACACACTGAAAGCACCGTACCTGCTCGGAAGGCATTGCTGCTTTCAGACACTCCCATCCACAGGAATAGCTGCTCCCCTAGTGCCATCTCCCGGCTTAAGGGGTAGGAACACTGTAGCTGAAAATATTTTTTGTAGATGTTAATAAACTTTCAACATGTTTAGACTATGGATCAATATTAAAAAAACCCACCCAAACCACAAGCATTCTTTTAACAGATTTCGTACAATTTATTCCCAATAAAGTATCAGTTTAAAATGATGACGTTTTGAAAAATATCTCCTGGTCCAATCTACTTGCACTTTGAGCCTTTTCAGCATTTGTTTTATTACTTAACAAACATCAAGGTTCAAAACTTCCTTTTTGCTGAATTTTTTTGGGCCATCTTATGACTCCAGAGGGTAATTCCTGAAAATTCCATACCACCACACAGGAAGTGAGGGAAGTATGTAAAACCCCAGTTATGAGAACCGTATATCATTTTAACCCCATATTTAATGATGACTGGTAACACATACTTTCTAGGTATCAGATCTAGTTATCAGATCTCTATGCATATCTAGTTATATCTATAATTTTGTAGGTCAGGGTATTGTAGGTAAAATAAACTGATTGGAGCCTGTTTCTTAGAGAAAGATGCCTATATAAGGCTTAAAACTCTCCCAAATTGGCTGACTGGGGAGTGTATCTTCTGTCAGCACTGTGCCCCCTGCAGCAGGGTGACCTCAGGAGCCACAGGGAAGAACTATGAGCACACTATTAAATCTTTATCCTTCTCCCACTTCCAATGGTTTGCTGTTCCCTAAAGAAATGCCTGCTCCCAAATGTGAATAACTGTTTGAGTATTTTTTTTTAGTTGCTCATTAGCACAGTTATGAGCATTGCAGTAACTGGAGGAAAGGTATTTGTTGCAGTGAGATTGTGACCACTGGCTCATTGACCACCTACCCAAAACAGACTCCGGACTCAAACGGAGGGAAGAACTGCACATGAAAACTAATTTGCATGAGAGGTGAAAGATATAACTAGACAACAGTGGGCTGAGTACTAATCAGTAAAGAGGTTATGTAATAAAACGTATGCCTTTGTCTGTTAGTCTCTACATAGTAAAGCTTTGATAAATAGGGAGCTAGCCTTTTATGGGTTACCACCTATCTCCTTACTTTACACAAACTAGAATTTTAAAAAAAACCAAATGCTTTGCTTCAGTGTGTGAACAGGAGCTGTGCGATGGGTAACATTCAGAACAACACCTCCATTTTTGGAAAGCCCCTACACACGGTAATTAGGTAAAGCACCTCATTTAGAGAACCAGCACTCAAAAAATAAAAATAAAAAAATACACACACACACATCCACCAAAATTAAAAAAAAAACACCAAAACAAACAACTCCAAACAAAAACAAAATACCCCAAAAAACAATTAAAAAAAAAACAAAAAACACCAAACAAACAAAAACACAAAAAAAAATTTAAAAAACAGAACAAAACAAAAACAAACAAACAAAAAAAACCCACACACACAGAAAATGTGCTAAGTTATTTTGGTGGGCAGGTTCTCCCGACCAAAACAGCGGGCAAAATGGCGGGCAAAATGGCGGCAAGGTTGCTCAGAGCCCTCAGGAAAGGCGGCGGCATGGCGGGACACCAAGCCCCCGTCCCTGAGGGCTCTGAGGAAGGCGGATGGAGCCGTGGCACGGAGGATCCTCCCTCAGACCCGCTGCCATCACGCGAGCCGCTTTCGGCGCGCATCCCTTGGTCCGCCTTTGCCCGCGCCGCCCTCCGCGAGGCGATGGCAGAGCGGCACGAGGGGAATCCGAGGCGCAGCGACGCGCCCCGGCACGGCCGCCCCCAGCCCGGAAGGGGTTTGCAGTGCGGGTAGGCGGGCGCAGGGACGGCTCGGGGCCGCGGCGCCGCCCGCCCTGCCCGCCCTGTCCCGCCGTAAGATGGCGGCGCGGCTGCTCCGCCTGCGCGGCCTCCTGCGCGCCGCCGGCTCCCGGCCCTTCTCCGCCCAGCCCAGGTGAGCGGGACCGGCCAGCGCTGGGGTGAGGGTGGCCGAGCGCCGCGCAGCTTGGCTTCCCTGAACACCGCGGTGAATGTGAATGTGTTTGCCCCGCTGCTTGGATGCGCTGTCCGTTCGGAGCGGATGCGCTGGGAGGCTGTGGGTGCGTGCGTGGGAGCGCTGTACGCGTGTGAGGGGCTGTGCCCCCATCGCAGGGGGCAGCCGGGGCTGGGCGAGCCCGGCACATCCATCCCCGTGAGCTGCCGACCTTTGCTCCGCTGGCCGGGAGCGGCGGGTCCCGTGCTGGCAGCAGGTGACAGCCGGGAGCGGCGGGTCCAGCGCTGGCAGCAGGGGACAAGCCCGGCGCGACCTTGCCCGGGCACCGCGTTCCCCTCCTTCCCAGAGCTTCGAGTTGTCTTTGCCAGCGCAAGGGAGCAGCCAGGGCCTTTCCCTGTGTGACATGCAGGGTGTGAGCCGCGATTAAACAGAAGGTTGGGCTTAAATAAAACTCAGCTTTAAAAATAAGGTGAGTCAGTGTGTGTCTAGCTTTGAGGGAGTCAGTGTGTGTCTAGCTTTGAGGATACAAAACACTCAACAAGCAAGTTGCTGTATCTCGTTTTTTCCCAAATATTATTAGAAGTAAGTAGAGTCTGTGTTTTAGGGGGATTATTGTCCTGACAGAGCCTTAGTAACGTAGTAAATAAAGAATTTTGTCTCTGTAGCAGAGTAAATAAGCATAGGCTCAGCTGAGTTCTGTAGATGTGCAGAGGAACTGAGAGACTAACAAAATAGTTTGAGAAAGGGAAAGTGAATGCATTTTCCATGTACTCAGCTGTGCACTTAAAGTTTCTGATGTTTCATAGCAATACAACAAGCAATACATGTTTCATAGCAATACAAGCAAGTCAAAGAATCCAATGCATAAATATGAGAAGTGAATTTTCATTTCAGCCTTAAAGTAGCGTGTCATCCTTGATGTTCCAAACCCCTGCAAAAGTGTTACAACCCCTTCTTTCTTATTTCATAATTAGGCTTTCCTTTTCTGGTTTCTACTACTGACATTTACCACTGTTTCAGTGTTTTTGTTGAAGTATTCTTTTGTTTTCATTAGGGTAATTTTATTATTTTACTTATATATGTATTATTACTGTTTTTAATCTATTTGAAGTGTTAAGAACAAACTAGCCTTGCTTTACCTCCATTAATAGTCCAGTGGAGTGCAGTGTATGTTAGTTCTGTATTTATCATGGGTATCCTTTACACCTAATGGTGTGCCAGAGTTGGGATGTGAACTGTGTTTAGTAGCATGGGAGTTTCCTTCATTTTAAAAGGGTTTTGCAAATAGGGTGCCTGTGTCCCTGCAGGTGCATTAATTTGTCTTTTTTCAGTCCTCTGCAAACAGAACAGCATGGCACGAAGCGCCTGGAACCATCTTCTGCTAAAACTTTGACTGACATAGGCACTCGGAGGATCTTCTCATCAGAGCATGATATCTTCAGAGAGAGTGCCAGGAAATTCTTTCAGGAAGAAGTGCTGCCTTTTCATGCAGAGTAAGATAACCTAAACATTTTGGTTTGCCAATAGTCATTTTTCCCCAAAAGTCTTTCTGCAGTGTTACTCCTGATACAATAGGATATAAAGGTTCCATGTTAAAGTTTTCATGTACAAGCTTTCTATTTCAAATTTACCAAGTTAAAACAAACCTCTGAAAGTAATGTGTGAAGGAAAATGACACATAATCAAAATTGAATGCATCCTTTGAGCTCCAGTGTAGGCAAACTAGCATCCTTAGGCCCGTGAGCAGACAAATGATGTTTGCAGAGTTGCAGCAAGGTTTCCCTGCCTGTAGGACTAACTAACACAAATGTTTTTGGGATGGAGTTGGGGGGCAGTTCAGTTCCCACACTATTGGGAAGTAGTCACTGAAAAAGGCTTGATGATGTATCACTGTCTCTCTTGCAGTAGATTTTGTAGATACATGCAAGTACTTAGAGCATGGTGAGGTGAATTATGCATTGCCAAGAAACTTGCACAAAAATATTTATTTGAATTTCTTTAATTTTTGTTTCTGTGGAAATAATGTGCGTTTTCTCTACAGAGTAGAAGTGTTGCAATTCCACTGGACTACACCTGGAGGGTGGTTTAACCTTTATTTTAGTCATATCAAATTACATTGTAGTGGTGAAAAGGGAAAAAAATTAACTCAGGGTATGATTTTAAACCAAAAGTGTCAAGCTGTAGTAGTGTCTTAAGCAATTTTTAGTTTACTTGAAGTGAAAACAGGAAGGGATTGTGAAGGGCTTATTCCGAAATTGCCCTGCTAGATGAGAGAATCCTGACACAGCTCAGGTGTGCATCCACAAACAGCTGAGGTGCCTCAGGTGTGTGGGTGGAACATCATGGCTCTGGGGCAGGAATGAGCTGCAGGAGGCTTACAGCAGGGCTGGTGACAGTCTGGATTTTTTTAATCCTCAAACTACAGCCTTTCAGTAGTATGCTCTTCCACTGTGGAAGAATATGGAATATGGACAGAATATGGACATAGTCTGTCCATAAAACCGAGTGTTTTCCCTAATTTTGTGTTGGAAGGACTTCCAGGGCAAGTTTGTGGATATGTATTGGCACTGCTTGAGGTTGCTGAAAATCCTATTTGACATCTTGCTGACACAACAATTTCTTAAGGAGGCTGTATGAAGTTCAACTTGTATTCTTGCATCACTGCAGTGGCCTATGAACCCCTCTGTTCTCACACCTTTCAAGTAAACAAGGAGGCCTCAGGTACAGAACATCAATTGTCTGGGCTGAGGTGAAGAGACAAATGTAGCTTCAGTGAATCAGTTGTGGATTATTGTGAGGAGAAGTTCTGGTGCTGGGTGAAGTACAAACAGGAATGTCCCTGAAAGTGGGGATCAGGGGGAAAGCAGAGATGGTAAAAAGAGATTTAAGATTTCCAGTGTAGGAGCAAAAGCTCTGTGAATGAGCTTAAATACTGGAACAGCTTGCCCAGAGGAGCTGTGGCTGCCCCATCACTGGGAGTGCTCAAGGCCAAGTTGAATGGGGCTTGGAGCAACCTGGGCTAGTGAAAGGTGTCACTGCCCATGTAATGGGGTCAGAACTGGATGAGCTTTAAGGTCCCTTCCAGTCCAAACCATTCTGTGATTCTGATTCTGTTTTATATGTATGATAAGATACTTGATTAACTGCAGGTAAATAGCTATGGTATAGCTCTGCTGCACACAGGTGTGGCAGAGGAATGTCTCCGATACCATCTGTTTACCATATAATTTTTAAATTGTGGCATTAGAAAATGAGGGCATTAAATAAAAGAAAACCTGGACCATTAATGGCCATCCAATGTTCTACTGAATTGGCAAACCCGATAAAGAGGTACTAATTTTCCAAGAATAGATGATTCCTGTGGTGTTGAAGTTTGCAAACTGTCAGCAGATAAGCCTCAACTACGTATTTACACAAATATGAAAGTACCTTAAAGCAGTAATTTGCCAAGATACAGTACTGACTCGTAAGAAATGCACAGGGACAGATTTTTATACAAAACTGACTAATATGGTATCATTGGGTTCTGATAAAGCATTTTTCATTGGTGGAGCTGAAATCTTTGATGAAAGATACTGATGTGTATACTCATTTTTTATGTGGGTTAATGTGTGTTTATGAACGGAATGTTGGGAGGATAAAGACCTGTAATTATCCAGATGGTTGGGGCTAAATTGCCTAAATCCCAGTCTGGTGTAAGAATCATAACAAGTCTTAAGGAAATCTTGTCAGGTTACTCATTGGAAGCAAGAGTTCAAACTTGTTTTGCAGTTGGTGTCCCTGCAATGCCAGTGTCATCTGTGGGCTTGAAGATGGAAACACTGATTAAGGCACTGCTTCTTGGCTGTGACATAGAGTTGTCTGTGTACCTTGGCCCTGTCTGCTGGTGTTCCAGTGTGAAGCAGCAGCCATGACAGACAGTAGCACGTGGGGGGTTCGGTGTGTGACCCTGGTTTTGTGTTCTTTGCACAGGTGGGAGAAGGATGGCCAAGTGAGCAGGGAGCTCTGGGAAAAAGCAGGGCAGCAGGGCTTGCTGGGTGTTGCTATTGCTGAGAAACATGGAGGCATTGGAGCAGATATTCTCTCTTCAGCCATCGTCTGGGAGGAGCAGTGAGTACTGCATGCTTCAGGAAGAATTTCAATAATCATGTTGTTTGTGACTGTATTTTTTCTCCATAAGTTATCCTCATTATGGACTACATTTGCTTATAGAAAATTATGTTATCTTCCCTATGGAAAGGATAGTTTACATATATGTAAATCCCTCCTATTTTAAGTATTCTCGATCATTGATTAACACTGGCGTTGTGACTGGGGAAAACTTTTCTTTTTAGCCTGATAGGTTATGTACTCATTTGGCTGTGAAATTAAATTCTATAAATAATGGTAAAAGATCTCTGAGGCTTCTATGTAGTGGGGTTTTCTTCATTATTGGGTCTGTGTTGTTAAGGTGCAAGTTCAGAGTTCAGGTCTTTGGTAGGACTTTTTTTCTGAACTTTCCCCCTCCCATTTTTTTCTAGGATGTATGTTAACTGTACAGGCCCAGGGTTCAGTCTTCATTCAGATATAGTCATGCCCTACATTGCAAACTATGGCTCTGAAGAACAGATTAAGCACTTTATCCCCCAGATGGTTGCAGGCAAGTGCATTGGAGCTATTGCCATGACAGAACCTGGAGCTGGCAGGTGAGCCAACTACTAAAACAATGGTCTCAACATTATTTGCTGTCTGTTGATTTATCAGTGAAAAAACATTCTGAGCATCCTGGTTAGTAACTTTACAAACTAGACTATCCTACATTATAGGTAAGACTTGAAAAACCTGTTATAGATTACTTTACTACAGCTTTGTCATTTCAGGATAGTACCTCAGAATCCATTTCTCTATTGTCCCACTGTGGGCAAACATGCTTTGTATTTGCTTTTGCAGTCTGAGCTTATAGTT
Organism: Chloebia gouldiae; assembly: GCA_003676055.1. Classification (NCBI taxonomy): domain Eukaryota; kingdom Metazoa; phylum Chordata; class Aves; order Passeriformes; family Passeridae; genus Chloebia; species Chloebia gouldiae. Next base: position 1,013,913 of record QUSF01000070.1, on the reverse strand, counting down.
ACCAACTTGTTTGTCATGTGAACGTACTTATTATATGAAGCATAATCAGTGGGACATTACATATCTTGGTAAAGAAGGCTTGGCTTTACTATTAGCTTTTTTTCTGTAGAACAGAACACCTTGTTTTTCTTTCCTCTGAATCCTTTCAGAGAAACGTCCCTCCTTGCCCAGCCCATGTTTGGAGTAGACACTGCTGATCTCACCAGTATCCAAAGAGAGAGGGACACAAACCTGTCAGTGTGATGTTTCTACAAGTGGCAGATGTTGTATTGTTGTGGTAGCTTTTCACAGAGCCTCCTGATCAGGACTGAGCCTGTGAAGAGGATTGGTTTTATCTGGCATTTGTTGTCTGAGCTGTACCTGTGTAGTTGGATGCTGAGCTGTTGATACCAGTGCTTGCATTACACCACCTCCCACAAGCAGAGATGGGGAAATGGGACCTCAGGCTCCTCTATGGTTGCATATATTTATCATCCTTTTCCACACCCTGCTTGTGGTTTCTGTTACACTGGGCTATTTCATGATGTCTCACTATTCTTTCACTGAGCTCATGTCTGGATGCTATAAAATCGACTTATTTTGTACTGGATAGAATCCAAGATACAAATTGCAGTTTCTGGAATGGTTTTTTGAAGGACCTTTTGAATTTCGTTTTAGTGACTTGCAGGGAGTACGGACATATGCAAAAAAAGATGGAAGTGACTGGATTCTTAATGGAAGTAAGGTAAGTGCACTGACATACATGCTGCTCATTGGCTTTAGGAACTGAATACATTTAGCTGAATGCAGCAGGATGTGCACTGCTCTCAGCATCTCCTCCCAGTCATTTTACTTTTGGTTTGGGTTTTTTGTGTGGGTTATGTTGTAGGTGGGTTTTTTTCCAGTTACTTTTTTTTATAGGTCTTGAGATGTGTCTGTTGCAGGCCATTTACAAAGTGATTTATGGGAGGGCTTGTATAGGTTGTTTTTTGTAGCTTTAAAATAAGCCTACTAAAAGGCTTATTTTCCCTTAAGCTGTGAAGGAGAGGGGAAGAATGTGCTGTGTAGTATGAACAATATGGTTCTTAGTACTGATGTTTAACAATAAAATATATGTACTACTGCTGTGAAATTTTCTGTGGCCTAAGTAAAAACTTGTGTTGCCACAATGCAAGCTGTGGAATCTTTATTCAGGAGCTTGCTGGTCATGTTAGAAAAAACCAAAACAGCTTCATCAGATGCTCTCACAGTGTTGGCAAGTTGTGGCAAAGCAGTTTTTTTTCATTACCATAATGAAAAATAAGAAGGCAGAAATAGTGTTGAAGTGTCAGTGTAGGTTCAACAGACCATTTTTTTGAAAGCTATGAAATGTCTTAATCTTATTTTGTACTGCTGCTGATGACATAGTACTGATGGAGACTTCTAGTCTTAGCAGAATTTCAGTGGTGAGAATGTGTGCAAGCAGATATATATGCATAGGTGCTAAAAAGGTCCCCATGCCACTCATTTGAAGCCATGCACAGGACAGAAAGGACTGAAGATGGATCCATTTGACAGGTTCATGAGTTCTTCTGCAGGGTGATAGTAAGCAGTTGTGACAAGAAGCTGTTGGTAGTTTTGAGTGTTATGCCTAAATAATTTAATTTCTAGACAAGAGAACCTCTGCGGTTTTTAATATCTACATTTGATGCTGTATTCCTTCTTTATCATTGGACAGACAGAAGAAACAGATCTGTGCATTCTTTAACTTCACACTTCTGCCTCACTCAGTACTTCTCACATTAATGTCTGCCTTGTTCCTAAACCCTTAATATCAAAAGCTTGAAATTCTTCTGGACACTTGAACCTTGCCTTTCAGTTCACCTCTAAAAGTGTCAATGTAATTTTACTTTATGCTACTGGGTGATCTCATCTAACCTCTATCCACCTTGCTTTATTCTAAATTACTTTTGTTACAGGTGTTCATCACTAATGGTTGGATGAGCGACGTAGTGATCGTGGTTGCAGTTACAAACCGGGAGGCACGATCCCCTGCTCATGGGATCAGCCTTTTTCTGGTGGAAAATGGAACAAAAGGTTTCATCAAAGGACGCAAACTTAGCAAAATTGGCCTGAAAGCTCAAGTGAGTTCATACAACCTCTAATGCAATAGATTTGGAGAAAGTCTAAACCCACTTAATACCTGGCAACTGCTAAATAAATGTAAGATGGAGCTATGGTTCTATTCTAGTTGTTAGACTTCAGAGCACAAACATGCAATGTAATGTACCCTGATTTTGCCTGTGGAAGTCTGAAGCATGTGAAGGGCAAGGAGAGGATGTGGAAGCTGGATGCATTTACTCTGAAGAAGCCTGGGAGAACAGGATCTTACTGATGTGTTTAGCTGTAGAGATGTTGAGGCCTTCTGATCCTGATTCTTCTTTGAGGAGGAGTGGCAAAGGAGACAAGATATGTTAAGGAAAATTCTTAGTAGGTATTAGGAAAAAAAGTCCACCAGTGAAGTGATTGGATACTTGCACAAGGGCTGAGAGAGGTCCTGGAGCTTTCATCTTTCGAGCTTTGGAAAGTTTAACTAGACAAGGCCCTCAGCTGATTGTTTTTCTGGAGCTACTCTGAGTAGGATGTCAGCTAGATGACTTCTGGAGGACTCTTCCAGGCTAATTTTGGGATTTCAAGTTAAAGTGCACAATAGCAAGAAAACAGTAGGGAAAAATTAGTTTAATGGCATGAGAATGACAGACTCTCAACTGTTGCATTTCAAATCTTCTTAGGACACAGCAGAGCTGTTTTTTGAAGATGTGCGGCTGCCAGCCAGTGCCTTGCTTGGAAAGGAGAACAAAGGCTTCTACTATCTGATGGCAGAGCTGCCTCAGGTAAAAGGAATGTGAGTGTTTGCTGTCTGCAGGAAGAATACAGAGACAGATTTTGTCATTAGTTGTGAAGTTCATGTATTGTGGTGAGCCACCCGGCTTACCAAAGTGGGATGCCTTTGTAAAACCCCAAAACATTTCTATGGGTTAAGCTTACAGGAGAAATAGTGACCAGATATTCTCAGGAGGTCAAAATTACACAAGTTTACTGGAAAAATGTAGAAAATCAAGGAACTTTGACGAAGGATGTAGTGCAACATCCAGCTTGCCTTAGCATTAACTTAGTCTGTTTAACTTAGCAGCCTTTAAACCTGTCTGATGTTACATTACCCAAAATGTTGCATGAAAAGAGAACTAGAAGAAGAAAGGGAGAAAGATAGAAAAAATACAGAAAAGCACACATGTAACTACCAACTCCTGAGGAGTTCCAGTGATGATGAGGTAGAGACTCCAAGAGGCTGATAGGGTCAAGACAAGCTCCCCTTGTGGTCAGTCTTTTAAACCCCAGAGCCACCCTGGGCTTCCCCCAAGATGGGATCATGGTCACTCAGCCACTCAGGAGCTGGCTTAGGCAAGACTGGGGCACTGCCTCCAGTGTGCCACAGCTGGCAGACCCTGCCAGGCTGGGCTGCTCTAGGGCTGGGCCGGGGGCTGTGGTGTGCAGGGCAGGGCACACCTCGCCAGAACAGGGCCTAGCCTGCCTCCCCACCCCCACACATCCCAACATGTCTCGAGACATCAATCTTTTCTAGTTTCTTGACAGTCTTGTGTGCTATGTTTTATTGATGCTGCTGTTTTTTAACTGAAGAACACAGTGCTAGGTGTAGAATTCCTTGGGCATTGCTAGAAGTGTTGATATCCCACCTGCTCAAAGACAGATACCTTAATCAGCAACCCAGCTGTTGAAAAACCTGAGGGTAGTGTATTAAAAAGAACATACCACAGATTTCTTGTGTACTTCCAGTATGGAAGCACTTTGCTTAGTAAATTAAAGTATAGCTTGGAGATCTTTGATTTATTTGGCATTCTCTTTCAAGAAAGAAGCACTGCTGTTCTAGCTCTTCTGCAAGTAGGAGCATATTAAAGTTACATGGAACTCTGTTCATATAACAAAGTAAAGAAATTGTTTAGCTGCCAAAATATCTTCCTACTTTTTACAGCTCAGTTTAGGAAATTTTGGAATTATTTCAGAGGACAAGGAGGCAATGTTGTTTTCCAAAATGTGTCTGTGCTTTGTCAAAGCTATGACATACTTACCTCATTTGGTAGGGATCATATTTTTAAATTTTGTACTGTGAGTAAATACAAAACATGATCAAAGGAAGTCTTTTAATGCTTTAAATAGATGTCCCCATGAACAGGTTCAATGCAATACATCAGACTGTTTTAATATTGCCAGAAAAAATTGTTCTGCATTTAGTTTTTATTTTTCACTATGCAATGAAGAAGGAAAAACAATCCTTTTTTTTGTAGGCTTTTCCCCCTAGAATTGTCCTATGGAAATTGTTAAATACAGTTGTTGTTTAAACTGAGCAGTGGAAGCCAATAATTGAAACAGAATCTGATGTGAATTTTTCAGTCAGTAAGATTCCTGTGGTCAATCTGTAGCTATTTTTTGAGTCATTGTGATGGAGCATTATGCCAGTAAAGACTTAAAAGTGAGCTCTAGACAGCAAGGCGTTTGTCCAACTCATTAATTTCAGTAATGCAGTATGTCTGGTTTGATATTTTATGTGACTTCTGCTCCCACTCCCTTAATGAACAGCACTGAACATCTGTGTCCTAATTGTGCATCTGATGCGGAGAAATGTAGGACTAACTCAACTGGATTCTGTAATTTGTGTTTCAAAAGGAAAGGCTGCTAATTGCTGATATGGCTCTTGCTGGCTGTGAATTCATGTTTGAAGAAACAAGGAATTATGTGAGGCAAAGAAAAGCTTTTGGGAAGACAATTGCACATTTGCAGGTGAGTTAGAACTGAGCCGCTTGTGTAGGGTTTCTAGTGTGTGTTTGCTGTATGACTTTGTGTGTGAAGTAGTGATGAAATGAAAATTACTGGGCTGCTTTGAAAGGGTCATTATCAAAGCTTTCACTGTGGCTGTTTTTTGCCTCTGTGTGCCCATTGTTCATTTTTGAAATGCAGAAATAATAATTCTAAAGAAGCACCAGAAAAGCCTTAATGTGTGTATTTTATGACTTGGGTGGGTAACCTCCCAGCAGTGCTGCTTCTGAGGGGGAAATAGGTAGGCAGGAGTGTCCTGGCTCCTTGCTGCAGGTGAAGAACGATTCCTTTGTCCATCTGAGCTTGCATTTTACTGCCAGAGGTCCTAATCACAGGGGCTGTCACACCTGAAATTCTGGGGGCAGCCTGTGCAGGTACTGTGTTCCTCTGCACACAGAGCATTGCAGAAGAATTATTTTGGAGGCTGCTGGAGGAGGGGGACTCCCAGCAGTGCCCTTGCTGCCCAAGTGCTGTGGAGGTGCTTCATGAATGTTGTGATGAGACTCCTCAGCCAGCAGCAGGCTAGGTGTTTGTGTAAGTGCATGTAAAACTGTTGGGTCATGCTCTGTGGGCACAGCTCGCTCCATATGGGGGTAGGTAATTGAGTTTTGAGATGTTTGTGCCTACACTCTTTAGTTGCAGTCATAAAATAGATGTTGCTTTCCACAGGACTGCTATACTACGGTTTTCCTGACAAGGACATTAACTGTTAGGGCTGAGGAAGGCCAAGCTCCTGCATGTTTGGTTTATAGGATAGAACTGACTCACATGGGCTAAAGGTGTTGGCTGCCTCTTTTTTTGGTATAATTCTGGAATAATCACCAAAAAAATCCATTTCTATGTCTTGAGACTTTGTCAATCTCAAAAAAACTTTTAGAGGCTGGAATGCTAGATATCCTTCAGGGGATTATGATCTTCATAGTTTTTAAAGTTAACCTTCAGGAGTCCATGATTCCAGATGGAATTTAGCATGCTTACTGTGCAACTGAAACACAAAAGAACTATATTTTAACTTGTTTAAATATAGGTAGGGGATGCTTCCTGTTTGTAGTAGTTCACTGTGAAGAGATCTCCAAAATAATCTCCCTTTTTAGGCTAGGCCGCCAGCAGGTGGATAATAAATTTCAAAAAGTATATTATTTTTGCCAAAATAATGAATTTCTGCATATCTCTTCAATTTTTTTTTTTTTGGTGATGACTTGAGTGTGCATATTATAAATAATCCTTTCCAATTAAAGCTCTGCCTTGGGCTAATTCATTTAGTCATGTCACGTTACAGCATTTGAAATGAATTCTTTCCTTGTAGTAGTACACTAGCCCAGTGTATTTATTGTCAAGGGAAGCAAGATTTATTTTTTATATTAATAAAACTGAAATAAGAAGGAACTTTTATTAGTGGGTGATGTTTTTATCCCCTCCCTACCAGAATTACAAGAAGATGATCCAATGCCTGCCTGGTCTGGTTTTACATAACCTTGTGATGAATTTTACCTCTTCTATTTAGACCTCTTTTCCAATGTGACAGAACTTGGTGCTGAAAAACTTTGATATTTTAAAATTCCTTTTATGTTTTGTTTCAGTCTCTTCGCATATAGCTTAAACTCTGAAGAATACATAGGAAAAGCATTAAATAGATGGTGAAATGTTATTAATTGGGAAAGTTCATGGCTCTACAGAGTGAAAGGACATTTCCTCACCAGAGGGAGCCAAGAGTGACAGCACTCTGGGCCTTCTGCCACATGCTCTCTAGGAATGTGTTTTCCCTTTCTCTTGTGCTTTTTCTCTCATATTTGTGTATTGAGTTGACCTTGAGATGTAAAGAGCAGTAATTTTGTCTAATAGGACTGGTAACACACATAATTGTCTGGAAAGTATGGTGTCTTCTGATGTACAGAGCCAAAGTTTGAAATAGTGATTTCTAACAGCAATCCTTTTGGAAAATGCTGTGTTTTCTACCTAAAGTATTAAACTGCACTATACTTCTCTCCTCTCCCCTCTCTATCCCCTTCCAAAACAAGACAGTACAGCACAAGTTGGCAGAAATAAAAACTCAGGTTTGTGTGGGCCGAGCTTTTATGGACAACTGTTTGCAGCTGCATGCAGAGAAACGCCTGGACTCTGCCACAGCCTCCATGGCCAAGTACTGGTATGTGCTTACAGTCATCTGGGAGTGTTACTTGCATGATCTTAACTCTAATGATGTGGGCAACAAAAGTCAGAGTTACACTGAAAACCAAGTTTGGTTAACCAGATCAATTTCAAAGTAAAGGCATACTTTTAGAATAGGCTTCCATTAATAACAAGATCATGGCTCTGCTTTAGCTTTAAGTAAGTGCTCACTTGGTATTTAGACAAAATTTTGCATTTTATTGTTAGCAATTTGTTGTTGGATGGGTTTTTTGCTTGTTTGTTTTTGTTTTCTTTGTTGTTTTTTTTTTAGTGGGGTATATGGCTTTGGTTTTTTTTAAAGCAAAATTTGCATATTTGGAGCCAAATTTAAATATATTTGAAGTTCTGTGATAGTGTTTAGTTAACATTACTTAAGAATAGCTGTTTGGCCTAGCTAGTTTTCAAAGCAATCTGGTTTTGGGAAGAAATAGTTGGCTACAGCTGTTGCTGTAACTGAGACTGAAAAGTGGTTTCCTGTGCTGTCCAGAACTTCATACTTGGTGGTGTTATATGTTAACTTAGTTTTACCAAAGCAAAACAACTGGAAATATCTAAGGTAGTGGTACATGAATTTTGTAGTTATAGCTCATTGCAAAGATGGGAGGAAAACAAAATCACATCAGACACGAGCAAAGAAATATAGAAGGTACATACGCTTACAGTTTTTAGGCTTTTCAAAATGAGTATAGAAGAAATGAGCAGAAATATTTACAATGGAAGGGGGAAGGGTTTTGAGTGCTATTCCTGGCAGTGATTACCTAGAAGTACCAGGTACAGAAGCAGAGGCATTCTGTTTTGAGGAGGAGGAAAGAACTAATGCCAGCTGAGATATGCAGAGTCACTTCCTCAACAAATTTCCCTAAGCAAGGCTTTTGAAAATCCCTCACTTTCACAGCTATTTACCATCATGATTTGTTGTGGATTTCCTCTTTCCCCGGTGGCGTTCCTGTGACCCTTCCATAAGACTCACTTAAATGGTCTAGAAAATCCTGTAATGTAGAATTTTTATGCTTTATTCCCTAATGTACTGGGAGATTCATTCTAGTCTCAAATTTTCCTTCAAACTTCTTGTGTAGTCAATGACTTAAGTTAGAGCTTTGAAGGATTTTAAAACCTGGTTTGTGCATCTCTTTTTTTTGTATCTGGAAATGGGCTGTAGGGTTGTTTTGGTTTGGTTTTTCTTGTGGTGACAGGTTGTGGTACATACCTAAAAGAATTTGAGAATATACATAGGAAAGACAATTGCAGTAACTCACAGCTGCAGAATTACAGTTGATATAATAAACTGCAAGGATTTAAATGAAAGAGGGGATGGCTTGGGGAAAAGGAGAAGCAATTGGCTTTTCATTTTCATTTCTTCAGTTGCCACTGAAAGCTGCGTGATTAGAAAGTGTGTTTATTCATGTCTTCTAACTACAGCTTGATCTTCCAGTGCAATTAATTTTTATTTGGTGCTATTAAATCCATATTTTGTGGTCAACAAATGCTGTTGGAGAATTACAGTATGTTTAGAATTGAAAGCTATTGCAGAAAAGGCTATTGGGAAAGTTTATTGCAGAAAATAAATTATGCCCAGGTGATGGTTATGCTCAAAGAGTATCCCTGTGTGTTGCTAATGGCAGTAGTGGGGGAAAGCCTGGTTTATTGTTAATTTCTGACAAAGCTGAGGGGTTTGGCAAGAAAAGACTGTATCAACTTCCTTCACAAAAGAATTCTCTTGGCCTGTGAGAAAGGTAAACAAGCCTGTCTGTTTTGAAACCTTTCCTTCTCCGAAAGCTGTCCCATAAAGGGAACAAACCTTTAATGCATTAAATTGAGCAGTATTTATTTCTTACTAATCATGTTATGTTTTTGTCTTGTTAACATATCTTTACCTTTTGTAGCATAATGTCCTTCTAAAAGCAAATTTCCTTTTGGCCATTTAAGGTGTTCTGATCTCCAAAACAGCATAGCTACCCAGTGTGTACAAATGCACGGAGGATGGGGGTACATGTGGGAGTATCCAATTGCAAAGTAAGTGTAACATTTCAGATTGTGTGATGAAAGATTACCAGCAAAGTCAAATGAGGCACTTCTTTTGCATCTCTGTGTCAGTTGTTTAGTGTTAGTAGTGATTTAGTGTTCCTTTTCTCATGTTTAACTGAAAGGGAATCTGCTGTACAGATGTCTGCAGGAAGGCTTGGTTTTGATTCTTCAAAAAAACTCAAAACCTGTTCAGCAATTATTGTATTTTTTTTCCACAAAAGAGAAGTTGTTTTTTTAGAAGAAAATGTTAATTGAAAAAAAAAAAAGAAGCAAAACTATAAAAGTAGAAATGCGAGGAGCTAGTTTTATCTTTTATCTGAAATTAAATGCATATGGGTGAAGAAAATGTGTTGGTCAGCTACCACTGGGTATCAGAATCAAGAGCATTAAATCAAGAGCATAACTGGCTACAGTCAGCTTTTTTACACCTTTTGAAATTAAAAAGTTAAGAGATTGATATGTAGGAAAAGAAATTTGCTATTCCCATTTTTTTCTGACTTTATGAATTTAGAGACATTTATGGGGCTTTTGTATATATCCTCATATATTATCTGTGAAGTTTGTGTACAGGCTATGTGACACACCAAGTAGAGATTTTGGTGCTGTTTTTAATAAATAAATCAAAGAGGTGGTAATCTGACAGTAGAAATAGCAAACACAGGACAGCTGTGCAGCTGTGATAAGTAAGCTAATTTTTTTAACTGAATTCTAAATACATTGAATATAAAATGTTGCTTTAAAATAACTTATTCCTCCGCATTTTCATTGAGTGTAATTTGTGAGTGATCTGTGGTGTCTTGTTAAAGGAAGGCCAGTTTGGGGTGTCCTTGAACCCCTGCTTGTCTGTGTGTACAGTAGAGCCTCACACAGGGTTTTATTATCTCTATGGTGCAGTAATGTATAGGTTTCCAGAGAATGCCAAATTGCTCCTGTGCAATGAAGCAGAAGGAAGATGGAAAAGCTCTGTCATCATCCTGTGTGCTGTCACCAGGAACAAGAATTGGGAGTGGAGTAGTAGCAGGAGTCTGGGTTTATAGGGCTTTTTTTTTTTTTTTTGTTTAATTAGAGGCAATAGTGGAGACTTTACACTATAAACAAAAAGGGAAGAGATGCTGACCCAGTTCCTGGTTTGGAACACAGCACCCTGGAAAGTTGTAATATTCTAGGTGGTTGAAGCCTCTCAGAAAATAAGAACTACTTTATAAATGAGAATAGTATACTTTGAAAAGAGGGATCTCTAAAGATAAAATGCTCTCTTTTTTTTTTTTGGTTGTATGGTCATTCTGAGGCGTTGTTTGTAATATTTCCTTGTTTTGTTTTTTCCTCCCTCAGAGCTTTTGTGGATGCCCGTGTTCAGCCAATCTATGGTGGTACCAATGAAATAATGAAAGAACTTATTGCTAGAGACATTGTCAGTGACAAGTAGGGAAGATGCTTACTACTTTGCAGAGTCTTGTAGAATCCTTTTCTATGTTAATGTATGGCATAAAATCAGACATCAGAATGTAAGTAAAATAAATATGCTGTATAATGTTCTTTAAAGGAAGTGACACTTAAAGCACATGTTACTAATAAGTGTGCTCACATGCGGGATATCTAATATTTAATGAACTTAAAATTTAAATGTCTTTGTACAACACGGAGTAGTTCTCTGTGTGACAAGAGCTGTGGTAGTGAAAGGCAATTTTATCTCTGGAACTTTGGGTAGCTTGGTCTTTCAGACTTGAACCCATTGTGATAAATCCAAACCCCGCTTTTCAGAATCAAATTTTGAGAGAACCATATTCATAACAAATGAACAAAATTAGATATTAATGTAACTTTGAATTTGTATTTCCCCTTGAGAAGCAGAACTTGACACTCTTGCTGTTGTTGCCCTACACCTGCTCACTGTGCAGCAGCCACCTGCTGCGCAGCTGACCTCTATGTTTACATCTAACCCGGAATGCCTTATTTTAATTACTTTGGTGAAACAAACATAATAAAGCATTTCTATGCAATCTCACGCTTGTCCGCGGTTACTTCAAAGCCCGCGGGGAAACGGGGCTTCTCCCTCTGTGCCCGCGTTTACCTCCGGGCGCTGAGGGGGAGTTGGGAGGAGGGAATGTGATGCAGGCAAACTTGAGGGCTGTTTATTGGCGACAGTAGCCGGGAAGGTGCGTGTTTAGGAGGGCTTTTAGCTCTTTGCCGCGCTGGGCGGTAAGAGTTGAAGCGGTGCGGAGCGGGCAGCGGCGCTGCCCCCCAGCCGCGCGGGGTGAGGGGAGGGCGCTGTCCGTGCGTCAGGCATGGCCCCGCCAATGGCGGGCGGCCACGCCCCCGGCCCGAGCCACGCCCCCCGGCGTCCCGGATTGGCCGCGCTCCTCCCCCTGAGGAGCGGGGGAGGCCCCGCCCCGCCGCGCTGCGCTTTAGCTGGGCGCGGACTCTTCAAGAGCGGCAGTGTGAGCCGTGGCGGGCGCCGTGCCGTGCGGGCTTTGGGCGGCGGCGGCGGCGGTGCCGCTGCGGAGAAGCCGCCGGACGCGGAGGCAAGCGCGGGGCGCGGCGCGGCGGGGCGCCGTGAGGCGGCGGGGGCACGGAGGGGCCGGGCGGCGGTTGGTTCCCGCGGCGGGAGTGGCGGGTGCGCATGCGCGGGGGGGGGGCGGGGCGGGGGTAACGGTCCGTGCGCGCGGCGGGGCGGGGCCGGCGGCCGTGAGGCGGGGGCGGGGCGGGGCCGCCCCGCGCGTCCCAGCCGGGATTTGAAGGGCGGATGGAAACGCGGCGCCGCTGATCGGCGTGGGCTCCGTGCCCCGGGGCAGCCCGGGCCGCTGCGGCTGCAGTGGTCAGCCGAGCTGTGGGGAGCCGCTCGGATCCCGGCCCTGCGGCCTGCCTTGAGAGCTCCTCTCTGCTCCTCAGCTGGGCTTTCCGTCCGCTTTTTGCAAAACGAAGCATCCCCCCCCCCCCCCCCCCCAAAAAAAAATGTAGCAGTGACTGAGGTATTCCAAACTTACCCCTCTCTAATGGGAAATTAGATTTTTAATTTCCAGTCTGCAATGTGAGCCGATTAAAAATCCAAATTATTAAAGTATGCGTTTTGTCGAAGGATAAATACTTCCTTTTTGTGCTAGTTTAATAAAAAGGAAATACTAAAAATTACACTGATGGATGCACCATCTCTGTGTGCCTTAGGACTCTCCTGTATTGGCCCATGGTTTGAAATCCTGGGGAATGTTCTGAGGAGCTTAAATTCCAGTCGTCTTAATTAGTGTCTTAAGAGCTGAGTGGGTCTTTTAAAGACCAGCTTTTATAACCTCTCTTCCAAGGCTGAAATTCTAAAGTATCACCGAAATACTGATACGGAATTTACAATGAAAGGTACCAGAAGGTATTGCAGATATTTCTGTTAGACACATATGTGCAGCTTTCTTACAGAGGCACCTGTTGTACTACAGAAAGCATTTAACATATATTAAAAATTACTTCAGATGTTGCTTTGCAAATATGGTGTTATAGACTGAACAAGAGTTAGTTGATAATGTGGTAGTAGCATTGGAAATTACATCGATTCTCTGTTCAGATCAGATCTGAACAAGAAGGAAAACAAACATGTTCAGATATTTTAATGAGTCATGGATTTTGCCATAAATTAATACTGATGAGACCCACTTGAAGTGCCTTCTTTTGGATGTTTTTTTATGATTCACACTTTGGGTGGTCTGCCTTAAATGGAGATCGTCTAGTGTTCAAAGAGAGATCCTTTTGTGGGGAGGTGGTGTGCTGTATTTTGGTGGGGTTTTTTTTCCCAAATAGGAGGAATTTGTTTTTATATCTTCTGAGGTGTACAGAGCACTAGAGTGTTTTGTCTGGATAGTTGTGCCTGCACAGTGAGCGCTGCTGAACGCTGAGTCTCTCCACATAATCCTGTTTGGGTTTATGGGTTTTTCCCAATCTATTAATAGAACAAAATACTAAAATGCTTAAGTACACATCATGAGTAACTAGTCTGCTTTTGAAGTGAAAACAAAAGCTGCCTACTGAAGTGATTTTTTTTTTTCACTCTTAAAGGCTGGTCCCAGGTGTGTTATTAAACATAGGCTTCTTTCCTTTTCCTTTCATACTCCTAACCAGGACATGCCCGGTGGGACTAATATCTTTTTTACGGTCGTTGCTGCAGACTATTCCATGAGAAAATGCAGACTGTGCTATCAAGCTGTTCTTGCTATTTTTAGAAATCACTACAGTCCAGTAGGTTTTCCAAAGCTTGGGAGGGGTAGTTAAAGGCTGAGGGATGCCTCCCACCAGGCAAGGCTTGCAGAAGCTGGCCAGGCTCAAGTCCTGTGCGCTGTGCTCGGCTGAGGCAGTGCTGCAGCAGTGCCTGCCTGCCAGAGCACTTTATTTTTGTCCAGTGATTATCAGGAAGGCTGCCCAGGAGGAGCTGGGGATTACAGGACAAGCAGCACAAAGCTGTAGGAAACCAGGTTTTGGCAGTTGTGTTGCAATTTGCCTTTGTAGCTTCCTTCTCTTCTGCAGGTTGTCTCTTAGAGGCCTTAAAAGAAGTTCAAATACAGTGTTTTTGAGCATTCTTGTTGAGATTAATTTTGGATGTTTCACCAGAGGCTGCCTGCTGTCAGGGACTTTGCTTTGCTTTTGAAATACCCTCTATGCAAGGAATAAACAGTGGAAGTTGGCTTATCTGAAACACTGTTTATCTGTGAATAAGCTCATATTAATTTAAAATGTTGTTTGTAGGCTTCTGAGTTTCAAAACAAAAAGAAATAATCACAAAAATCTGGTCTCGGGGAATCTCATTATTAAGAAGAAAATTTCAGGTGTTTATGATGAAGAAAAATGACTCAATTTACAAGGAGAGAAGGCTGCTACAGAGGAGCTTTAAAAAGTCTCATGCAAGTGAAGTTTTATTGTCATTGGAAACAAAAAGATCACAAACAAAAAAAAATCCACTAAAAGACAAAGGAATCTTCCCCCCAAGCAAAAATCCCCCAGAACACTGTCTGCAGTGTTGTGTAACCAAAGTGATAGTGTTATGCAAGGGGGAGAAGAGTCAAAAAGTGAAAGGACTGTAAACAAAAGCTGGGAAGGGAGGGAGTGCCACCCTGTGTGCAGGGTTGTGGCTGGGGTTTTCTTTTAAAAGGGTGCTGCTAATCACAACATGAAAACACTAGTTCTAGGATTTAGGCAAATTCTGTTGAGGTAAGCCTGGTAGGGACAGGCTATAAGGAAGAAGTGTCAAGGGAGGACAAAGAAATCAGAAGAAGGAGAGGAGAGGTAGAGGAGCAGGAGCCACTGGGGGCTTAGGAACCTGTAGCTGCAGTGGTGGAAGGGAGCAGGGTGCAGGTCTGGCTGTGGTAAACTGCAATTCCCAGCTCTATCCTCCTGGATAATTAAGGCATTAGGGGAGGATAAGCATGAAGTCACTTTAAACATCAGTTGCTTTACTGTGTATGTCTGGTACTTGTTTCTTGCCTTCCCTAGTACTTATTTAATGTCAGTTTTTCTTTTTACAGTACTTTTTAGTCTTTCAAGTGGGGTGTTTATTCAGTAGCTGAAAAGCAAATTGTTTGCTAGTTTAGCAGAATTTCAGCTGTTCTGGTTTTGAAATCTCAAGTAATAACACAATGCAAAAGAAATCTGTGAAATGGTTTACCTGTGACAAAAAAAGCTTTTCCCAGCAGGAAAGTACTTTCCTGGTGTACCATTTTGCAGTACTTGTCTTCCCTCCTTCTTTGCCTTTATTTTTTCCCCCCCTCCAAGATCCTAGGGCTTGCTTTGGAAACTCACTTCCAATACTGGTGGAATTAAATAAATTTTGCAGCTTTCTGCCAAAATTAAATAAAATGTGTAAAAATGTAAATTGTATAACTTTTGTCAAGCCAAGTACTTGTACTAAAATTTGTTTATAATTTTTTTTGCAGCAGGTACTTTGTTTTACTTCTGTACCTATGACATTTTTGTGTGTGTGTGAACTTCTTGGAGAAATGCCAAGGGCTGGACACTGTGGCAGTACCAGCTTTTATAAGTTCTTTTTGATGTCACTGTAGTGAGATGAGCACACCCGAGTGTCTCACACTGTCTTCAGGGCAAAAACATGGTATGAAATTTCCAAGTTGCTGGGTAAAGGATTGAGTGATTTCCCCCTTAAAAAGCATTTTACTTATTTTTTAGCTGCTTTGTAGTTTAAGCATACTTGGTCGGGCACTCTAAATGAGTGATTTGTCAATGCTCTTTAGTTCAGTGTTTATGTTCCACATGAGACTGTTTTGATTCTTCCCTTCTTTCCCCTAGAAGTATTAAAAAGAAGTCCCTCAGATGAAAAAGAAATTGCAGGTATTCATTGGAGTTTTGGAAATTTGAAACTGTACCAAAAGAGTATGTGATATTTGAGGGAATGTGATGGAGTTAAAACACAGCACTGTAAAGTTTTGTGCTGCCAGTTCTTTGAATAACCTCCATCTTCATACAGGTATGTGATCCACATCTCCAAAGTACTTTTTTGCCTTAACAGCTCCACTGTGTGTGGATGTTTCCTGGGTTTCAGGAGTAGCAACCTGTGCCTGCTAAACACTCAGACTAAGGGAGGTGGATGGTAAAGTTGGAACAGTTATAAATACATTGTTAGGTGAATGTAGATCTCAGGCTGATGGTGCTCTTCTTGGAGAGCTTCTTGGAATTCTCAGGAAGAGGTCAAACACAGGGACTCCGGAGCTCACATTAACCCCACAGAGGAACTGTTCAGTTCTCTCCCCTTACATTTGAGCCATGCACACTTTGCTCTGACTTGCTATAGTTATTTGCCATTATGTAAGGGCCAGGGAGGCATTGGTGTCTGAATTCACACTCCTTTGGATTTACAAATTTGCAGGCCTGCTAGCTTTTACAAGAGGAAAGACGCGAGTCAGCCAGGTGCTGAGAGCATTACTGAGTCACCAGATCACTTAGGATTTGGAGCTTCCAGCTCTCAACAGTGTATTCCCCTGTCTAATCCTAGAATGGGCTTCTTCCTGAACGGCTGTCATCTGGGAGGACTTTGTGCTGAGCTCCTCTTTAGGCTGAACTTACTGGCTTATTTATAAAGGTTAAAATCCTGGGGATTTTAATGGTATCATTTACAATTAGCAGTAGGACCACCAAACCTGGTGCCAGTGATGCTAGGAGCATGATGTGCAGAGATAAAAACCTTATGGATGAAGTACACATGGAGCAATGAAAGGTGAATAAAGCCCACAGAAAGTGGTAAGGCAGTACTGGAGCATGTTGGCTCTCTGTGGTTTGCTTCACGTTTTGAGGGTTAAGGACCAGGTATCCAAACTGGTATTTCTCAGCTCCGTAGGTTCCCACATCTCACTTTAATGTTTGCGCCTTCAGTGCAAAAAAACTGTAGTTAAAAACAAGCTGAGGTTTCAGACAGATCTTTTCTTAAGAACCATATGTGGCAGTCTCAGAATCATTGACCCCTTATGGGATATGTGCATTGGAAGTTGCTGCACTAGGCAGTTACTGTGGAGATCAAGGAAACTGGAGACATTAAAAGGAGGGCAGTGCAAACGCTGCTCAAGTAGTACACAGTTCAGCAGAATTCACTGTACCATTGCTGTGCTGCACTCACTTTTGCTACAGCTCTTATACGGTTTCTGGTTTTGTCTCTAGCGTCTTAATGAAGAGCTGGCAGAAACTTACCTTTCAGGCTTCTGCAGGCCATGTTCAATTAAGTCATTTATTTGGTGTATTTAACCATCTTCTAAACAAAGCTGCAAGTAGGGTGCAAGAGATTCCTGCTTGGAGGTGTTAGGGCATAGGTTGGACTTGATGATCTTAGAGGTCTCTTCCAACCTGCTGACAGGAAGGGGTGAAGGTTGACATTGATCTTTTGATCCCAAAGTCTGGGAGCCCTTTGTTAATTGGCAAGCCACATGCAAAAGGATTTGTCAAGGAGAACTGTAATTTCTCAATTTGTTATGAAAAATAATCTGTATGTATTACACAGACAGTGCCTCATGAATAGAGTGGTGTCCAAAGGCACAGGAAAGAATTCTTTTTTGCTAGGAAATTTCAGAACTTAGAGTTTTCTATTTTGAAAGCATTAGCCTTGTTGATTGGTTTCTAATATGTATTTATAAGAATATATAATAATTCATCAAATGCTTTCTTTATATAGATTTACAGTAAATCTGTTTCTCACAACAGTGCCAGTCACATTGCTCAAGGTCATGTTTTTTGTTTGGCCAAGGTTAGATGACAGACCTGAACTTTTTGGGTCTTATTTCTCAGACTGATAGAATCAAAAATGAAATGAGGTATGAACACTTATTCCCCTGAGATGTAAAGGCTTTCATTGTGCATGGAACAGCTTCTGAATGAAATAAAGAAAAAACAGAAAGGGTGTTTTTATTTGACTTGGGAGGCAACATAGTCTGTGTTCTTTAGATAACGTCCCTTTTTATGGAATTTTTGAATGATGTTGAGAGAATGAAATGTCTTTACAGAGTTGTTGTATTTGTACTGTGTCATGAAAATGAGAAATTTACATGGCCCATGTTATTTTCAGGTTTGCTGTAAACTACCTACCGTAGCTATAATGACACCAGCTCTCAGAGAGGCAACAACAAAAGGTCATGGTATCCACTTGTCACCTTCTTTGTCCTCTAGAGCTATGGAGTCTGATACAGCTTTGTGCATGGAAAATTCCAGAGCAGTGGAAGAGAAGATAAAAGAGGACTCCATCGCACGGATTACTTGCTCAGTCCTGGGGTTCTCCACTGCTGAGCCCAACCTCAGGAATGACATGTTCAGTGTGCAGCATTTTGGTTCCCCACCATCCTCCAAGTGCTATCAGTCTGTCTTGTTAATGGGTACAAATTCTGCGTTTAACAACAAAAGTGGTAAGCAGACAAGAACAGGAGAGCCTGACTGCTCCAAGATGAGAAAGTCATTACATAATGGGGCTGACACATCATTTGGTCATATTAGTCATTCAGAACCTGAGCAACAGGTCAAAGGGGCAGCGTTTTCAGAGACCACATCTCCGAACTTGGCAGGAATGCAGAGACTGTCTGGTCCAAGTGTAACTGAATCCACTAACACAGAAGAAATGCAACTTTTAAATGGTAAATGGTACAAGAAAAATGGGGTTTTGGGTAGGGCTTTGGAAGTCCACACCGAAGCAATAAAAGGGGATTTATTACACCAAATTCTTCACGGGCCTTCAGAAGGGATTTTGAGCTGCACCCAGGAGGAGGTGTATGCTCGCTTACTCCAGTGTGTCACTAAGCAACAAATGGAAATCAGTCGCACCAAAAGAACTCAGAAGCGTTTACAAATGCTCCTGGCAAAGCATGTTATCAAACACTGTGATCAGCAGCTGAAATGCTTCGTGAAACATCAGCTTCAGAGAATGAAGGTTTTCCATGAGCCAGCTAGATTTTTGAGCAATAGCTCCCTCAGATGCACTGAAGGTTGGCCGGAAAACAACACAACTACTTCGGAGAGTAGTTTGAGTGTGGATGTACAGAACGGAGTTAGCGTCGCGCCGGGTGAAATCCGTGGCTTTGCACTTTCTACTGGAGGGCTGCTGTCTCGTGTGGAGAAGGACCTGGACTCGGATGCAACCTGTAGCAGTTCAGATGAAGATGGTGAGGAGCAGACTGTGGAAGCGTAAGTGTTAAATTCCTGCTTAGACTCATGTGCTTCTTACTTATAAATCAGGATGGAAGGGTCTAGACCTATAGATTCCATCTTGTGTAAGTAACCTCACTCGGTAGATAGTCTTACTGAAATCAGCAAGACTGACAGTGTGAGCTGGCTTTGGCAGGAAGTAACAACTTCTAATTAGTGCATTTAAGGAGCAGTTGCTTTACTAGAATTACAGAGAGCTAGAGTTTGTACTGCACTCTCTCAGTTTACATTACATCAATACTGCTAATACTTGAATGGTGCTGTAAATCAAATTGTGATCGCTGTAAATACTTGGGGCCAGAATGAAAATAATTTTAATTTTACTCTGGAGTTATTAATATTAGGATCTTGAAATCCACTATTTTGTGATAAAGAGTAAAAATTATCATCTGATGCAGGTATCAAGCCATCCAGTATTTGGTGATTGGTATATTGAAAAATTGGTATATTGGAAAAGTTGTTTTTTTAACTTTTAATTTAAAAAATATTAATTTACTTCCTGAAGCCACTCTACAACTATGAATGTAGCTAGCAATGGGGGTTTTATTATTGCTGGTATCTTTTTCAGGATGAACCAGAGGGAAATTCATATAATTAACTTGTTAGTGTCTTAAGTTGGCAGGAATCCTGTCAGTGCAAATTACAAATTGGTGGGTAAGAGGAGATAGTAAAATTGCTCTCGGATGATGGTATAAACTTTTTTCTTTTTTTTTTTAACCTCTAACTTCCTACACTGTTAACACAATCTCTTCAGTCAAGAAATTTTAGAAAGCAGTGAAAGGACAGTTGCTTTCCTCTTCTCAAAGCTGGAGAGATGAGCATGTCTTAAGGTTTGTTGGATATAATAGAAGAGAGCTGCACACAAATGCAGCAGCTTGGTGGGAACTTAATGATACCCACATTTCTCATGGGCTCTTACAGGCTAGTCAGGACAGGGTTTGTGTTTACTGGTCTTTCCCTCTACTGTCAGAGAGTGTCTAGAAAAAATAAATTTTAAAATACTTAAAAACACTTACTTCACATTCTGCTTCCTGAAAAGCATAATGCTCAGAAGAAATCAAGTAAGCTTCTGAAATTGGAAGAGCTTTGCCCTGTTACGTGTTTATGGCTTCAATTTAACAAGGCTGTATCAAATCTCTGCTGTGTTCTGCTGTACTCTGTAGGTCTGAAAAACAGAGGAGAAAGTATTTTCATTTTCTTTTACATATTATCAGAATGGTAAATACTATGCTGAAGTCCAGCCAAAGCATAATGTAACTTCCCAGCTAAGTTACAAGCACCTTAAATATTTGAGTTTGCAAAATAATTATTCTTTTGAAATATTTTAATAAAAAACATCATTTGGGCTCTCCCCAGCATAGGAGAATCCATATTCTTCTCCTAACTGATATACTTGAACTTCTAAGTAGTATCTCTGTTCTAGGATTCTTATCTTATGGTGAGAACATGAACTGAAAAAGAAAACTCTTGAGAAATTCTGGATTTTTGAATGGCTATGGCTAATATAAAACTTGGACCAAAGTTTTGTGTGATGGTTTTCTTTTTCCTTCCTGCCAGGGACTCTTGAATTTCTGCCTCTCCCTGCCGGTCCTTTACCTTTACTCCTTCTTGTGGCTTTTGGCAGTTATCTTTCCACTTAAGGCTCACTCAGTTTACTTTGTTGCGCTGATGAAAAAAATCCACAGAGGATTGTTAAGGGCAAACCCATTACCTTTGGCTCAGGAAATCCCCGAGCTGCTATTGCTGGGAGCTGAGGGAATGTTCACATTGCCGGAGAGGCACTGCTCCCTCCATGCCTGCACTGTTTTAATATGGTTATCTCAGCTATTGCTGGGAGGCAGGAGAGCTGGGTAAGATGATCTGTAGTCTGACTCAGTGTGGCCCTTTATTTGAATTGTTTATTCTTCTCCCTTTCCTTATGTTCTTACTGATGAGCAGTTGTTCAGCAGCAGCGGCCTTGCTACGTTGGCAGGGAAGGAATCACTGGCGTTTGAGGTGTGCTGCTGGGCCAGCAAGCTCAGAGTTAAAAGCACTGCCTGATTTAAGCAGAAGACTTGTCTGTGTGCCTAGGCTGAGGCAATGCTTGAATTAACATGCAGTGAGACTGTCTCTTATTTGAATTTATCATGATCTTCAGCTCAGAATGTTTTTCTTCATTTCTCCGACCTTCCTAAGATTTGCCTTTGGGGCTAAAATACTGCCCTTTATCTTCGGGGTAACAAAGGTAAATCAGTTATTCACCCGTTCAGCTGGTGAGATTTGCTGCTTCCTGAGCCTTGCCACTTTAAGGCTTTCTGGATTGCCTTTCCTTGGGAGAAAAGAAACAAAGTTAATATCTCGTTTTATTTCTGCTGAGTAGATTTATATGCTTTGAATTGCCTTTCTCTCCTTGGGAATTGGCTATATGTGCTTTCCAGAAGCAATGGGATCATGTAGGTGAGACAATACTAATTTCCTCACCTATATAGAAATCTTTATTTTTCATAGTGAGGGCTTTTACTCTGAATTCCTTTGTGATAATCTTCATAATATGTAACTGTAGTTACTATAAGGTTCAAGTAATGTAGCAATGAATGGAAAGAATGTTCCACCCATATCTCAGTGTCCTGATTGCATTTAACTTGAGGGTATAATCACGGTGGTGACTGATCGTTGTTGTGACTGTGGTTTTTCTCATTCTTTTTGTTGGGGGAGGAGGTACAATCCAATGTGCAAGGCAGGGAGGAACCTGCAGTAACCACGTCTGCCTGAGAAGAGTCTGTTTCCCATCAGGAGGGAGAAGTTGATTCTAGCTCCAATTCCTCATGCTACGTAACAAACCTGGAGTTATTTTTAGCGTTTTGAACCTGTTCATTCTCATTATCCTGAAAAGAGTTTTTCCCAACGAGTATTGACATAAGCTCTTCTGAGCTGTATCTCAATGCTTTGTGGCTCAAGTAAGATTGTCTTTATCCATCTATTTCAATACCTTTGTTGTTCAGTTGCAAATAGCTGTTGTGAGATATTTAAACCATTGTTCCTGTATTACATAGATTCTGTCCTCAAGACAAGAGAGATGCTTGGTCTGCTGGTGAAGGCAATTCACAGTACTTAACAAACTTTTCTAGCTCCTAGAGTAATTGGAAAGACTCATCTCATTTCAAGAGTTTAATCAAAACATATTTTATGCCTTTCAGAGTCTACTAAAAAAAATAAGAAAAAAAAATTGGCTGTCTTCAGCACCTTTGTCATTTTGCTGTTACTGTCAGCTCATGAATACCTTTAACCTGTCAGTTTTCATAGCAGTAATTTTTGGTGTATTTTAGGACACTCCATCCTTTGGGCATAGGAAATTCTCTCCAGGGGATGTGGTAGTCCTTCTCTGTAATTTTCCAAAAGCAGCTTTTAGGTGCTGCTCTCTGGCTCACTGTTAGGTGTTAGAAACCAGAGCAGAGAGAATACCCAAGGAAGGCAACACAAAGCTGACCATGAGTAATTCTTTTAGGGATTCATAACTAACACTTGGTTTGCAACATAGACAACATTTCACCAGATGAATTTACTTGAAACTTGTTGATCTTTGTGGTTCATGAAGATGAAAGATTATACATAGAAATAGTCATAGATTTCAGACAAGGTGAATTGGATGATGATGTGAGATCAAAGGGTTTTCAATAATACAGCTCCACTCTGGCAGTAGTGTGTATCCTGCTAGGCCAGCTCCTCATTCCTATTGATGTATTTTGTGTCTATTCCTGTTGTAGTAGGAAATACAATGTACCACAAAGAACTCTGATGCTCGGGTAGTCGTTTAGGAAACCTTTAAAGTTGCAGAGTGCAGAGTTTACTTCTATGAGTTTTTCTGCATGTGCGATCGTCCAGAGTCAAGATTTATCACTGTGGTTCTTTGAAGAAACAGCTGCTCACCCCATCAAACAGTAGGACATGCATGTAATGGATTAGACAGAAAACCTGCTTTCAGTCGATTTTTCTGCAAAATAAGTAGGTCTTTCTACTCCTGACAAATCCTGTGCCTTGTTTTCCCAGTTCTCCTTTCCCTATCCAAATACAATCCTTTTTCATCATTTGGTGGGATTTTCCCTCTGAAATGTTTTCATGCTTTTCCCTCTGATTTCTGAAAGACATGTTTTACTGATTATCCTCCAGCAACCTCAAGCCTGACGAAGACTCACTGTTATATTTTCCATGCCCACAGGATTTGTTGTGCCTGGAAACTTTTATAATGAATGTGAAGAGATAGTAAATCTTCCTTTTTGTTTTTCTCTCCTTTATTTTTTTCCCCCTAAGATTGCTAGTTGGAAAGAGAAGATGGGAAATCTGCTTTTAGTACAAACACGTGATGGGGAGGGGAGCATTAAGGCAGAGAAAATACAGGAAGGAAGAAAACATTATGACTGGTATCTCCAGATCTAATCTTTTTGTTCTAGATTATTTTCCATTTTTCCTAGCATTTTTTTTCTTGTGGCTAACTGAGCAACATCAATGCAGTTCTGCAGGCCTGGCTATACATGGCACTGCTTAAGGGACATGGTTTATTGCAAATGTTGGAACCACGTTATAAAGGAGGCTGTTTTTGCAAGGTCAGGTCTTCATTTTCCACACTGAGCTGTAATTTCACTTCATGCCTGATATGAGAACTGAATTACGAGTTTGGGAAGGGGAGGAGGAGAGTCTGCCAGGACAAAATGCTGCTCTTAGGCACAAACTCCCACTTGTTTCCTGGTTTTAACACCTTTTTAGCTTATAAGTCCAGGAAATGTCTTATTTGCATAGAAGATTAATACGAGGGCTTTTGAATAAGTATACATTCATGGGTGCAAATAATATGCTGATGTAAGAATGTTTTATATGTTGCTTTTTCAAGAATTTCCATTTTCTCAATTCTTGGCTCCTATCACAAGGATGTGGGAGGAGAATTAAAGAAAAGATAGCTTTACATTACCTTCTGTTTTAACTCTTAGGATACATGTGTTATTTCAGAATATATTTCATCTCACTTGGTTGGATTTCCATAAGATGAATTAATAACTTCTTCAGGGTCCCACATGCATTTACTGCTGTGCCTTAGAGATCTCACATGCAGGAATAAAAACTTGCTGTTGAGCAAGGCTTTGTTCTCACAATACCAGAATAATGCTTTTGTTAGTGGGGATCCTGATTTCTAACCTGTAATTACGTTAATATTTTTGCAACTGCTGAAGGCAAACTGAAAGGTTTTAGTGAAAGGCAGAAGGTTTGACAGGTTTTAACCTGCAAGGGAAACTTGGAGCTGGGAATCTCGAATCTTTTAAGTTAGATGGGTGTTGAATTCATATTAAAGAAAAACTTGGCATTACTCTTCTTAATAACTTTTTAATACACAGTCAAGATAGTGTCGTAGAATAGCAAATCTAATTAGTGGGCACATGTGTATGCATATATAACCTTGTATGCTTAATTAAATTGGAGACAAGAAGAATTTGGTGCTTGATGTCAAGTGCTGATTAATCAGTGTTTTATGGCAAGCTTTTTTCTTTCACTAATCTGTGAAATGTGTTTGTTTTAATTAAAATACTTGTTTACAAACAACAATGAACTGTCTTTATATCTTCTTGTAAAGCAAGGGCAGTGTTATTTTGGTTTATAGCTAACACTGATTTAGTGAGAATCTACTTCAAAGGGATGAAAGTGCCTTTGAAAATCAGCATACATGGGCCCCTGATACAGGAAATAATTTAAGTGCTTTCCTTTTCACATGAAGTAAAAAGTGTGCGTAAAGACTTCCCAAAATAGGAATGCTCTCCTGTAATAGGGTTTCATTCATACTACTAAATATGGGTTAGGAATGTGATGTTAGATGTTGGATTTAAATATATTGGCGTGTGCTCTTTTTTTACTGAAACAGCTGTAAATTATTTTATTTTCATCCATACACTTTGCCTAGCTCTTGTCAATTAAAAGAAGTTTTCTGTTGGGAAATTTAAATCAATTCAATTTACAGTTATCAGACTGTAGTTACTGATTCTGGTGTTGGAAAAACAAATACACCTGAAGGTCTGTGTTTGAATATATGGAATATAAACTCCCTTTCTTCCCAGCCCATGGGGTAGACTGAGCAGCAGAAGAACTCAATGAAATTCAATCCCAAGCTCCTACAAAACACCCAAATTCCAAACCGTTCAAACATGCATTCATTATGTTCCCTAACCCTTGCTGAATGACATCAGTGTGTGGTGGTGTCTTTGCTGCTGCTCCTGCTCTGTCTCACCTGATTTCTCTGTCCTCACTTCCCCACCTTCCACAGCCCCTCTTGGCTCTCCTGGCAGGCACAGTTTGTACTGCTCTGTAGGGCTGTAACCCCTCCACTGCCAAAGGCCTGCTGCTGATTTCCAGTGCATATGACAGGAGCCTTCCAGGTTCAACTGTTGGTTGTCCAAAATCTCTCAAAAAGAATCTGGTTCTTACAGATTTTACACTGGACTCTGATACTATATATACATATGTGTATATATATATATATATATATATAAAAGATGGAATTGGAGCTTACATGACTACCATAGCACTTTTTCCTTGTAAGAATATACATACAAATTTTGGAGTAGACTTCAGTGGCTGGACAGCACTGATATGCTGCTTGTGTGCTGTCCTAATGTTTCATTTGCATAGATATTTAAAGGAATGTATTTTGTAAGTTCTTCCTTATTTTATGTTGAGCATAGGCTACAGACGTAGCACTACTTGGTTTCTTTTTGAAGGGCAGTTGTAAAATACTTAGAGAGAATTTCTAGGCCCGTGTTCCTGGTGTTTTGTTGTTAATCTATTGATGTTGTGCCATTTCAAAGGCAAGAAAAGAAGCTTGTTTCTAGGCAGTTCTTGAAGTTTCTTTCTCTGCTTTTTAGCACTACCTTTTTCTCTGCTTCATGTTGAACTGATGTACAGCATGCTAGGGTGCTGGAGCAGACAACAGAACCTTAAAATTAATATTAAAATATTTTTAACAAAAGCCTTTGGCAGATACTTAATTTACAGCATGGTAGTTTTTTTTTTTATTATTTTATTAAGAGGAAATGCTGCTGGTTGTTTACCTTTTGCAGGTTTTCTTTCTGGGCAGTTAATATTCTGACTGACTCCACCTTCACTAACCCATTTGGCCTTTTATAATTAACTCAGCTCTAAAGAATTATGTAAACAGAGCTGGAGGTGAAAAGCACCCACCAGCTTGTGAAGCCAGCCATTGGAAAGATTCAACACTCCAACAGATCCTTTAAGAAGCTGAATTTTTAATTTATTCTGTCCCCAAATTGAGTTGAAAATTCAGTGCAAGTATAACAGTTCAGTTTCTAATATAAAACAGCAGCAGTAGTGTGATCCTTTGCAGGAACCCTGCAGCAGGCAAGTACTGTCTGTGGCATCTCATCAGTTCTGAGGATGTGATTTCCCTATCACATAGGCAGCATATATAGTGCACCAGTGAAATTCTTACAAAGTCTCTCCCTTTCTAGGGTATCTAAGCACAGAGACTTTCCCTTTTCATATTTTCAGTTTTCTCCTACAGCCTTTTTTCTCTGAATATTGATTTTCCTCATTTATCCTCCCCACTGTCCCTTCTCATTTTGTCGAAGATGTAAACATTTGATTCCATTGCTACTTAATTACTTGCTACCTAATTATTTTCCTCCATAGATTTTCTCTTCAAGAGAAAAATCACAGGTATGGTTGATAATTTCAGGTATTACTGAATAAATTCTTCAGGTCTGATGGCATAGCAGAAGTGCTCAGCTGGGTACAGTTTTTTTCATTTGGGAAGATAAGATGTGTGTTATGTGTTGGGATCAACATGCATTATTGGATGCAATTCTGAAAATATTGAATGGCCTCAGTGTGTTAGAGATGGTGGGACCAGGCATGGGTGCCAGAAATTCTAATTGTAATAAGCAGTTGCTAATGTGTGTAGATGATAGGGAGAACTATAACCCATGTTTGGGGAAGCTGTGTAGTGTTTCAGAGGAAAATGTGTAGTGTTTGGGAAGATTTGGGAAGGTGTATAGTGTTTCAGAGGAAAGTGCCATGTAAAAATTCCTTATGAACACCAAAGGAGATAAGAACCTGGTAGGATCCCGTAGAATGACATGGAGATCTCCACAGAGATTGCAAGCTAATTTTGAGCACCAGAGAAATTCTCTTAATTGATTCCTTGGAGTAGGAGTGGGGCAGGGAGTGCATAGCTTGATGTTGGTTTGATGTTGGTTATTCCAAAGGAGTAGCACACTGCTGGATAGTCTGTGCAGAGGCTGAGAGTGAACTGCCACAGTAAATAGTGGTTGTTTTGTGTAATGTTTATCAGCCATAATACTGTTGATGGGCCAAAATCATTATAGTTTGGCTTTAATCTTTTTTGTACTCAGGAATGCATAGAAGAGATTGCATTCATAAAGCAGCACACACAGGTTTTTTTAGCTATGTAGTTATTAGGGGTTTAACAGTTAACTGATCCACGGGAATTAATGCTTCAACAGCAACTGAAGTTAGTTCATTCTGAAAGCAAACATTATGTAGGTGTTCTGGAAGAATTAGTCCTTGAGAAAGCATTTACGGGTCATTTAATAGTTGGACATATTTGCTCAGCTATTACAAGTGTTGGAGGTTTCGGGTGGGAGTGGGCACACACTTTTATCACATGACTAAAATCTAGATAAGATTATCTAAAATACAAGCATATCCAAATTCACCTAATTTGAATATTTTATATAATCTAGTCTTCATAGGTAATGTCTTACTTATTGTCAGCATCTGCAGAGAGAAGAAGAATGGATATGTTGAATTTCTTCACCATTTTGACCCGAGGTATCAGAAGCCCTGGGCCCACATTAGTGGCTTGCAAGAAAATACTTGTATTCAGGACAGTTGTTTTTTTGGACATTACCATGTGTAGTCAGAGAACTGAGTGTAACAGTGGTGAAAAATTAGGGGCACCTGAGGAAGTTCACAGCTTGTCAGCTCCAGTCCTGGAGGGACTCTCACTACACTAGTGTTCTGTGGGGCATTTGTGATAGAGTGCTGTGTGGTGAATATTTTGTGGTTTTGTACAACTGGGTGAGCCTCCCAAGAGAACTGGGGGATAAGTGATTTTTTTTTCCCAATGTTTCATGAGGTTTATGGTGAGCCATATGATGTCTGGATGGAACTTAAAGACTGAAGAACCGTCTGATTTCTTCTTGCTTTTCAGTTTCTGGAGATCAATCCTTCATAAAAACAATAAACTTCTGCCATTCTTTTCAGTGACTCCCACTAAGGAGGGTGATCAGCTCTTTATCCTCAGGGTAGAGTCACTCTGAGCTATGAGCTGTTTCTTGCTCCCAAATACTTCAGTGCCATGTGATTGCCAATAGACTTCTGTTAGCCCAGGAGTTCCCAGTGAGAGGAGATGAACCAGCAGGGGTGGTGGAGGTCACTTTAGGACTGTCATCTCAAAACTGGATGCAGAACAATGTGGATTAAACCAAAGGGAACATCACCTAGCAGAAAGAGCAAAATTTGAGAGACTGAGCAGAAACATTATGAGGGGATATTAGAACAGCTGCCCTTCTTATGTTTGATGAAGAATTTAGGAATTGGAGAATTCTTTTTCCCACCCACATCATGTGAGTGCCTTGCTCTCTGGCTGGTGTGCATTTAAGAGTGTTGTTAGTTGAAAATGTTAGTGTTTTTAAAGCCTTTTGAAAGGTGACAATGTTATGGGCTGTCAAATGGTTTTTTGAGTTTTGATGTGGGTCTGTTGCAAGCACTCTCCTTTCCTGTTTAGCAGGAAGCATCCTGTCATTTTCCCTGCAGACGTGTCATGGTGGGGCATGTTCTTCTCCCTGGGAGTTAAAAAGGTGGAAGGCTTTAGTTTGCTTTAATTTTCAGCATGTAGGATCACTTGTGGAGAAGCTTTTTGTCGTCACAGAGCTGCACACTCTAAAATACTCTTTCCTGTGCTCATCACACCTGCTTGAACCAACCTTCCTGGATATGTACTGTCAGTTCCAGGTTCAATGTGTTTTGTGCATTTTAAACATTGCTGGGTTTCTCCATCATTTATGAACAGTTTTCAATCTTACTGTTTTGTTTGCTTATAAAAATAAAATATGCCTCTAAGGTTTAAATTCCACCTCTTCTTGTCTCCTGTAACCAAAAAAACCCCAAACCCACACACAAACCCCAACCAGCAGTGTGTGTAGCACAGCAATTTTATTTTGGTTAGTTGCTTCCTTTTTTACTCAGCCAGATTGCCTGCATTTGTTTTGTGGGACAAGCTGGTCTTAGCTATTGGGAAGACATCAATCTCACCCAAAATACAATGGGGGTATTGGAAATACTTCTGAGAGTCCTGTTGTGTTCTGCAGTGTTGGTTTGGTTATGTAAAGACATGGTTTGTTCTCAGTGTTTCTCTTTGAGGGAAGGTGAGAGTGCTAAAGGGTTCATCTGTGCATTCTGTCGTGGCTGAAACTTCTTCAGTTCCAGCACCACTACCGACTGTAACAGCAGTACTTGGTGCTCTTCACTTGCCTCTTCAGTCTCAGCAGAAGCAAGTAGCATGAAATACTTAAACTGCCTCTACTGTTGCTGATGATCCCCAGCTGAGCTCTTTTCCATACTTTGGGATGCCCTAGTACAGCCTGAATGTCTGCTCCCAGCTATATTTTTGATCATGCTTTGTTTGCATTTGTCTTTGTGCTCGTTGTGCCTTGTTTGTTCTGCTGCATTTCTTTTCTTTCCTTCTCTTGTAAGTTGTGTAGGATTGACTTGCAGTCCAACCAAAATAGAAATGCAGGCAGGTATTTTGCATGGAAACAAGTTGTCTCTGATGCAATGCCAGCATGTTTTCCTGGGGCAATTTAAACGAGGTGTTTTATTGATAGAAAATCGGTATTGCTGTGTTCTTTTCCAATTCTAATAGTCCTGGATGAGTGTAGGAAGTCATTTGCAGATTTAGAGTCATTGCAAGAGCATTAAGTTTATATGCAAATTTAATATTTCACTGTATTACAGTACTGAACATGAGAAACTTTACCAGTGTAACATGGTTTGTACTGAGCTGCTAGCAGAAGAAAGATTTTGGAATTCCTGTTGAGGATGTATGATCTTAGAATCAAAAGCACAGAAACCTAGTAAAGATACTTTGCAAAGGGAGCACACAGGAAGTGGGACAGACATAAACCTTTTTTCTTGTCTCATTCCCAACAGAAAACATGAGCAGGAGTTTCTGCTTTAGCACCTGCTTCTGACTTCCTCCTCCAGTGACATGTTATTTTTGTAATTGTGCTTGGTTTTTTGGTGTTTGTTTTTTTTCTTCTCTGAAGCCACCTTGAAACAACTTCCTTTACTGAGTGAATGTTAAGCTTTACTGTCTAGCAGGAAGAGATTTACCCAGGTTTGGGGTTTGTTTCAGGGCTGGTTTGGATTTTTATTGTTGGAGAAATAGGTTATCATTTGTCACTTGAGTGACAGTACTACTTTGTATGCAAACAGCTCACTTTAGGAGTGTGAGGATAGCTCATAGTGATTTTATCTTCTTAGGAGTTACAAGCTTTACTGAAAGATTTGTAGAGAAATAGGCTTAGAGGAAAAGATGGTTAAAAATAATGCAAGATCAAACAAATAGAAGTGGCAGGGATGAGAACAGAGTTCAGAAATGCTTCTGTCTCTTATCCTGTGTGCAACACATCAAAACTGGGAAAAAGGGATCTAGACTTAGACTTGCTTCAGTCGTGCTGCCCCTAAAATTAAAATTAACCAGGAGCAGCTCTCTAATCCACGTCTCCGTGTAGCTGCTCAAGTCTTTGAGCAGGCACTGGGCATGGGGTAGCCTGGAGAGACAAAGAAGCTAAAATTGTTTCCTTTGGCCTGAGCATAAAACGTTTGTGCTTAGAGTTCAGTGGAAACCTTTCCTTAGAGTGGGGCCTAAGGGCATTGTTACACGGTGTAATTAAATGCTGTTATTTTAATTATATAATAGAATTTAAAGCCTTAAGAAATAATTCATAGTGGTTTAGAATGAAGCAAAAATGTACTTAATATATTTACCACTGAATGCAACTGATTCAACATTAAATACTGTGTCTAAGTGTGAAAAGAAATGCAACCATTTTTTGAAAAATAACTTGTGATGTAACTTTGCATAACTTGTTTATGTGTAAGACAGTAATATACAGAGGTTACAACAACTAACATTCCTTCTGCTGTCAGCTGTGGTTCAATACTGGTTGTGGATTCCCTTATGCCACACTGATTTCATGCAGTGTAGGTGACATTAGGCCACTTTTGGCCCTTTCCATTCTGCTTCTGGTTTCCCAGCTGTGTATAGGACACCTTATTTTCTTCTCAATTCCTTTCCTCTCCTCCTCAGTCTGTTTGAGAATAGCTCACCTTTCTCCCCAGAGTGTTGGATCTGGATAGGGAGGTGAATCTGTCTGTGTGATTTATTTCCTTTCACCTCAGCTTTATTTTTACCACATCCTGGTTTGTGGGATTCCATCATTCATTTGCTCAATTGCCTTTTGAGAAAGAAGCAGAAATAAACACATCAGTACTCCACTTGGGTTTTTCTCCATTATCCTCTTTATACCTCTCTAACATTTTTTGGTTAAAATTTTTAGCTAAGAGATTTTTATAGACTCATTAAGCAGCTCTTTCTTAGGACTAGCTTTCTGCCAGACCAGGGTCCTGAGACGAGTCTTAACTATTCCAGCCACCATGCTTGTGTGAACACACTTAATTAAAAACTTGGAATTCAGATTGCCTCCCTTTCCCAGCAAAGTGTATTTTATGACTTTCAGGAGCGCAAACATGCAAAAGCTGTCAATTTCAGAGAAGTTCTTGTCAGGAAGACCTGGTTAAAGCATAACTAACTGGGATTCTTTGCTGGTAATAATGGGAAGATAAAGAGAAATAAAAAGAGGACAGAAAAATAGATTTTTACAAGATGACTTCACATGCCTTTTTTTTCCTAGGAGAAAATTACTAGGAGAATATGTAAAATGCAAGTAATTTATTATCACATATATTTACAGAGTTCTTTGAGTTTCTTTTTGATGGCAATCCACATTGCTTCTTCATAGAGTTTGTATTTAAATAGGATGTTTCAATCACCATAATTTCATATGTTCATTTTTTTCTGTCATGAGAGAGTTTAAACTGGTGATAAATTACGTGGGAGGGTAATTTATGTTAAAAAAGGAGAAGAGTATGTATTTTAGAGGTGACCTACCAGAGACTTTGTCTCTCCTTACTCTTTATGATAGCTAAACTAGACTGAAAGTTCTGAAATTTTGAGTTATATTATGTTTTATAAAACTAGCCTTGAAAATTTTTTTATTCTCAAATTTGATGGTTCCCTACTCATGCCAGGACATGTCCAGCATCTTCTGCTGTATTATCTTTCTTTGTTGTTGAGATACTTGACACAAAATTCTGCACAAAACAATTACACTTGTATCATGTTCCTATGCCAGTTCATTTGGCATCTGCTATTTCTTGGATCTTTTGTGATACTTCAGTGCCCTTCATTGCCTGGGGAGCAGGAGATCATGTGTTCTGCATGTGCAAAAGTTACAGTGCCATCAAGGATCTAGATCCAGTCATTATTCCAATAACTTGAGGAAAAGCACTTCTCTAGAAGTTTGATTTTTGTTTTTACAGTTTTTTAAGTTAGCTGTGGCAAACTACTTGACAGGTGCACTAGGGAAAAAAAACACCAGTTACTTTCTGTAAATAAATGAACTCAGTTAATGGTAGGATAGTAGTGGAAGTTACATACTAAAATACTGCATTGTCTTGTCTGTGTTGCTTAAACTTACTGAATATTAAGATTGTTTGTTGCCTGGTATGGTTTCCTCGTTCATTTATTTAGTTTGGAGGTTGAATAATGTTTGCTCATACCAGTGATGAATTTAGCATAATAAAATTAAGGTGTTCACAATGTCAAGTACCAGGAGGCATATTTTTTTGTATTGCAAAAAACATCTATTTTGAATAGTAGTAAGAGTCAGACTAAATTAAACTGCCACAGGTATTTATAAAAAAAAGTTTGAATAAAAGAAATTTAAACTACTTAGTTGAGTTTTTTGGGGCAGTGACCTGATATCTAGGTGGTCATTGCTGCACAGTGTTTTATTAGATTCCAGTTGTTAGCAAACAATATTTGTGAAAGCTTGTGGGAGGAAGTATGGTGTAAGAGTTTGGATTCTTGCTGGTGGAGTTACTGGAATTCTTTACACATCCGAAATCAGCCTTAACTGATATAGTTCAGTAGTTTATCAAGCTCTGAGTTTTATAATCCAGAACAAAAAACTGGTTTAGTGTGGGAATGGCCAGTGAGCATGGGCTGTACTGGTTTGGACAAGTTCTGTTGCTACAGAAATAAGCTGATGTGAAACTGGATGGGTATAATCAGATATCTTCTGAAAGCAACTGAGATGCTTGCAACATGAGGCAGAGCAGCTGTCAAAAATGTTCTTGTGCAAATGTGGTTATCTTTATTTTTGGACTAACCAGCATTTTGTCTTCACAGCAGCTATACTTCTGAATGGAAGTGGCTTGCAGACAGAGCTAGAATTGGCAGCCGTTGGACATGGCTTCAAGCCCAGATTTCAGAACTAGAATACAAAATCCAACAACTAACTGACCTTCACAGGCAAATACGTGCCACCAAGGTATTGTCTGCAAGCTCATAAATGGGCTTTTCAAATCATCTTTTGACAGTGTTTCTTGTAATATTTATGTATTTGGTTCCTTGTTGCTGTTCTTTTTTTTTTTTTTTTTTTTTTGCCCTAGACTTCTTGTGTCTGTGCAGGCTACTACCTGCAGAGTTTAATGGGAAAGATAGCAGGAGCTAAAAGCTGTTGTACCTTAAAGACACCAGTATAGGACTGTGATTTGGGAACTCTTACCTTTGTATGTGTTACAGTGATTTTGTTAGTGGCTTTTAGGGGCCCAGCACACAGTACTGTATTTATTACTGGTTTCTCCCTCTTCAGGAGTAGCAAGATGGTCTTCTCAGGTGGGATGGTTTTTGTGTTGTAGGCTTTCAGGGTGGGTTTTTTTGTTACTTGCTGTACATGTTTATTCTGAGGATTAGATGGTTAATGTTTGTACAGCACTTTGAACAGGTCAAGGATTAATAATTACTAAAATTCCAATGTGTGTAATTCATGTACTAGTTTTTCTAAATTGAGCTGCCTAGTCAGTGGGAAAGTGACATTCCTAAACCATTAGTAATCTAGCTATCAATTTAATGGGTTCCTCAGGTCATTCTGACCTAAAAGAAGCCAAACCTGTGTGAGGTGGTGTGATAGTGAGGAGTTTTAGAACAGGGCTCTTTGGCTCTTCATCAGCGAACCTCATGTAGGTTCTCTGGTATGTGTAGGGTCAGATAAGCACAAGTGAGAGGAGCAAGAGGATGCTTCAGAGTTTATGTGGTGGCACATGAGACTTAGAGTTTAAAAGGAGAGGAAAACCACCTCAGAGAACATTTCCCTCTGAACAAATAAAGAAGAATTATTCCAGCTTCTCCTTTTTGCCCTCAAAGCCCTTCTTTTCATATCCAGCTTGTCCCCAGTCAGGTTGTTCTTTACAAGGAAATGAAGAGCCTTTGTTTAAGGATCTGTGTAAGGAGATTTTATATTTTGGTGAATAGTGGGAATGGCCATGGTTTGGTGTTGTCCTAAATACCAGATACATGCACACTCTTAAACCCAAAAGCTGTCAGCCTTTATTATGCTGTAGGTCAGATGACCTACAGAAGATTGATAAATAAATATCAGAGAAATAAGAGGGAAAAGATTATTTTAGTCACTCGTTTTCTTTAGGTGGTATGTTGGTTTGGAGCCAAGTCTTCTTCCTGGTGGAGATTTTTAGTGACATTCCTTTCTGAAACTCCATGCCCATATTACCAGCTGTGGTATTTAGTGTTTGGCATTGTGTCCCATAATGAAGGCAGGCACCTATTTTCTTCAGATGGGATTTTTTTTGTGTACATGTTTCTAATGCATCAGTGCAGCAGCTACAGTAGGACATGTGGGCTGATAGAAGAGCTCTTTGTTTTCATTTAGTGGTTGCAAAGGAATTACACAATATCATTAGAATTTGTATGCTGTTTAATGGATTCAGAGTGTTTTTTATGTACTTTGACTGGAAAAAAATGTGATTCTTAGCCAGGGAACAGCAATTTCAAACAAAAGGCCATTCCTTGAGCACCATAATGCAATAGGAAGAGACATGAGTAATTTGTGGGCTGTTTCCAGGCCTACTACATTGTGTCTTCTCCATCTCTACAGACACAGAAGTAGCACCTCTGGATCTTTGAGAGTTCTTTAATTTAAAAAAACATGCAAAACAATTCCATTTGGGGAGGAAGGTAGTCATTGCCTAAACCTACTGATTGTAACCCATTTTTTGTAACACACTCTGTATTAGTCTTCTCATTCTCTACTCTTCCTCTTTCCTTCTGTGCCTATTCCATCTCTCCCATTCCATATACTCTGTCAATTTCCCTCTTCCTTTTCTGCTTTCCTCTTTCCATGCTTGGTAAACAAGTTTCTAAAACTTCAAAAAATAAAATTCCATTGGAAGCATATGTTTGTGTATATCCCTCTTTTCAATACTTTTAATTTGTGTCTTCCCATTCCTCTGACCTCAGAATTTCAGTTTTAGACCATTTAGACTCTCTGTGGTCATGACCTATGATCCTTTTACTAAAAAGAACTAAAGATTCTAAATTCTAAAGGAGTTTAAAACTGTTGAGGTAGCTTGTCCTCCTGTTGTGGCACACAAAAATTAGTTCTCTACTTGAATTTCCTTGAATGTACTGCCCATAGCATGCTGCTGGTCTGGATTTGTGTCCATCTGCTGTAAATGGAAAAGTGCAGGTGATGATTTGTGCAGAAAATCTAGCACTGACTTGATGGACATTCAGAATCTCTGTGCCCTTTTTAGGCATTACAAGTTTTCAAGCACCTTTGTTTATTTTACAGAATATCTTTATCTCAGCTTTGAATTTATAATTCAAACTATGGAATAAGTTAGGCACAATGATAACAAGACAATTTCACTTTTTCTCGTAGTCTCCTGTTTGAAGTCTCTTTGAAACTTGCTTTTATGTTTTAAGGCCAGTTGCTGCTGAGGCAGTAGTAAAGGTCTTGCTGAAACTACAGGATCCTTAGTTTTCCATAGCCACAACCTAGGTGAGGTCTGTCTTGGTTAAAGAAATAGAAATATGGCATCCTTGTGTTCAGATTATGGCAGTCTTCTTTGTTCTCTGGTTGAGTGGAATATTCTCATTAGAAATACAAATTTGAGGGAGAATTATAATGATCCCATTCTTTAAATATCTGCTTGATATTTGAGTTACAGTTAGTATTTAAAAGCAATTAAGTTTTTTCCCTTTCTCTTTGAAAGAAGCCCGCAGAGTTTTGATAGCCATTTCTGGTATTAAATGTATTTGCTCAAGATAATGACAAACCAAGGAACTATTTGAGGACTGGGTTTGAGTGTCACAAGGTTATTTTTGCTTTTATTTTGTATAACATTTTAAGTTCTTAAAGCAACTGATACCTAAGATTGTTCTAGAGACTTCCATTCTTAAAATCTGTCATGTGGAAAACACAATAGGGGTATTATTTTTCTAGTTCCATTTATGAAACTCTGGTATTTCCCTAAAATATAAAGTTATATTTATCTTATTAGGTGGTGTACTAGATGGTACACCACATCTGATACCACATTTGTACAGATGGTCTTGAAAAGTAGTGGCAGTGCTTGAATATTTAGGAAAGTTACTTCTAATTGTAAAACTCAAAAAATGCTCACCTTGAAAAATAACTTATTAAATTGTAAAAATTTTTTCTAGAATTGTGTCATTTCTGCTACATAAAAATAACAGCCTTGATGTTTTGCATAGAACATGGATAGGAATAAGAGAAATAGAGCACTTTAAAATGTCTTCAGCAAAGTTTGTTGACTGCAAAGACTAAAACCAAGTTCAAATCAAAGGGTGATGATTTTTTAGAGAAAAACCTCCTCTTAAATCAGCAGGCAAAATATCATATAATATTCTAATAAGTATGAATTTCTGATTTGAATTTTGGCACAGATGTTTAAGCAGTGGTATAACACTAGAGCGATTGCTGTTACAAGGAGTAGCATAATTGATGTAGCTTTTTAAAAAAAAATACCTACTGTTTCCATTTTTTAGCTGTGAAGTATATTTAAAATCTAAGTGCTCGAAAATCATCAGGAATGTGCCAGGTTTGACTGCCCCTTAAAAATTATTTAGGAGGCTTAATCTGTTGTCAACCAACTGTGTTCAATTGCTGTTGTCTAGGGGACGGTGGTCTTAGAAGAATTCCCATTTCCAAAAGACATTCTGAAGAAGCAGATCCAATTGACAGAGCAAGAGGCTTTATTAAACGCCACAGGGAACTCGCAAGCTGCCATTGAGAGCCAGGATTCCTTGCCAGAGCATGACTTTGAAATGTCACCCAGCAGTCCCACTCTGCTTTTACGAAACATAGAAAAACAGGTAAAGTAAAGCAAAACCGAGTTGGCAGTGAGGCCAAGTGATTGACTTCAGAAATAGGGAGGTTCCATGGTGATGACTTCCAAACAGAAAGATATTTTGCAGTCCTGGGATTGGGTGGTGATTCATTGAAGGGCTTAAATAACTACTCTGTACAGCAGGTTTACAAATTAACCTTTTATTTCTGATGTGTCTGTGTTACCACATTGTTTCCCGACAAGCAGACACGCAACAGCCTCTAAGAACCATCTACAAACCTTACAGTGGGGTCAGTATAGAGTTTCCACAGGTTGTTTCAGGAAAAGCTTAATGTGAGATGAAAGAGAACAGCTGACAGCAGAGATATATTGCACTTGAAATTAAAAAAAAAAAAAAGTTGCAGCAGAATACAATTGTTCATCTGCCTTTTCAAACATTGTGGGACTCTGGTTTGGAGCTGAGGAGTTCCACCAGGTGCTTACTGGGTACAGAGGAGACATAATTGTTAGTGGAGTTTTGCTTTGCAATGTGCAAAATGGCTGTTTCCATGGTTGATTCCAGGAATTGCTATGTAGAATCCAACAAGGTTTTCTTTTGCCTGGAAGTACATAAAGGATGTGGTAGAATCACATTGCTGAAGGAGATACTGGAAATTTGTTTTACAGAATGAATTTATGCAGTTTGTGTAAAACAAAGCCACTGTCGGCATTAATTTGTTGCTCTGCTGGTCTACATAAACTCCTGGTCACACTCACATTTTTTAAAAGAGGTATAAGTAATAGCATTAAGTACTAGTGTCTCTTCCTGAATCTCTGTGCCATTTTTGCTTATTTGATAATCATACTTTCTTGTTCTTAAATGCTTCCCCTGGTTGATAAATCTTACCCACCACAGGCAGGTGTGAGGAAGCAATGAAACAGGAAATTTTTATGCTCAGTGCTGGAAATTGCATAAGGTAACCCAAAGAGGATTTTTAGATTGTGATGAATGGCCCCTCTTTTAAGTGGCAGATTAGAGAATTAAACACACATTTCAGCAAGACTTTGGACAATTTAAGGGAGAGTGGTCTGTTTCCTGGTCCCCAAGTAGCCAAAAACCTGGTCCAAGCGGTCCAAGAACTTTGATGATCTGAAAATTACATGAAAATAGACTAACACTTCTCACACAACACATTGGGTTTCTTCCCTTTTACACCACTAAAAGCCTTGGGGTTTGATCTCCTTTTTGACTACCAGTTGTGTTCTTAACTCTGAAAGTCTGAGTTTCTTGTTCAGTGTCAGGAGCAACAGTGCTGCAGCCTGAAGAACATCTACAGATATTCCCACAGAATTCCTCAGTCTGCTGTTCAAGTATTCCTTTGTTAAGAGTAAGGAATTTTGCTTGTGAACCAAAAGAGAAATCATGTAGAATAAAAGTGACTAAGGCTGGCAATTTTTATTAATACTTTTTTCAAGTCCTTTTCATAGCTATATGTACGTTTTTCCTTGTGTTTTGGAAGTCTGCCTATATTCAGTAGAGACTACTCCTTGCAGAATTAATTCTGCCGAGATTTTAAAATCAATCTGCTAACTATTTTACTGGCACTTTGTTTACTTTGCCCAGTTCTTTTATTAATTGATTTGTTATTTCTGTGCTTTAATATCCATCCCTGAATTTTTTATTCTGATGCGAAATTTTTACCAGACTACATCACCTGAATGTTAACAGAAAATATGTGAGATGTAATAAAACAAACAAACAATAAATTCGTCCTCTTTCTGCATAAATGTAAATGTAAAATCAAAATGTACAAAAAATTTACTAGATAAACTCTAGCGATTCATGTTTTAAATATTCTTAGTTCTGAATGAAAATCCAGCAAAGTAATGCAAAAGGTTGTTTTTTTTTTCTTTTTTAAGAAAGGAGTATGCCATTTCAAATACATTTAATTTCTGTTCAGTGTGCAGAACACAGTTTCCTCTAAGCAAGCTACATTTATTGTGAGAATAGCCTTTAAGGTCTGACATTTAAAACAAAAAATCATTGTGAAATGTTTTTGGAGTCAGTCCACAATTCATTGCTTTGGAAGGATTAATTCTTAGTCTTACAAATTGGCTACATTTGTTTCATTTGTTTTGGGTCAGTTTTGAAAGTCAGGTTTTTTTGCAGAACAGGCTGGCAGGGTGGTTGCTTCTTGCTGCTATTTTTGAGGATATCAGAAGATCCTATCCAGTCTGTCTGTCATTACAATAGTTCTCAAGTAGTTACACTTCCTTTTATAAAAACACCTTTGTCAAACTGTAATAAGCAATGAAGAGGATTCTTTTAAGAACAAAAATACTTTGAGTGAACAAAATGTACAATGAATAGACAGTTGACCTTTTTTTTCCCCTGTTGAAATGCTTGTCAAATGGCCAGTTAGCAGCTCTGGCTGCAGCTGTTGTAATACCAGCTGTAAAGTGTTATGCTTTCTTTTTTCCTTTTAAAGACCTTTAGTTACAATGCTGAGGTCACTGATGTATTCAGGGTACTACTTCAAGTGTATAAACAATGTTCAGGGTTGTGCTGGTGTTTTATTTGGGTTTTGGTAAGGTTGAACATAATAATTGTGAAATAAAACCATGCCACCACAGTTATTCACAGGAAGAAACCAAATATGATTATTCCATGATGTACAGGACTGAAATCCTGAGTACGAAAACAAGAACCCAGGACCTTTGAGCTGTTGAGTCTGGATAAGTCTGACCACCTTTAATTTTAATTTTTTTTTTCCAGAGTGCACAACTAAGTGAAATCATCAGCAGCCTAATTGCTCCACTCAATCTGTCTCCAGCTTCTTCATCTCTTTCATCCAAGACTTGTAGACACAGACAGCTGGTCAATGGTATCTCCTTCAGGTGGGTGACAATGTGGTAGGGGTTTTTCTTGAGAATAACTTTTGGTAAAAGTTATATATGTGGAACTAATAATCATTACAATATTAAATAAGGAAAAATAAGCTTTCTGCAGGCTTCAAGAGAAGTCAAGTCTTGATTGTAACATTGAAAATAGTATGGTTTTGTGTTGTTCCTGGAGATATCATAAATGTATAGTCACTATAACTGTTTAAGTACTTGGAAGCTGAATCTGTGAAGTAGTAAAAGAATATAGGAACACATTTATTGTGACTGTTTGAGACTTAATGCATTCTGTCATAACAAGTGCAGCTTTATTTCTGGAAAACTGACAAACTAGATTAGTAGAATGCATAAGCAGTGTCACATGTCTCAGCAGGGGTCAGTGTCAGGGTGGTAACTGCATTAATTTTAAGCAGATCAGTCTTCAATAAAAGGCCAAATTTACCTTTGCCACCCACATTTTCAGGAATTTGGAGATACTGTTTTCCATTCAAGGTATTTTATTCTGGGTGGACATACTTTCCAGGATGACTATAGGTTGAAATTAATGTTTTAGAAAAATGTTTCTCAGTGCTAGTCCATACTGCTTAGTAATTCTATCCTTTATTCAAAGATTTGAAGCACAGTAGAGGCTGTAATAAATATTAGTTTCAAAACAGCATTAAGGTAATTGAATGCAGTTACAAAAGGTCTAGGTGTGTTGGATATTTCTCCTGAGATACTTGTAATGTGATTTTTGAGGATGCTGTTATTCACAGGTCTTAATTAAGATCAGGTGGATGAAGAAACCATTCCCAACTAGAACTGGGGTGTTTATGGCAGAGTGTGCAGCAGAAAATAATTCCCTGGCTCCTGACTCAAGAAGAGCTGGCCACACCGTCTGTTTCAGCTTTGCTGCAGAGGCTGGAGCCTCCCACAAAGAGATTATAGTGAGCAGCTTGGATGGGCAGCTTCTTTAGCTGCCTTCTGTTGCACAGTGATTGTGTGATTCTGCCCTCAAGTTAAGGATGAAGGGGTCCTGGCATGTGATGTCCCTGTTCCTGGTGTATCAGTTGTTTTTAGATGATGTAGGAGAAAATATCCCTGAAATAGGAGTTGCTAATAGAGATGGATATGTGGAAGAAGAGAATCATTTAGGCTGTGTTTTGAATCTGACTTTTTCATGAGACATATGAGGAAGAATTTCTGCTTTTAAGAATGTTTTTAGGAGTGTCTGAAGTGAACTTCATTATGAGAGACTAAATATGTAACTTCAAGCCAATTCTCTTCTTATTTATTAGGCCAAAGTTAGTCTTTCCATTTCATGAGTAACACATTGTTTGCTCATGGACCACTCTCTAAGGTTGGTTGTTTTCTACTCATGACCTAAAAAAGTCCAAAAAAAATGTCAGGACTTGGAAGATTCTCTCAGTGCTGTAGCTCTAAACTAGAGTTTGGCAAGGTAGGTGTTGGAAGGAAATCTGAGAGATTTTAGGTCATTTTCTAGATGCATTTTCTAGATGTTGTCTTAAACATGAGTTAAACCGTTAATTTTAATTTTTTACTGCTTATGAAGTGTTTTGAAATCTGCCAGTAAATACTGTTCATTAGAGATGCTTGAAATAGAGTGGTTCTCATAATCCTGCAGAGAAATTCACTGCCTCCTACTTCTGGAGGTTTTTTTGAGCGTGTTTCAGGTTTTTGGTGGTATTTTGTTGTTGTAGTAGCTGTGTGTTCAATTAATTGAATTAAATTATCTGCAACAAGTTAATTATTAACTAATAACTTAATTCTTAGCTGCTTCTCCCCTTGCTTTTTCTAGAGTTCATTCTGACTTATTCAGTATTTCAGAAAGCAGAAATCAAAATCAAATGGAAAATAAAGGGATTTTTCCTATTTTTGAGAGGGGAAAAAACAGGTGATAGCAATTTTCACTTAAGTAGCTTCTTGAAATTAGTTGCAGGCTGTTGATATGAAAACCTCCATTTTCCATTTTAAAGTAGGTTTAAACATGAAATACTTTGGAGTTGGTGATTTTTGGTTTGCAGTACAGTTGGTTACACAGGCTGTTTGCAGTGGATGTGGAGGTGCTTGGACAGTTCCTGGTTGACTGAATGTGGGTAACCTTGAATTGCCATCTGTCAAGGCCTAATTACATTAGTGTGTTCCTTTTTTTTTTGCGTTGCTTTTCCTTGCTCAGTTGAATCAAGGTGCCAAGATTAGCCCAAAGCATTGCTTGAAGGTAGATGCACATAGAAGCAGTTCCCTAAGCTAGTGATATCCCTTTCTTATGAAGGGAGAGGAAGGAAAAACTTAATTCTTCAGGGCAATTAGTGCCTGTCTAATGGATTGCTGTGCAAGCTTGCATTTGGAAGTAAGGTTAGGAGCAAGAAAGGCAAACCTATGAGCTTTGAAAGGAGCATTCTAGCAAATTTATGACTATCACATCTGGCCATGGTTCATTTTGCTCTTCTGTAGAATCACATTTTGAAAAACACATAGACTAAGATCAAAGAAAGTGGGTAACTGAAAGCTTGATTGGGAAACGTTTTACACAAGTGGAAGGAAAACCCCAGTGCCATGTATTGGAGCTCCAGGCCATAAAGATGAGATCACTTCATCTGAAACTGGGCTGGTGGAATGCTGCAAGGCACAAGAGGGTAAATACAGCTGATGTCAGAGACTGCAGAGAAATTACCAAGGGC
Organism: Chloebia gouldiae; assembly: GCA_003676055.1. Taxonomy (NCBI): domain Eukaryota; kingdom Metazoa; phylum Chordata; class Aves; order Passeriformes; family Passeridae; genus Chloebia; species Chloebia gouldiae. The sequence continues at coordinate 971,128 of QUSF01000070.1, read as the reverse complement.
CTTGGTAGACCACCAGAACAAAGGCAGGAATCACAGAAGGTGAAGAGTGAAGCTGAGGAGCTTTTTGTTCTAATTTATCTGTCCAAGTTGTCCCTCACTTAAGAGAGAGGTATGTGGAAATCCACATGTTGAGTTTGGGACCATCTGACTTAGAAAATGTTTCTGAGAATTCAGAGAGAGTATTTTAAGAAGTCTTTTTCCATGGACTGTAAACCTTGTATTTTTTTCTCAAGCCTTAAAAATGCAGTGTTAACATTAAGACTGTCATGCCTCAGTATTTCAGGCTTTTCTTGGCACTCACTGGTATGTTCCTTTAAATACTTTGTACAATCCTCTGTTAATTAGCATGTTGTTTTCATGTGTCTGTATTGCTTATTGGATTATATTGCTGTGTGGGGAAGACAGCTCAAATTCAAGCCTGTAAAGCCTTGTTGCCACTCCAACACAGCATGGGATGGTGTTTAATCACACTTCCATATCAAGCCTTTTAATTTCATAAAAATGTACTGGTAAAAGAATACCACCTGTCAAAAATGATTTATAAGTGGCCTTGTAATAAATTCATTTTCATGTTCTATTGTGTCACAGCTTTACTAATAAAGCTGTGCCTTGTCATAAGACAAAATAATCATTTGTGCAGATAGATGACCTGTTATGAACCAAGGCCAAAATACCTTATGTGGCTGCACTGCTCAGACAGTCCAGAGTTGTGGTCAAGGTCTTCAGTACTGTAAAAATAAAAGCACACTGGAGGGCTTTTTGCAGTAAACCTTCAATTTTGCATGCAGATGTTGCTACAGCAACAAAACAAAATCAGGAATACCTATAGCAGGGAAGTTCATTCTTCCCATTGAGTCATTCCCACCCAAATGGGAGAGTGTTTTAAATTCTTACCTTGTGGTGTTGTTGCCTATTCTGGTCACCAGACAGGCTGTAGGTTGGTGAGAATGGTGTGAGGTTGTTCTACACATACGTGCAGGGCCTGCTACTGCTTTTGGCCACGTTTTTGCACTTGATTTTGACTCTCTACACTTGAAGCTGTAGAGTTCCTAATTTTGATACAAATGCTTCACAGTGAATTGCAGCCCTGTGCTGAATGATTACTGAATTGTACAGCTTTACTTAGGTTTCAGTTCTTGAGCAAAACCAGAAAATCTTGAAAGTATGAGGACAAAACTCTAGGTCTCCTTTACAGCAGCATGACTGCTGTCTTGAAAGGAACATCAGTATGGAGGGAAATATTAATTGTAACTTGAAACTCATACGGGTTAAAAATATTAGAGAGCTCTTGAATTTGTAAAACAAAACTCAATATATGCTTGACAGCTTAACTTCATTTTGACATTTGTTTCCGTGAGCACAAAGGTGAAGAAGAATGATAAGCTCCCTTTCCTGAGCTGACATGAAAAGTAATTAACTAGCAAACAAAGCACATACATAATTGTCTGAAACAGCATGCTAAAACCTTGTGGTGTTTATAAAATTCTCTTAGATAGCTAATGCAAATCATGGCCTGTGCATGTGGAGCATATCTGATGTTTTGTATTTCCTTTCCTCATTATTCATGAAACTGCAGAGCTTCAGACAATAGAGAGGTGTCCTCTTCAAGCAGCTGGCTGCTTGACCATCAGCACATCAAGAAAAGAAAAAGAGACAGGACAAGGCTCAGATCTGTCTCTGTGAATAATGTGAGCACATCTGCCCGAACAAGGCCACTTCACAGTTTCCAGAAGAGGAAACTCTACAGAATGCACGGTGCCTGTCACTGGAATCAGCAGGTAGGCCCTGGCCTCTCTCTTTGGGAAAGAAAACCAGAGTCCAGCTGCTTGAGCCAGCATGTGTCTTGTCTGGCGTGCCAGAGGAATGGTGCACGCTGTGCTGCTTATTTGTTGCGTTCAGGGACCGTGGGGTGTGTGTGGTGCCAGCACTGGATGTGTCTGCAGGAGCTCTGAGTTAATGAGTTGAACATAAAAATTAAAGATAGCTCAGAGTCCTGCTTATCAAATCAGTGTGTTCTATGGCTGTCTTTAAAGCCATTGTACAATCTAAGAGACAACTTGAGAGTTCTTTTGGCAGCCTGACTGTTGAGGAGACATGCTACAGTGTAAAGCATCTGCCTGCTTGTTTTCAGAATATTTGTTTTAGCTACAGGAAAGCTTACACAGCTGGTGGCACATTATTTTCTAGGAAATTGAATTGCAATACCTTAATCTTGTTTCCATTTTTGCTGTTTCTGATTAGTTATATTGCCTTTTTCATGACACTTAAAGAGTGCTTGAAAACTTTAACAATTTTCTGCATTACAGAGGAATTAATATTTTAAAATGAAAAAAACCACATTATTTTGTGTACGGCAAGGCTATCTGATATATCTCACATCTGATATTAATAACATATTGCTGGTAAGAGAATATATAATGAGTTTAGCTGTGGTGCTTAAAGAAACAGTTAATTTGGGAGCAGAGACAGTATGAACTCATTCTTTAGAGCAGTGCTAATCCCAAGAGGGTTTAATTTCTTGATTTTACTTTGCCTTTTTAAGTGTAGTATTGAGGGAAGTCTCCATGTCTCCTCAGCCATGTAGGATTTACTAAGTGTGCCAGTGGTCTGGGGAGAATTTCCCATGCGAGGATGTTCCATGCTGATTCAGCATTCTCTGCAAAATGGCAGAGGCGTCCTAGTTTTAGCAATATACTTTATTGAAAAGGGGATAAACACCTCTATCTGTATTGAAAAACTGTCCAGTTTCTTATTTGTTTGAGTTCCCAGCTTCCCGGCAGTGGGGCTTAACGACTTGGCAGCCTGCCTGGAAGGTTTGGGCCAGAGGGGATGGGCTGGTGAGTGAGTGTGGGAGCTCTGCCTTCTCCTAGTTAGCCTTTTCATCTTCCTTGCATTGACCAAGAAGACTGTTGAGGACTTGGACTTACTGTTTCCCATGCAATCCTGTCACAGAGGTTGGAGGCCTTGTGCTGTGGCTGATGCCACCAACTGCTTCTTCCAGCTGTGGAGAGAGCTCCTTAGCAAGAGACTCGAGGACTTTCCTTTGTCTTAAACATGAAGGGTTTTCACTCCAGATGCAGTTTCTAAATAACAGGCCTTTCTGGAAGCCTCTTGTATTGCAGGTTTGAGTATTTAATATTTCTGCAAGCACTACCTATGTCTCTGTGTTCTGAGAAGTGGACCAGAGTTAGTGAAGTTCTGAGAATATCAGTAAAGGCTTGTGATCAGAGGATATCAAGGCTTGTGATCAGGAACTTCATGTCTATAGCCTGACAGCCAGAGTTCAAGGCAGAGTTTACATTTTTACCTTCAACCAGATACAGAGCTTAGCTGCTCTGAATGCTTGATACTTTACCTTGACTTGTAGGCTGCAAAGAAAGATTTATAATTAACCTTTAGCTGTAGACTGCAAGCAAAAAGTATGTTTTTAGGTTACTAGTTAAGGATTCAAGTATTGGAGCTGGTGCAACCCTGTGTCTGCTCCATACTCTTGACATCTCTGGCGCCAGGTTGCCTTATATTAACCCAGCTTCAGTGTCTCTGTACCAAAAGTGATGTCCCAAAGACAGCAGGGTAAAACCCCTGTAGGGAATACTATTTATGCTTACTGCAGCTCTCAGCTCAAAACTCTGTGTTTAGACTCTGCTTTTGAATGTCCTTTCCATAAGAAAGTTAACCAAGAGGCAATGTGAAGAACTACATAATGGGGTACAAACAGATTCTGTAGCTCTTTTTCCTTGAGAATATAGAAAATTATGGCAGCAATTGAGTTGTCAGCTTCAGTCATCATGCAAGTGCCAAACTCAGTTAAGTTTTGAAAATTAAGCTAAAGCAGGGAACAAAGCCTCACACACTGTGTTGGTTGAAAACAGAGGATCAGGGATTCTGCTAAGGAAGTAAGTGGTAAAATTAGACTGGACATTTCCAGCATATTCTGACAATCAAACCTAAATCAGTATTGAGATTTTAAACTCAGAGTCATCAGCAGTGTATCATTTCATTCAACAAATCTTACTCTAACAGGCCCTGTCACTTTCTTAGTCCTGCATTTGCTACACATGATTACCCAGCTGTTGATGAGATTGCTCATCTTGTAATGAAAGAGCACTGGCCATCAGCCCAGATTTGCTTCTGGATTAGGCAGATGTCTAAGGGTAAGGATGCAAAATGGGGAATAGTTTCTGGGATTGGTATCTAGTCTTCTCTGAAAAGGCATTTATGTTCCCCAGATTCCAGCAAATTTCCTCTGGTCTTTCACAGAAATAAATGAATAGTTTCTTAACATATAGGAAATAGTTGGATTTTTAATGTAACATTAGTGTGCCTTCTCTAGCATGTGCCTCTCCCATATTTCCTCAAATTTAACATATTTATATAAACCATGGTACCACAATCTGTGAGGACCCCCATTTCTTTAACGTCACTGGCCTGAAAACAAGCTGGGAGTTTTACAGCAGATGTGGAATTAACAAATTCCAGCTTGCCAAAATCAAAGGAGCAAACTGAATCTCCTGAATGTTGCAGCTCCTGGTGGTGCCTGGTTTCAACAGCCAGCGAGCAGTGCCTGGCAGTGCTGAGGGAAGTAATTTGAGCAAATGGTGACTAAAGAATTATGAGCAGAGAATCACAGCAAAATGCAGACCTCTGTATGTGAGACATTAAGAAATGCTGGGATAGTTTTGAAGAATTTGCAATTGGGTTTTCATTGCAATGACTGGTTGTAGCCTTTGTGCATCTGAATGACATTCAGAGTGTCATCCCTCACATCTCATCAGATACATTTGGAAAGCTTATTCTCCCCCCTCACCCCTCTAACATCCATGTTAGGAAAAGTAAAGTATGAAACTACAAATTGCTATGCCATCTGTTAGCTCATAAGGTCGCTGGGAAGGCAGCCACATTTTTTCTCTTATCTACTGCCATGCCACATACATTTACAATGAGTGTGTATGACCTAGGAGCCTCCTGTTGCCTGTGGAGAGATGCCCTATATTGTCCTCTGCTGTTCCTTTTCTGAAAAGGACTACACCTTCCCCTGCTGTGCTAGTTCAATAATGCTTACACAGGGTAGTATCTAAAAGAAAATACAGAAGTCTGTGAAACTCCAGAAGACCTTCCAGACTGACAAGATAGATTGCAGATAAATAAAACAGGATACAGGGTGTTTGGTTTATCTGTCACCATCCAATATCCTCAGGAACTTGAAACAACCTTTGAGGCCAAATCCGCTTGTCCCCTAATTCAGAATGACTAAGTACCACAAGATGATCCCTGAGTCATCATTTGGCCCTGTTTTGTATCTTTCTTCTTTATCTAAACAGCTTTGCAAGAGCTTAGGCGATTTCTTGATTGTGAGTCATGCACAACAAACCCTGGGATTGCAGTCTGTGCTTCAGTCTAGAGGACATGATTGTCGTGGTGCATTTCTTCAGCATGAACATTTGAATGAATGAATGAAAAACCTGCATGCAGAACAGCACAAAAGAGTAAGAAGCAAGTGTGTTCTAGTAACAGGAGACAAAGTTTGCAGGTGGGAGTTGGAAGGGTGAGAGTGCTGTGTTCAAAATGTTGAATCTGCTCCTCATTGGCAAGTCAAAACCTCTGGATCATTGTCTCCTCCTATATAATGTGTGTCATGTAATTTAATGCTAAGAAAGAAGGCCAAAAGTATCTAAACATTTAAACCCAGAAAGTCTGTAAGGAGCAGATCGGTGTCAGGTCTGTAAGACACAAACACCTATTGAATCATTTCTCAGTGGTTGTTGCATTTATAACTGCCTTCTTCCCCCACCCCAGATTCTCTAGTCTCATGTCTCATCCTTCTGCAAATGCTGTTCCTACAGCAAGAAAAACTGTAGCTCTGTCCCCTGCTGGTTTTTTGTCTGCACTTGAAGGAACTAAATTATCTGTGACTAAATTTTTAAAAGCAGACAAGTGTTGTACTAGTCAGAAACTCTCAGTGAGGTTTGCTTAGCTGACATGCCCTGATGTTTTCTTTTTTGCTATTTTACCTGTGTGATTTGCTGCAGGATTTTTTAATGACAAGGATTTTGTTTTGCCAGTATATTTTGTTAGTTTCTCATTTCATATCCTAACAAAGGTTATTAATTCCACTTTTTTCAAGTCATGTTTTGCCAAGAGATGTCATTGGTGCTATGTAGACTTTAAATCTATAAAAACTTTATATAGCTCTAAGTGCAGGTAAGACAACAATAGAGCAGTGAGATTGGAGTGCTGTCAGTTTTGTTCCCGTGTGTTTCTTTGCAGAGTTGTAGAGCATGGTGGGTTTTTTTAATCTGAAAATTCTCACTGTAATTGTATTCCACCTGCTGGAGAAAGAGTTGGTTGTGGAGACCGAGGCATGTGGAGAAAACAGAATTCAAATTTACAAAGGTGCCAGCACCCTGAAATTTGGGAATTGAGATCCAATTCTTACATTTTGGATGCGACAGGCAAACAGTTGGTAGAGTGTTGCCAACTCTTGCAGTTGCATATTGCCACATTTTCTTCTCTGCAGTCTCAACTGGGATTTAAGTAAGAGCAGGAGAAATATCTGTTTTCATTTAGTGTTTGGAAAAAAAAGTGAGTGCTTGTCCAGAAGGCTGCAAAGCAGACAGGAGAAAAGTATTTCAATTGTAGGGTATGAGTTTCTTCTTTTGATTTAAATCTCATGCTGGTTCTATGATTTCTGTGTTCAGGAGCATTCCCAGTCCATGTCTAGTGCCAGTGGTATTTTTTGTTGATGCCACTTGATAAATACATGTGGTCTTTCCCAAGTCTTGATAATTTTCGGGTTTTTGGAAAGAGTGTGTATATATATTTTTATTTATATATAATGCACATACATACACATATAATTTGTATTCAGCATCCATAGCCTTTATCTTACTTGTTAAATAGCAATGCTATTTGTTAGGGGTCTGTACCTGGGAGGAAAGAAGTTGCATTGAGTGGAGTCTGCTCATTGTATCCTCTTCCTTGGTATCCCTAGATACTAGCTCCACCACCTGCTTCAGCATAGTTTCCTGGCATTGCTAACTTCTGAAAAAATGTTGTTTTTTGCCAAGTCTCCTGCAAACTGGTTTAGTGCAAGTGGTGTAGTACCTCTGTAGATATGTCAGTCTTGTGGTATGGGAAGGGAGAATCCCTTGGTTACCAAGTTTGTAAGTGAAAATAGTAGTTAATTTAATTGCTGCTTTAACCCTGGAAGTTAAAAAGGAAGGCCTTCTGTTAGTTAAAAAGCAATGAACCCTGAGTGGCAGAAGAAGTTCTGGTATGCATTCAGCTATTCTGAATGTGTGACAAAACTTCTGTGTCTGAGGGTGGGAGGCATGAAGGCAGAGAGGAAGAGGACAAACACCTCTATCTCTGCAAGTCTGTGATACTGCCAGTAGAACTAGATCCATCCTCCGAGGTTTGTGGCAAGCCAGTAAGCCTGTGAATTCTTTTGGTTTGGTTTTTTTTGGTTTTTTTTTTTTGTCAGAAAGAAAAATCTTCATGCTTTCCACAGTCTTGCACTTTTAGTGTAGTGACATTTCTGAAGTGTTTCACTGATCACATCTACTCTTAATTTCTGCATGGTGTCTTTGAGAAGAAAGATATCCCTGTGGATTAACAGATTTTTCTTTCTTTTGGTTTAACTGGTCAAAGATTGAGCACTAACCTTGGTTTTTCAACTGATTTTCTGGTTGAACATCTTTGTTTCAGGATGTAGAAGACAGCATGCACTTCTACAGAGCCGGTGAAGGTCCCACTGGCTTATTGCAGGATTAAAGAAACTAAAGTCCATATATGCTTAGGAGAGGTGGGTGATCTCTGAGAACAGTAGAAATTATCACTCCTTGTAGGATACTGACCAAAAAATCTGAATGTGTGACAAGTTGGATGCTGAGTAAGTTTTCATTAGTATTTTATGAAACTCTCCGTTCTCTTCCTGGAAAAAAATTGGTCCCTGCCATAGGATCTGCCAGCTTATCTTTATTGACAGCTTTAGAGAGGCCAAGGCAGATGAATTTTACATGCTGGGGCAGCCTGCATCCCTGTACCTGATGAGCCTGGGAAAGCACAGCCATTTGACTTCTATAAAAACTTCATCTGGAAGGGAGGGTCTGACATGTGGCAGGGGTGTGTGTGTCAGCAGCATCTGTTGTGCCCCTTCCCACGTAGGGATGTCTTAGATGCTTCTCCCACCTCTCTCCCATTACCTGCTAATAAGAAAGAAGCTCTTGGGGGCTTTCAGATTAACCTTCCACAATCCATGTATTTTGTGTTGCCCAAAAGCACTCTGCACTTCAGACCTGCACATTTACAGTGAAACACGAGGTTTCATGGAGCTGTGTGTTCTGCCAGAGGGACACAGCTCTGCTCAGAGCAGGGTGTTGAGTGCAGAAGAGGGAAGCCATGGAGGAGTGGGCTGTCCTTCAGGCAGATGCTGAAGCACTGAGGCTGCTCTATTAGTCTGATCTGTACACAGCACAGGATTAAAAGTTGGTGTGTTTGGTGTTCAAAGGAGAGTTGCCAGCCGCCCACACAGAGGTTCTCTTGAGTCCCATGGTTAAATCTCTGCTACCCATTTGCTGAAGATCAGTTTTTAATATTGAGGGAGATAGCTCATCTTTGATATTGCTGAAAATCCCTGAGAGTGTGTTTGTAGAGAGAATAAATGCATTTTTCCTTGCCTTTTTGGGCTTAATAAGAGTAATCAGGAGCAGATGTGACAGGTATTCAGCAGAGTGTATTTGAATTAATTTAATTACCTTCCTGGATTCAGACACAGTGGGATAATTGAACTGTGGCTCGCTGTACTGTTACACTTGGGCATGTTTCCAAAAATGGTCAGAGTTTTAGTGATGAGTAGCTGAAACCACAAAATGAGGATTCACTTCACAATTTTTTAAATGGGAGCACAAAACATTTTTCCTCTCTATTATGTCACGCTACACAGACTCACAGTTTTTTCACTGCAGAAGGAGGGGATGGCAAATAGAGTTCAGCCTTCTGACCCTTCAAGAACAGAGGTATGAGCCACTTGTACTTTGTCTATTGCATCAGTCTGCCACAAGCAAGCACAAGAATTGTTTTGAGTATCAAAATTAATTGCTCTCTTTTTCTGTATTTTTTTTCTTTTTCTGTAACCCAGTAAAGCAGTACTAAGGGTGAAAAATCCACGTTCAAAATTCATAATACTCTAGAAAATTAGTCTGTTGGTTTTCATTTCATAAGCCTAGTAAGTTTAAACCAGAGCTGCTATTTTAGTTCAATATTTAAAGCTTTTACACTCCTCACTGCCTCTTAAACACAGTGAGTTTTCTCTAATACAATGAATTTTATGTAATATTATCCTTCATATCTGCTTGAGCTCAGGAAGCGTGAGGTTTTGCATTTCAGTAATGAAGAAAAATGTTCCAGGAGATGTACAATGTGTAGTATAGCAAGGGGAAGGGGGAAGATTGATAAGAGTTTTGTCATCTCTCTTGCTTTCTGAAGGGTTGACATCATGGTCAGGTTTGCTTCAGGGGCCTGTCTCCTAAAATCTGTGTGCCATGATGCTCCTCTGTCATTGCTGTGCCTGAATGGATATATATGTGGCCTTATTTTCAGCTGGGTTTTGATGGATTTTTTTGTTGCTGCGTTAAAGTTTCAATAATTGACTTCTGTAAAAGGCAATTGGTTTGTAGACTGTATTCTATTTGGAATTGCAAGCAAGGAGAGTTTAGTTTTCCAATAAACAATTCTTCCGTTTTATTTTAATAAAAGTTGAATCACTTTCTTTGAATAAAATGCTGTAATTGCAGTACTAAGGGATTCTGAAATTTTTTCATCAAGAGTTTATTAAGTCAGCATTTCTGAGAAACATCATGATTTCACTAATTCTGCATTTTCCAGTGGAAGACTGTTCCATCAGAAATTTAAACCAGATCTGGTAGCTAGGAACACACACACTGACAAATTCCTTAGCTTTTTTCCCATAGTAGCTTCACAAGTATTTAAATAAAATTGCTCTTTCTTCTATGAAGTTTGTATTTTCTTTTGCCTTAATGAAGATTTCATTACTTAGGTGTTGATGTCAGAGCATTCAAGGCACAAATTCAGGCATAAGGTTTTGTAATTCCCATCACAGGCAAGTTGAAGAAAAGAATTCTCCATTTACTAATATTGCCAAATGGATTTTAATATAGTTTCAAAATGGATTTGGACTGTGAGGTTGTTTGACCATGTATGCATGTTTTTGAACTGACTCAGCTTTAATAATCTGGATATGTTTGGGGCTAAAGTAGATTAAAGCAAGAAAAAGTGAGTAAGGACTAATGGTCTGGATGTCAGAGTGTCTTGGTCTTATCTATATACTTTCTAGGTAATTTTACTGATTAGTTTTTGGGAATTTCTTTCTTAAAGAATGACTGAAATTTAGTTACTGTAATGTGATTCACTTCCGTTAACAAAAAAAAAGGACAGGCAGAAGTGGTGCTGTTGCAGCTTAAAGAGTAGAGATTTAGTAAATGACTGTATTTCTAAAACCCAAATATCAACAAGAAGTATGCATTTGTGTATTTTTGAAGCAAGTCCTTAGTGCATTGAGGTAGAGCAAGTACTTAAAAGCTATTTAAACTTTAGTGTAATGATCCATATAATGGGAAACATTAAGTTTACTTTAGCATTTATCCCTCTAGTGTTTCCAAACACAGGACCCAGTTCTGCCAACACTTTATGGATGTTTACAGTTTAACAGATGAAGAGTCCCATATGTGTGTCACAGGAAAATAACAGAACATTGATTTGAAGGAGTCCTAGGCTAGGAAAGAATTCTTTCCAAGTTGAAAGGACTGGTTCTTACACCTGTGTATGGAGATCAAGGTGGATTTAGGACTGTTAATGTTTTCCTGGGGGGGAAAAACAGTTAAATACATGAACCTCCCTCCACTATCACTGTGTTCTCTGCTCCAGCATCATAACATGCTTACTTGATTTTAGTAGTTTCTCAGACACAATACCAGCATAGAGAACTCAGTAACTGGGAAGAAAGAAAGAAGGAAAGAAAGAAAGAAAGGGGAACTTCTTAATGTAATATTTTCTGAGATGGTGTGGGTTGTGAATATTGATGCCATGTTGCAGAAGGATGGTTTTGACTAAGTGGAGGGAATTTTATCTGGTAGATATAATCCCTGCATCACTAATTCATGAATGGCAGTGCTAAAGTACAGCCTGGAGTATTTCAGGCAGGAAAAAGAGTTATCTTTGATTCAGAAAGCAGAAGTACAGAAAATGCAAGTAATGTTCTTTGATAGTCTCGCCTTTGATGTGACATGTTTCCATAAAAAGTTATAAGAAAATGTCATATTCATTCTTACAGTTTTTTACACTGGAACTGTTTCCCAGGGGCTGATAAATTTCCCAGGGCTGTTGGTGCAATGATAGGCTTGAGATCCCCCTAAGTGTCCCTTTCTCACCATTCCCATTTGCAGGATCTGCAGCATTTGGCAAATTATGAGAAACTTTTAAAATGTCAGTGTCTTGGGGGTTACTACCACAAGTATCCAGTAAGAAAGGAGCTTATGCCACATTATTTCCCTGAAGTGCTTTTTGTAGCACATTCTGAAGCACAGAATGCTATTTGCTGCTGTCTTGTATCATTACATTTAATTCTTTCCTTCTGTCTTTCCGAGCTCAGTCTATGGCCTGCACTCTGCTGCTTATTCCTGCCCGTTTGCACCCTGCCTTTTGCCTCAGTCCTGCTACCTCACATCTACCAGTTCTGTGCCATCCATCATTTGACCTTCCATACTTAAACAAGTTTTGCAGCCAAGCAGCTAAACTTATCTTTCTTTGCACCTTTCCTTTTTCTAGTAATTCCTTTTACTACCTATTTATCAGTTCTTAATGCATCCCTCCCCATGTTTATTGCTGTATGTCTTCTTTCTGTTGCTTATCTGATGTTTAAATTATGACAAGGTAAAGGCTTTGCCTTTTTGGTTTGTGTAAATACACAGTATGGTCAAAATGTTCAGTATAGTTTCTTCTTAAAGGTGCCTAGAGACACTGATGCTAAGAATCTTACTAAGGGGATAAATGAATAAGACCCTCTATTTAGTCTGGTGTTAAGTTTGTTTTTGCATTTCTATCATGCCTGTTATACTAGAATCAAATTTTAAAGGGTGTTTGTCATTAGATAGATCAAAAGAATGACTGGAAACAGTTACATTTTACCTGAAAGCTTTGACAGCTATTTCCTGCTCCTAATTGGTGGAGCAGTTTGTATTATTTGTATTGTGCACTGTTGTCCATAGTAAGTGAAGGTAAGTCATATTTAGACTATGTGGAGATTATTGGAATATTCTTCACATATTAAAGTGTGTCACTCACTGAGTTGTTGATTTGTTGTGTTTTTTTTCCTCTTCTGGTCTAATTTGAAGGACATGAGTAAAGGAAAAGTTACCCTTTGTTTCTGTGTATTCTTGCAGACTTTTCCATCTAGAACTCGATTGCCATGTGTGGTGCCAGCCTCCACTTTCAGCAGCAGTGAGTACAGCACAGAATCTAAGATCCTAGATTATGTGCAAGAGCTGGACTCTTCCTTCCATCCAGTCTTATCATTCCCGTCAGGTAAGTAATGCCATGATTTAACAGAGTAGTTGTGCTTGTAGAGGTTGTGGACTAACTTGTCTTTTCAATAATTTAAAGGACTTAGTTCTCTCAACAGAAAACTTCATGTCAAAATACATGAGTTTAGACTAATTGAAAATCTTGACTTGATCCTGACTTTTGAAAAGCACACCTTCTAGGTTTCTCGTGCTGGCAATGTGCTTACAGCCTTGAAAGACTGGTCATGAAAAAAGGTGTGCTTGGGTCTTTCATGGTGTGTCTAATTGAGTCAGGGTTAGTCCTTTAGAGATGGTGCTTTTGCCAACACAATACCATGGTTGTGTTATTTTCATAAGCAACTTGCTTTCTGTTCAGGCCCTTTGGACTAGGTCTAAAAAACTTTATTTAGGTTTTCTAATTTTTGTGATAGTCAGCATTTTTGATTCTCTTTGAAGTTTTATGGCTTCTTGTCATCTGATCTTTTCATCTTTTTGGACAATAATGTAGAGGATGTTGTCTGTGACTCAGCCCTGAAATTAGTGCAGGTGCAGCTTGACAGTACTTGGGACTTCAAAATAGCAGCCTAAATGTTGTTATCAGCAGAGGAGATTGAATTTTTGTGGAATTTTTTTAGTTTTAGGAAAAATTTATTTCCAGATGGTTACTGACCAGTATAGAAATTACACTGTTCTGTGGGGCTTCTTTGCCACAAAATAATTCTGGAGATGAGGCTGGAACTTCCATGGAACTGTTTGAATCTTTAATCAAACCTATTGTATTCCCAGAATGACAGTGTAGATACTGCAGCCTTGCATTAGGAAGTCAGGAATTAACTTAAGGCTTGGTTATGGAGAACTTGTCACTGGCCTGTAGAGAAGACCCAAGTGTGGACATGGAATCCAGAGAAAGCCTCAGCTCTGGCAGTTTGCATCACATGCATGGGTTAAAAAGGAGATTATTGTAGGAGCAGTTAGGAGAAATGGAACACTCACTCAGAGTGCAACAGCAAACATCCCAGTCAGCAGAACTCTGTTGTGGACAGAAAAAAACACCTAAATCTTTCTTTTACACATGCTGTCATTTCCCATGTGATTTTGGCAGCACAGCTGGACCCCAGGGGTTTAGAGACCTGTTCAAGGAAGGTCTGTGCCCCTTGTGTTCTTACCTCCCTGTTAAGGGAGACTGGGATGTGTAGCAAGAACACTGACCTTTTGTTTTCTCAAAAAAAGCCTTGTCATCATAAAAAAACCTAAAAAGCTTTGGACTGTGCTGTGGCTACTGTTGGACACTTTGCCAGGATGGAGGAAGAAAAAATGTTTTTAGCATCATTCCAGTATCAAGAACATATTTGTTAAGGAATATTTGTTCTCCTTCCAGAAGCCTTGCTAATAATAGTTGAGACAGGGAAGAAGTACTAGACCTGCTATCTCTTGTTCAAATACTGCATTTGAACATTTGGGGGAGGCTAGATTCATGCTTTACTTTGTGCACTTTGCTGTCTCTACCTCCTCATGAAGACTAGTCTATTTGACATTTTCTTCCATGTGGAAGGATTACTGTGAATAAATGCATGGTAGAAATTTTCCAAGTTGTAGCCTACCTCCATTTCATGTTTTCTGTGCAGCTTTCTTGGTTGTCCCCTTCCAGAGCAAGAACTTCTCTTAAAATACTGCTTGTGCTGTGCCCACGTCTTTATATATAAAAGTTGTCAGCAGAGTGAAAGAAAAGGGTTTCACATTCATTCTCTCTGTATGTTAAAAATACATTGTTGGCATTTGTTTCATTTTAGAACTCTGGGAGTTTGATTGTTTTTGTGTGCAAGGAGGGATTCAAATTCAATAATAAACCAATAACAAACAAACAAAAAACACAAAAACCAGTAACAAACTAATAGCAAACAAAAACACAAAAAAGATAATAACAAACCAATAACAAACAAAAACACAAAAAAACCCACAAAACAAAACCAAAAGACCAGCAAAATAAGAGAAATATTTTGGTTCTCTCTTTACTTAAATGTTGTGACTAATACACCTTTCAGACCTTTGTTTAACTTGGGAGTAGGAAACACAGCAAAAACCTTAGGGTGTTGAGATAAAGCAATCAAGTTAGATCCATATCAAATTGAAAAAATAATTATTCTTTTCATTTAGCAAAATATGTTGAAAATTTTTGTCTGGCACATCCTGAAGGCACATGAGGCTAAGACTGTGCATAAATATATGTCATTTAATGCCCACCCTTGGGCCTGCCCACAGTCTTCTTCTCAGGCTGTCAAGCCTACTTCTTACATTGACACTTCATTTCAATTAAATGTCCCTTCATTCTTGTCTTTTTTTTCCATAAAGGCTTTTCAGAGAGAGGTTTTTCTTAAGCCTCCCTACTTTACAACAGGAGGTAATTCCTTACCACTTGAAATGTTTTTTCAGGCTAATTCTACATCAGAACTCCTATCAGCAGCATTAATGACTTGTACCCAAAAGGCTGAACCAAAGCCTCTTCACATTACAGGAGAAGTGCTCTGTGTGCTCTCTGCTCTGCTGGGTTTTGTGCAGGAGCTGGTCAAGAGGGAAGACCCCAAACTTATTCTCACTCAATACCCTCCAGACTCTTTTTCAGTCCTTAGCAATAGTGCTCCCAGATTATGTTGGATGTGATGGGTGAATCAATGCCTAGACCTCTAGTGATGATGCATAATTCATTGGCTCAAAGGTTGCTATCTTTCTAATACAGACTCTATTCCTTTGGATTTCTGTTTTTTTTTTAATTATTAGATATTCCTCTTCACATATACTTTGAAACATTATTAAGGAAGGATGACATCAAAGGAGAACCTGCTGATACCTCATCTTTGGGAGGGGAGTTTAAAGTATCTGCTGACAATGGTATGTAAAGCAAAATGTTTTAGCATTTGCAAGGCCATTTTTCATTCATTTGCCAGTATTTTCTGGCACAAAGAGGTTTATAAACTTGTCACAAAGAGGTTATTAGAGAAGGTAACTGAATATGGCTTTAGGTGGAAGGAGAATCTCTTCTCAGACCACAGTGTCAGGTTCTCCTTAATTGCACTGAGATGATCCTACCAGAGCTGTAGGAGGATACTACAAGTGGAGGGAGTTTGGACCAGGTGCCTGTCTTCAGTCCTGTTATTATTTGGATTCCTATCAGAAGTTTGGGGCTATTATAAATAGTTCAGCAGTTGAGATTTCCTGTAAATTGTACCAATGAAAAGTAATTTCTCAACTTGATACATGCTTTTTCTTTTACAGACTATAATCCACATGTTTCTGTCAAACAGTGGAGCAGTGGTTGTTTGTCTAATTCCAAATCTCATTTGGTGTTAGGAACACCTGACCAGCTGTCAGAAGGAAGAAAGAAAAGGCATCTAAGTGAGACAGCAGTAGGTAAGAGAAAAATAGCATTGCAAGAGACTACTACTACATCTTTTAAAATATGTATTGTATGAATATCACTGGGCTCTGAGAAGGATCAAAAAGGATACTGTTATGAAACTTATGAAGAAAGAGACTTAGAACACCATGAAAATAATTTGCTGTTTTAAAGCATAGTAATCATCTTCTTAAGTGTACATATAGAATGAGACAAGCTACTGTATTTTATTTTTGGAGTACTCTTAAAGGAAACTGCTCAGCAGTTCAACTGTGTTCTTCTAATACTGAGTGTCATTCTTAGTACAAAAGGGTTTCTTTCATAGTAGTCAATGAAACAAACATTGCAAAGTTATCTGTTAAGTCATGTGCCCAATGAAACATTCACTGTTCCTGGCATCTTTGTTCACTATATTTCATTTGTTGTGTTCTGTCATTTGTGGTTCTGGATCCCATCCAGACTTTTAAGAGGACTTGTGGATAGCCTGTTCTTACTGTATTTTTACCCTTGTTACTGTTCTGTTTTAAGCCATTGAATCTTTACTTCAGCAGTTGGTAAGTTAATAGAAAGTGCCCTAAAAGTTCTGTAGAATAATGTGATAATGTAGGGATACAATATTTAGCATACCACAGTAAAGATAAATGGCATCTTACCTCTCCAGGCTGTTAGAATGTAAAGTCTAACAGATTCTGTTACAGATTCATTTATGTAACTTTTGGAAAACCTTTGGCAAAATTCTTCACAAGATAGTTGAAGAAAGTAAATCACTGAGCAAAAGCATAGTAGTTTAAAATTTCCCTTAGGAAAGAGTGAAAATGTATAAGTTATCAGTTAACACTGTGGAAAAACTAACTGCTGTTGCATATCCAGGCAAAACTCTGATCTTTCACTAGAGGTGGAGATACAGGAATTACTGCAGAGATGAATTATTAAAAAATTATGATCGAGGATTAAAACAAACCCCAAAACCCACTCCGAGGGAATAAAAGCTATGTGGGGGCACACTGAAAACTGCTTTGGATTTAGGTGAGGGTTGTCCTTTGAATCCTTCCCCTGGTGCAGTAGAGCCCTGGCTCTGCTGTACAGCCTTCTCTTGCACTCTGTGCCTGTTTCCAAGGGGGTGCTGTGCTCTATCCCCTTTCACCACCAGTGATCCTGTTTCCCATGCCACTTGCTCCCCTGACCACTTGCTGGTCCCCAAGAGGTGGGTGCTGACACAGTGTTTCTCAGTTTCCCAAAGTCATGAACACTGAGATCAACAGCTGCAGTTACTTGGGAGCACTAGGAAGTGACAAAACATCTTGCTATAAACCTTTTGAAGTTACCCTTAGTCTTCTGACAATAGTATTTAGTTTTTTTATAAATGGAACCAAAAAAGCAGTCTTTCATCATGAGGGTCATCCCAGTGCTAGAAAACTGTTCTGTGGTGCATTCATGAGTAGAAGCACAAGTTCTAGCTTATTAGTGCTATGAATGTAGTACTACATATTTATTCCTAATTTGGGCTCTGTCTAGGAGAAATTATCCATGAGGAAGGTCAGCCTAATGAACAAGGCCAAAAATAAAAGCTGTGTGCCAGGGAGTTGTGGAGCTGCCTGGGAGATGGTAGTTCATTACCTTGACCCAATCTTTGTAATACAGTCTTTAGGATCAGTCTTACCTCTTTTTCCATGTTGGAATATACTCATTCTTTTTGTTCATTGATACTGTCTGAGTTCTCCTTTCTTTCTCAAAATTAGGTAGAAGGAAAGCAGAACAGGTGGTTAAATTGTGAATCCCTCTAAATGCTGCTTATACTGGGACTGAATGGGAGTAAACAGGAATTACAATTTGTCTGGAGCAGTGAATCAGAAGAAACCACTATCGGTTTAGATCTAAACTGATTTTGCTTGTTACTCTTGCTGCTAGTTTTATCATTTATTAAGGAAGAAACAGTCAGGGAGAACTTGTGAGATGCACCCCAACTGCTGCTGGGGAACAAGGGGAATCTAAGTCAGATTGTATTTGCTGTGTGTGTAGTCTATGACAGCTCCTGAAGAAAAGAGTCAGGATTTTCCCATATGAAGCTGGTTCAATGAGAAGAAATCCTTCAGAGAATAAGAGAGATGAGTTTTATGAACAACAATGACAGGATGAATAGCAAGTGTTTATTTAGACTTTTTTTTAGTATCCAGTAAATTTTAAGTGGCTCACTGTAGGCTTCTAGAAATGACTTTACTGTTAGTGTGTGGAAAAAATTCTACAGTCTAATAGCCAACAGGCAGTATGTCTTGTTTATTGCTATTTTTTATGACAGGCGAAAGTAGCGCTCGGTTTGAGACATTCTCCTTCCAACATGCAGAGCCCGAGTCCCACAGCAGTTTTACTCCCACAAGCAGTGTCAGTGCCATGTCTCGGCCCTCTCACAGCACTTCATCACAGGTAAACCAAAAAGGTGTCACTGTCTCAACTGAAATATCAACAGGGAGTTGTGCAAATTAATAGTCCAAATGCGTCCACATGCCTTTTACATCTGATTTAGTGTCATATGACAGTGCAGAGCATTTTTACAGTGAATTAAGTGGATAACATTTACTAATTTATTCCAAATCGAGTTATGTGTACTTGGTTATGAAACAATTTTGCAGATCATATAACTGGAGTGTAAATTTGATTTATTAGCATTGTGCCTTTTTTTCCCCAAATTTCATTAAATACACTATGATTTATGTTCCAAATTCTACACTAGGGCACTTATGACCCTTTTTTCTTGGTGTAGCTCTATAAAATGGCCTCATGGTGCAAATAGAGTCACAAAATTTGTTAACTCTCAGTTTCCCTATTTAAACCCTTTGTGCAGAAATACAGGCAAAATCCCTGGTATATAATTTGCTGAGCAGCAGCAGAACTCTGGTTCATAGTGTGTAAAGAAACACACTTTACTGAAATATTTTACTGAAATTAATGAAAATTCAGAATGATACTTAGATTCAGGTCCCATGGTTTTGCTAAGCCTAGTGGTCTACTGGTGCTCTGTGAGTTGTCATGTTTTAATGCAGAGTTGAGTTAAAATGTGTGTGCCACACAGGTTAAACAACACACTCCTTTATTCCCCTGAGTCAGTCATCATCAAAGAACACATAAATGTGCACTTTAGAATAGTCTGTTCCATTAAAGTTCAGACTTTCTCCTTGTGAAATTCTAATGTTTCTCTGTTAAAATGTATTTCCTGTGATTTGAGCTGATCCTCTTGTGTTGATTTTATTGTTCAGCATAACTCCAGGAGGAGGTTGAGAAGTGAGAGCTCCTATGATATAGACAACATTGTTATTCCCATGTCACTGGTGGCACCATCAAAGCTGGAGAAACTACAGTACAAAGAAATCCTTACTCCAAGGTTTGTTCACAACCCCTTGAATTGCAAAGACATGAAAGTGAACATGAGAACATTAACAATATAATTTACATGGAGTTAGAAAATGTTATAATATTAAAGATCATCTTTTCATGCACTTGGGTTTTTATCTGTGCATTTCAGTTCATGTGACTGAGGTGGTGGGAAGACTGGACAGCTGATAGCACAGGAGAAATAGTCTGATATGCACAGGGATGTGGCAGATGCACAGACTGGCTAAAAACAGAAGTGGATTTATATCGTCTTAATTGTAGTTACAGCCTTTAATATACCATAATGCTGATAAGCTCTGAATGGTTTTTTGGAGATTGCTGTCTTTTTTTGTGTGTTCATAAGAAAGTAGTAAACTATTTTCTGTGAATTAACAGAAATTGATTTAGCTTTTTTTTTTTTTTTTTTCATTTAGCCATTCTGATACAGTAGAATAAGCTTATTTCTTTCCATGCAGTGTAGGCCTACAATCCATGATTCTAGAGACCTTTTTCTCCTTTGTTTTAGAAAGAGAACATCTTTAGATTTCAAAACCAGGGTAATTGGGCTCCTCTGCTTACTTCAGTGTCTTAGTAGCACATTGCCTGAAGTGCTAAATGTACTTGTTCTGTACTTTAAATCCATAATGTGTATTTGCTTTTTTATTGTCTTTTAAGTTGAAAAATATTGTTAAAACTGTATTGGATATCTTAAAGACTGTGTTAGGAAAAGGAAAGGTTAGATACTTTGTTGGGAAAGGAAAATATAAATTTCATCCATCTGTTATCAGCACCTTAAACTTAATTTGATTTTCCTTGTCTTATTTCTAGCTGGAGAGTTGTTGAACTTCCACCTTCAGAAAAATCTCAGACAGATGAAGAAGAGGTAAGGCTGTATTTTAATTAAACCACTAGGTTTATTTAAAGTAGATACAATATATAATTGGGGTAATTGGTATATTCTTTCTGAAAACATCAACTCCATACAAATCCCATTAAGTTTCAAGTTTCAAAAATAAAGTATTAAGTATCAGATTGTGAAAATGTGTCTTATCCCTCCAGTGGAAGATAGAAATGGAAGTATACCATTAATATTCCTTGTTCATTGTTTGTCTGGCTCTTCTGCCCCTTGCTGCTGCACAGTCAGTGATCCTAAAGGGTCCAGTCTGCTCCTGAGCACTGTAATGCTGCCTGTCCCAGTGTCTCCTGGGGCCACCAGAGCTGTCCCTCCCTCTCATCCTCTCCTTCCATGGCCACTTCCCATGGCATGTTGCTCTTCATGTGATAATCGGGCATCTTGCCTGTGGGTCCAGCAAGTTTCCTCAGTTTTCTTTTCAGTATTTGTTTTCCTGCAACCCTCCTGTTAGGACAAACTTTTCTGCATTGTCAGGAACAACATAGCCTTCAGCATTTCCTGCCTGCCTGTTGAGCTAAGTTTGCAGATCATGGGCTAGTTTTTGCTTCCTCCAGACATAAGAATCTGCCTTTTTCTTCAGGGAATGTCCATGAACTTTGCAGGTGAGGGTCCCTTTCTCCCCAATCAGGGGTTCGAGGCATTTCCTAACCATGGGGTGAATGTGCCAGCAAGTCTGGTCTCTAGGCTGATTTTCTGTCCTTCCAATCTTTTTGTGGCTTCTTTTCCAGAAACCTGTCAATTTTGCTGTCATTTGGACATCTTTAATCTCGCTCCGGTCTCTACCACTATCACCAATTGTAACTGTAGGACTTGTATTCCTGCCTTTAGCCACAATATCTGTTCTGAAGCTGCTATTTGAGAAAATCTCTGCAGCAGAGGTTTAGTTTCTATAGCAGAAGAAAAAGATGGCATTTAGGTAGCAGTGCAGAAGGTTTCATTAAACTCAGTAAAGAAATCATTATGTCACCCCTCTGGGGTAGAAAATACGCTCTCCACAAAGGCACTAACTTTCTCAGAGATTTATGGGTGTCCATAACCTTTCCTTTAGGAGAACATCATGATCTCAACTCCTTACCTGGTGTAGTTGCACTTCTCTTGAAGCATACTCTTGGGCTAGAAGCAAGAGAAAACCTTACTCTGTCCCTGCCTTTTCCAATGAGCAATTGAGAAATTCCTGTGAAATCTGTGGTCAAATTTATGTCACTTCCACCCACCCACTTCTGGGTTAGTACCCTCCCAGCTAGCAGGAAACATGCCTGTCCTTCCTTTGGACCCATAAGGTCAAATTCCACACACAGGAGAACTCTCCTGCAAGGATATTTAATTAAACCATTTGAAAATTAAGTAATAAAGGCAGCAAGGGCACTCTGTCCCTGGAGCATCTGCTGTTCATTGCTGTCTTCATCCTGGTATCTGGCAAGGGAGTGAAGAATTTCAACGGTGATTTGCATTCAGGGCTTCAAGGAACTTGCATGGAATCAGTGGATTTCTTGTTTAGATTTCAGATCCCATAGAGATGACTTGTCTTGTGCTTTTAGTGTATTTTGCTGAAGGTCTCTCTCTGGAGCTGATGGGCTAATGTCTGAATTAATAGCCCACACAGTATATTTGTGTTTGGCATGACTCCCAATCCTGTATGATTCATCCTCTGGCCAGGAAATAACTTGAGTTAACAATGCAGCAGCTTTGCCTCCTGCTGTGGCCCACTGCTTCTGTATCATCAGTCAGCCACTGGGTGGAATGAGGGGGAGAGATGTCAGACAGAGAAAAATGCTAATGATCTTGTTTGTGTAAATCATCCTTTGCCAATTCCCCCCTTTCTTTTGGGATCGTGTTAATTAGTTTGGATGTTTTTCAGAGTACTGAGAAAAGGTGATTGATCATAATTCTTCAACTGCCTCTAGCTTTGAGCTGAGTTACATTTGCTACTGAGTTAGCTTGTAAAAAGACATAAGGAATTTGCTCCATGTGCTAAAGTCAAGGCAAGCTTCAGTAGGTCATTCACATAACACAAGGGAAAGCAAAATATACTTTCTGCTTTAATATAAAATGCTTTTTTTTCTCTATTTCACTGCCTAGTAGCCTGTGGTGGTGTTGGAAATAATACAACTTGATTTTTTTTTTATGGTACTACATAATAGTTTCTATACTTCTCTATCTTCTGCATAGCTAGATTTGAAATTTCAGAGTTGTCCTGGTGTCAAGCAGTAGTCAGGGAATTCCTGCTACTGGATAACTTTTTTCTTCTTCATCTTTGTTGTCTTTGTCATCTTAATCTTTGTCTTCTTCATTTAGAGGCTTTCAATGCAACAACCTGTATCCATGCAATAGACCTGTATCCAGCATTTACTAAGTTACAAATAAATGTGGGGTCCCCAATTTGTTGTGCTCAACGTGAGCCACACTTCCAAGGATGGCAACTCAGCACTTTCTGGGAATGAGGCCTATTCACTGTGCCTTTGAGAACAAAAAGCTTACTTTTTATGGGTCCTTTTTTTGTTTCTGTAGATTTTGCCTTTTAAGAACAAAGTTGGCAATGCAAAAGTTAATCTACTATCTATGTCTGCTCTATTACTTGCTCTAAAAATACTTTCTGGAAATAGAACATTTGAGTTTCCTGGTTTGCATTTATGAATTTGCAGTCTTACTGCTTTAAGGCGTGGGAGGGTGTGGCTCAGGTTTTCCTGTTTTGTTTTGGTTTTAATTTGTTTTGTCCAGGTCAAAGCTTCTGGAAAGGCTAAGTTGTAATGTTCAAGTTTATTTTGTAGTTGTTTTAATAATGAAAAATTCTTTGGAGTAATTCCTTGAGCAATTAGTTTTGCATAAGTGTTTTCATGGCCTGTGACTCAGTGTTTCCTGTGGAGCCAAACAGTCAAACACAGATTTTGTTGTTTTGAGAACCTTTCAGAAATACTCCTGGTGCTATTCAACATTAATGCACAGTGTGTTGCAGTGTCATGGGGGGATCCAAAGCTTAGTTTTCTTTGAGTGAAATCATTAGACATGCCTCACAACTAGGCCTTCCCCACATCTCTCAACATCCCTGCCAGATCCATCCACTGAGGAATGACACTTCTTTTTTCCTTTTTCAAACTAACCTTAGTGAGGAAAAAACACCAAATTTCTCCTGTTACCGAACTTAAAATTAATCTAAAGTTGTAAGAGGAAATGCTGGGGAGCGGCAGAGGCTGTAGTGAACCAAGCAGAGACCTTTTATTCTGACATAATGAAATTTTTATCCATAGAACAGATAATAATTTTTAAATAAGAACATGTACTGTTCAAAAGAATAGGGTAGAACTCTTTTTAAATGAACAAGTGGTTAAATATGCTATCACCAGCTATGAAAAACAAACAAGGCTTCTTTCTGTATTTTTCAAAACTCTTCACTTGGACAGGAATGTGGACCTTAACTTTTGAATGGAAACTTGTTAAAAATGAAATCTCTTCCCAGCATAAAAAGTTTTGGCAATTTGCTAAGAAAAATATTTTCAAACTTCTAAGATTTTCTTTTTAAATTATCTGTTGTTTCCACTTCTAAGGAAATCTGAGACAGAAAAACCATGTTATTTCCCCTAAGGGAATGACACTTTTGTAGTTCATAAAATTCTCACTTTCATGCTATACATCACTGACCTTGGAAAGACAGAATGTGAACTGAGATAGATGTAGCCTTGTTTGGATGCTCTCCAAGTGACAGAACTGGTGAATTTCAGAGGAAGAAGCCCATTAAGTTCACTTGCATGAAAGGAAACCAGCAGCTAACAAAGTGGTTTGTGTTTAACATAAATAAATAAAAGCAACGAAGGAGCCTTCAGCAAGGAGTGCTGAGATGAGCAAACTAAGCAAACTAAGCCTGTTTGTCTGAAGGCTCCTGTCAAGTGCTGGGCTGAGGAGGACCTGGGCAGCCACAGTCTGCAAATGGGTTTTGTGTTTGATTCCAATCAAAAAGAAGCCTTTGGGATCACACTGATTGGCTGTGTTACTTTGCCATTGTACCCCTGATGGCTTTGAAGCACCTCAGTGCTGAGAGAACTTCGTATGGGGATGGCTTCCACAGAAACACACAAAGTGGAGCACTGCCAGGGTCTCTGTGGCACTACTTGGCACTGCACTGAGGACCGTGCATTTGGTTCTCTATTTTGTAGGCTCATTTGGAAGATAAATGGTGTTACTTGTACAACATCACTTTAGGGAAAAAAAAAAAAAGGCAGTTTATTTTCATGGGCCCCCAGTTACTAGCATAATTCTTGTCTAGGACTGATCTGGCAGTGCAGCTTCACAGCTCCTATGACCAGGAATTGTTCTTTCCAAGAATTTCTCAGCTTTTGATTAGCTGGCATAAAATCCATGGCTGCAGCATTCAAATGCTCATGCCAACCTCAGCTTTTTAGGTGAACTTTGAATGGTTTGGAGCACTTTGAAACAACTGTGATCTCTGCTGGAGGGATGCAGCCAAGAACTCCCCCTGCCATCAGGGGAGTGAGGGGGAGGAGCAGCAAAGTGCTTCTCAGCCAGCCCTGGGTAAGGAACAAATTTCCTGGTGTGTTGCCAGCGGAAAAACATGGGTGGTACTTTCACAGTGAAAGTCGGGGTGCAATCCTTTACCTAAAATGCTGGCTCTTGTTTTACTAGAGAAGGTAAAGTACTTGCATTAGGGCTGGTTTAAGCTGTACTTGTTCATGCAAACCATTGGGTGAGAAATAGTATCTTCAAAGCAGAAGCCATTTTCTGCTTGGTTTCCCAGCAAGAATGTGGCACCTCAGGTTCACCAAGTTCCTCTCTGTGGAGTTATCAAAGTCCTTGGTGATCTCAAACCTATTTCTCAGTGCTTAAAGAAAACCTGGCAAATCCTACTGCCTCCCAGCCGCCTTCTAAAGCAGTCTCTGGAAACTGTTGGAACTTTTACTTGTTTTTATTACCTGCTTTTAACACTGCCTTGATTTGCAAATGAATGCTTTTCCTCTAAATTTTCTGCCTCTCACCACAGAGAAAAATGTGTTAGTTGCATGGAGGGGGTATAACTTCTGTATCTATTCAGATCAACCACAGACCTGTAAAGAAATAAAGCTAAAATGACAGCATCCCATACACCAGAGCTGTTGTAAACTGAATGCACGTAAATGCACCTTTGTAGTGAAAGCATTGTGTTGCCTCTTCTTGTTTGTTGAACAGACCTTTGCAGAATTACATAGCAGTGGCTGGTGTTGTTTTCAGTGGTACTGACAATGGCAGCCCTCCCCGTGTCTCCTTACAGGTAGAAGACCTGTCAGACAAAGCCTTTTCCTTGCGCCACGCCAAGTACGAAGAAAGGGAGCGCGCGAGGTGGTCGCTGTGGGAGCAGAGCCGCTGGCCCAGGAGGAACAGCAGGCAGGTGTATTGGCTTTGATGAGAGCCTTCCTATTGAACCTGGTGTGGGTTGTGGTACAGGAGTGGCAGAAATGCTGTACAGAGGTTTGAAAATGAGAGCACCATTCATTGCTTAACTCATCAGGGACAGTACCAGGTATGTTGAACTTTGTGGCTGGTAAGGGAAAGCAGTGCTGAGGCAGGCATATTTAAAGAAATTGGGCATGTTAGTGACCATTAGTGGCATTACTAAACAAGTATCTTCCTCCCTCTCTGAACACAGAGCTCTGCTAGACTGTGCCCTTACCAGTTACTGTGACTATAGCCACCCAGTGTATCATAAGTCCTCCTTCACTCACCTGACTCAGATGAAACTCCACAGTGTTCAGAGATGTGTTACTGAAGGGTCCTGGGCTGTGCCAGGGCCTTACACTTAGAAAGTCATTGTGTGAATGGTTCAATCTCACAGGCTTGCCATCTGGTGCAGAATTCATCAGATTTAAATATACCCGCTAAAAGTCTTGCAAAAAGTAGTGTATATCAGAACAGATATTGTAAAGCTGCATTTGCAGTTTGGCCCTGAGAAAATGATTCCTATAAATCACTTCACAGTCTGCCAGGGCAAAAAGCAGCTTATAAATGTGGGAATAAGTTTTTCTAGTATTTATCATGTGCTTGTGTCTAGTCTTGTGTAAAAGTGAACCATGACACTAGGAATAAACAGTCAAAGATAGCTTTTTTTAATACAGGATAAAAATAGAGCTAAGCCATATTGAGGAACTTTATTTTAAGCAATTTTGAACATAAACCTCCCAACTTTAGAAAGTGTACTGAAAAATAAAAAGTTCTGTGTGTACCTTAATTTTGAAGTTGAACTCCTTGGTAAAATCTTAGTGCTGCTTGAATTCAGAAGTAAACTGCTCACTGAAGTGAGCAAGGTCAGGCTTTCACCTGGCATTTCAGATGCATGTCACTATTTTATACCTAGTTTAAACTTCTATTAAAAGTGAGGTCAAAATTTTTCATCCTAGTACATTTTTGATTGCTTTGCACTTGAGTCCAGAGCAGAAGTGGTAAGGGGGAGTCCAAGGACTTGTCTCTCAAGTTGCACGTGTCACAGTGATGATAGTTTGGACCCCATGAGCTCCTGTGGGTGAGGCTGCTCTCCCGACTGGAACACATTTCTTTTGTCCAAAATCACAGTTCTGGTGAGCATGTGGAGCAAGATGCAGGAGTGGCACCAGTCACTAGCTGTCTGCAGCCAGAGTGTGCCTGGCCCACCCATTTTATCCACTTAGTTCCTCCACATAGTGCTTTGCTTTGGCTCCAGCCAACGAGATCAAGAACCACACCGGTTTTCCTCTGCTCTTCTGGTTTAAGCAACCAGAATAGAGGTACCATGTATGGAGAAACTGAACACTTTGAAAAGAAAATGTGAACTGCTCATGGCAATGTGAAAGGTCAGGGAGTAGCTCTTAAAACTCGCTTCTCATTCTGCACTAGATCTTACAGCAAAAATGCTGATGGTCGACACAGCCAGGACGTGGTGCAGAAAGACCATTGCACTGCTGACCCTGCTCCTGACACAGCTTCGGAAGCCCACAGCTCTGTTTGTTCAGGGATGGCACCACTCTGCAGGGAGAGCCAGGAAGAGAAGGTGGGTGCTTCCAGTAGCTTTCAGCTCTGCTCAGTTCTTTAGTGACAACAAAGAAACCTGAAGATTCTCTTCTGTCTCACTGATCAGAATCTCAGGCTGTCAGCCTAGTTGATGTGCACTGAACGTAGTACTCCTGTTTAGAACTACATTGTTGTGCTGTGTAAATTAACCCCAGATCTGTCAACAAGTAAAAGTTTCATTGCTCAGTACACATGGCACATGTTTTTGAGGCAAATATGGAAGGACTGGGTTCAGGCTGGGGTTTTTTCCAGGGGTGTTGGCCAAGATTCCAGACAGGCCTAGTCATTGGGGCGGGGGGGGTCAAGCATCCTGATGGTCTGGCACTGTGGAAAAGAGTTCTCTTGCCCGTTCAAGGATAGGTCTATTATTACTTCAAACCCTTACTCAGCCAGCTTACATCTTGGTGCCTGGCAGTGTTGTATTCTTTATCTGAAGAGCCCTGCAAACACTGTAAAGAAAGACACTTGTTTGTTACTTGATAGCACATGATTCTGCACACAGTTAATCAGTTCAGACTCAACTGAAATCCCTTTTTATCCTCTATACTCCTTTTCTACCCTCACTCCTACTCTTCTGCTTCCTTTCAGTCTGGGCTGTGGGAACTTCGAGTTTTTCCACTAAAAGATGAAGAGGTAGAAGCTTTACTGTGCCAAGATCAAGAAACGAATCAGACTGAAATGTCAAGTGCAACTTTCCCCAGCAACTCTTCCTGCACTCCAGGCACACCCACTGCTTTGCCAGACAATGGCTATCCACCAAGAAAACAACCTACCCAAGAGTCAGAAGACTGCAAAAGCCTTTGCCTGGGAAGCAACGGTACAAGGAAACAAAGGTGACAGGGAATAATGTGGTTCATTAAGAAAGCCAGTTAAGGTGGAGAGAAGTGTAAGGTAAAATCTCTCGTTCACACAGCATATGACAGCACAATTCAAAACCTTTATGTTAGCTGCATATAATATATTTTCTTTCTTGCTTTGTAACAGGCAGGATAAATCCCAAAGACAACACTTTCTTCTTCCTGAACCCCAAGAGAAAGTAATTATTTCAAGCTGGAAGTCTAATATTCCCAATGTCGGGAGTGGGCGCACATAAATTGCTGGCACCATTCACTTTCTGTTGTCATATTGCCACATTTGTCAATAATCATCCTTTTCTGTTTGTTTGTTTTCAAATACATATCTGGTTCTGGTGGACTCTGGTGCAGCAGGAGATGCTGTCTACCTTATCCAACAACTTCAACTGAACACAGAAAAACTACTTGAAAATAGTGGGGATAAGTGTTAGCCTCGGATGATTCTCCTGTGTGGCATGAGCATAGGGCAAAAACCTGTCTCTCTAACTGCACAGGTAAAGTAAGGGTAGGTGAGAACCAGCAGTTCAGACCAGGGGATCTGGAAGCCTTGCATCTAGCTTAGGTCGTGCTCTCAGTAGTGCCAGAGCACGTTTCACGTTGAAGTCCTCAAGCAATAAGGTAGAAGTAGCCACTGCATTGCCACAGTCAATATATCTGACACAGAGGGAAGCAGGGTCTCTCTTCAGGCCTGTGGGGAGGGAGACAGGAGGAGAGAGAGGTTGAGCCAGATCAGTGACACAGCCCGAGGAATGTTGTGGTTTGGATCATCTTACTTCCTTAGCCCTTCAGTAGCTAATGAGGCTCCTAATACTTTGCTTTAAATATGTTAAAGTCTTGTTCCATTTTCTGTACAGTGCCTTGTAAGAGTCTCTCCTAAGTATGCCAATATTTGGTGACTAGCTGGAAAGGAAAAGATGATTGATATCTTCAAGAGCAATAAAAAAAAAAGCCCCAAAGCTTTCCATTGTGATTCTGGATAGATTTTTCATTTCCTAATGCATGCACAGTGAGAAAACAAAGGCAAGTTGTTTAAACTTGCATCTGAATAGCATAGCTTGGAATGTATCTGCAACCCTAAGAGGTATTAACAAAGATTAAACATTGAATGTAGGTGTAATCCATCAACAGGCAGTTTTTCTGTGTAGGACAGTTGAAGGCAATTTAATAGGGGGTCTCTGTTTTTTGTGCAGTTTTCATCCATGTGTAATATCTGGAATGGCACTGGACAGATAACCCAGTTTTAGTGTCAGTTTATTTTTTTGGTCAAAATGACAGGAAATACACACTGGGCCTATGAAAACAGTTCAGTAAAGTTTCAACACTACATGCTATTGCTACATTGTAGTTTATTGCACATTCTGATTATTTTTTTAAACACTTTTTTAACACTGGTTTGTCTTAAACTTGAATCTTGCCTCAATGTCTGATAAAATAATCTTTGATGCAAGGTTGGTTTTTTAATTAAAAGTTATTTCTATATATGTTGTATATAGTCTGTATTTGATGGCTTTTTAGAAGTGAAGAAGTAGCAGCAATACTTCCTCTTGGCATAGAGCTCTGCTTGGCATGCAAGCCCACTGCAGCTTTGCTGTGGTACTGATGCTGTACTGATGCTGTGAGGCCAAGGGCCCTCTCAGTGCCTCAGTGCAGAGGTGTGTGCTGTCCTCTCTCTTGCCCTGCACGTGCATCTGCTTCCAGGAAAAGCTTTCTGAAAGGTCAGTGTCTCAGATGTTTTGCAGGTCTTTTCCATACCCCTGTCTACCCCTTAGGAAGCCTGATCTGGCCAGCTCTCACCCAGCTTTGGTGTGGGTTTCTTGTGCTGTCTGATCCCTGGGGCAGAGGGAGGAATTCCTGCACTTTAGGAGAGGGGACAGACCAACTAAACCAGCCAGCCAGGCCAGCTGTCTTCCATGTCCTGAAAGTGCTGCCAGGAAGTGGCAATACAATCCAATCTGTTGCAGGAGGGTTTTTCTTTACTGGAGGGTGGAAACTGAAGGGTGTTAAAAAGGAGGCCAAAGACCCCCCCTTTGTCAGAGGAGCTGGTTATCCCAGTCTGCTTAGCCTGGGGAGCTGCAGAGCATCCCTGCACTGCAGTTCAGGTCCCAGCCAAACCATCGTGTGGCTGCAGGGTCAGCCTGGTGTGGGCTAAAGCAGATGCTGGGCTCCTTGTCCACTGCAGGGGCTGCAAGGCAGGTGGTGGTGTGAGCAAAGGGAACCCCGTTAGCTGTGTCCCTCCTATGGACTTGCCAGCCCTTGTGGGAACTTGCTTCATGAAGCAGCAATAAAAAGGGTAGTTAGAGAAAGGCTGAGCAGGCCCAAGACAGAAGCAAAATATCTATTTGGTCATTACCCCAGTCCACTCACTGCAGATATCTTTGCAGCAGCTGTCTCTCAGCTGGCCAGGCCTGTGACAGCACATGTGGCTGCTGGAGAACAGTGCCAGTACAGGGCTGTTCCCTGCAGTGGTGGTGCACAGGGCTCTGCCAGCAGCTGAGCAGGATACCTGCATGTGGCAGGAACAGGCTGCATTTCCATCACCTGCCCATGGCAGGGCCAGCTGGGCAGTGCTGTGCACACATGGCAAGCGAGGTGGTTCTCAAGAAGCTGCACACCTGTACCCTGCCTTCTCTGTCTCCACTCTGTCCTGGCTCCAGACAGAGACACCTCATTTTCCAGCAGCCCCCTTTTAGTACTGGGACAGGGTTAAAAAACTTGATGAAAATCAACTTGGTTCCAGCACCAGCTCTGTCCTTTCATTTGTCCCTCTATTACAAGCAGCTGCAATCAGCACTGCTTTACTGCCTGCAGCCCATGTCATGCACAGCTGGGCTCCCACCTCCAGGCAGTTCAGTTTTGCTATGAATGTTGGTGTAATGAGGCAGCTGGCTGCAGGCTGAGGCCTCAAGGCCAGGCTCATCCTATAAGCCATAAAATGTGCAGAATCCCCTGCTTGTTTTCATTCTTTTTCAAAGTTTTAAACAGAAAATAAAATCCCAGACAAAACCCAACCTCTCTTTGGCTGTTAAGCTATGAAAATGGCTGTTAGTGCTGCTCCCACAGCTGTGGCTGAAGGTATAAAGAGAGTGATTATGAAAAATCAACTTAAAACCTAATGCAGCAAGGGCCTCCCATGCAAGAAAGTAGGTGTCTGCAGCTGCACAAAACCATTTTCCATGTGCTTTATTTACCATGTTCAGTTGAGGCATTTTTTTAACACCACTTATGTTCTGCTTCCTGCTGCTATGAGGGTTTAAAATGCTTCATCTCTGCATCCAGGATCTTAATGGCGTGTAAGTACAAATAAGAATTTTTAAACCCTATTAAAACTAAGCTCTGTGTGCCTCTCCTGCAGTGTTTTATCTCACTCAGGGCTGTGGGCTGTACCACTCTGTGCAGCACATGTGCAAGCCCAGCATGACGTGGCTCTGTCCAAGTTGTTTTCATCCTGTTTTCAGACAGACCTATGCTGTCAGACCACTCTAGACCACACGCCTCAGTACAACAGGCTGTGCTCTCCCTGACTGCTGAAACCTTAGCAGAGGATTGCAACATCTCATGGGCCTGGGGTTTATTCAGCCCTGGGGAGAGCATGCAAGCAGCTCTCTGGGTTTTCATCCAGTCCTGGGCCTCAGGGCTTGTCACTGAGTACAGGAGGACAGGCTAAACCGGCCCCAAAGAGATCACTTTGGTAAATGGACACAGGTGAGAAACTGAAACAGTCTTAAGCATTAAAACAAGAATATTCATCACTGTGATGTCTTGGACATGGTCACTAACAGATTGAACCTTAGATGTGTAAAAGCTGTTGCAGCAGGAGTCATCTGTATAAACCCACTTGAGTAGTATTCAGACAGAAGCAATTAAGTAATTTTACTTTGTGAGTGTAACACCTCTCCCACAAGACTCCTAACTTAGGAGTCAATACAAGTGCAAACTTACCATCCTTAAAACTGCAAAATGGTTACAACCTATGAACAGAGAACATACCTTCCACAAAGCCTAGTACCATCGATTAACTAGCACAACTTGGATGTCACCCCCAAATTAATTAGGAAAACAACAGAAATAGTTTGATCTCCCTTTCAACCCAGCTTATACTCAACTGCAGGAGGTTAGTATACAAGAGCTGTTGTCCTACTGCTTTCAACAGCATGAAAAGCCAGACTCCACATCCTGAACTAGCATTTTCATTTCAGCTGGTGGCTGTCCAGCCTGCATTTTAGCTACCACAGCCATGACTGTCATGCATACACTAAACTCTACACTGGTTCTTTCCAGAAGCATGGATAAGCTATAACACACACCCAACACCTGTGGGACTATAGCCTTCATGGCCAAGCTTGCTTTTGGCAAACCTCTTCTGAAATACCTCTACAATAGGTTCAGACAACTCCGTTTTTCTTGTGCTAGTTCCCAAATGGGGTTGCAAGTGGAAACAGGATGAAATTTGTTCACCTAAACCACAATTAACCATGCAGAAAAACGAGCCAGTTCAGCACTCTGAGATACTCCTGCAGTGTCTGAACTAGCCCTAGCTCCTGCTGCTCTCCAGGGGCACTGCCCCTCGCTGGGGGGCTCCGAGGGGCTGCACCAGCCCTGGCACTGCCTCAGCAGCTGCTGCAGAGAGAGCAGACCCAACTCTGGCCCTGTGCACACTGCAGCTGCTGAGCCTCCTGGCCTGGCCCCCCAGGGCAGCAGACTGCAACCCTTCTGTAATTGCAACTTAAAGGGACAAATGCCACACAGAACAGATGAAATATTTAAGAGCCAGCAATGCTAATTAGAGCCATGGGAGACATGTCTGCCTGAAGATGGCCTGCTCAGTCTTCCTCTAGTGCACTGTAACTCACCTTTCATGTGCCCAAACAGGCCAGGCCTGTGGACACAGGACATTGAAGGACTGATGACTGGTTCCACAAGCTGTTTTACAGACCCATGTGCAGGCATTTCAATCTGCATAGCTCTTCAGCAGCTACCCTTTCTGTATGTTACCATCTTAATCATTTACTCAGACACATGTACAAACCAAGGAGATTGTGGAGCAAGAAAAAGCATTTTACTTATCTGAAGAGTATTAAAGCAGCATTCTTCTGAGGAATTCCAGCACTTCCAGGAATTTCAGACACAGCTGTCTTAACTGGCTATTTGAAAGGTAAGTGAGAAGATATTCCTTACTTCATGATCTGGTAAAATGCTGCACTGACTTACCTGATGCTGGATTTCTATAGGCTAAGTACTTCCAATGCAATAGAAGCAAAGGACAGGAACATTTCTACCATCACTGGGGTTTTTTTTAGCCCTCTTAAGTTGCCTTTTCCCTAAACTTACTCCTAAACCCACTTATTTGTGACAGTCAGCTTCAAGAACTTAACACACCAAGGAAGAGGTGTTTAATGCAGTATTGGAAAAAGTTTTGTAGGAATGCACAGATCAAATGACAAAATACAGACAGCAGAAGGCAGTTTGATTAAGAGTCTTCCACAAGAGAGATTCTTGTGGTGATGCTACACTCTTCAAGCAAGTAACAAACTGACTGTAGTTCAACCCAGTCAGCATTAGAGGTTGTGCCACAAAATTAGCCTCCACAAAATCAAGAAACAGGTTCAAACCATTGCATTTCCAACCCTGAAAGCCAGAATGTTTCCCACTGCTGCTTGCTTCATTGCAGTGAAGGAATGATTCCTCTGTTCAGCAGCAAGAAGTTTCTGTAGTTGGTGTTCATCCAGCCCCCGTTTAAGCATGAGAAGAGGGTTCTCCTGCACGCCCAGAGCCTTGTGGAACATGGCTTGGGCAGGTCTCACCGATCCAGACTGCGCTTCTGGGCTGCTTCTGAGCACACGTTCCTCAGGAGGTTGATCACAGACCTGGGGTCTGCGCTCTTCATGATAGCACTGCCAGACACAATCATGTTGGCTCCTGCCTGGGAGACAGCAAACCCTGCTCAGTCCCGTGCCACACAGCCACTGCCTGCAGCCTGCCTGCAAAACACCCAGGGAATTCTGGGCTGGGACACAGGTGACATGCCCCTAACTGCAACCCCACACAGCTCTTCCCCAAATACGTAATTTCTACATCACATTACTCCTATTTACATCAACATAAAAGAAACAAACTTCTTTAGCTTAGGGGAGACTTCAATAGCTACTATTAAAAATAGGAACAAAATGAGACTTCAAAAAGATTTTGATATTAAATGTGTTTTATGGTTCCCTCTGAAAACTAAAAATTTCTCCTCAGCTTTGTTTTCTGGGAGTTGATAAGTCCTCAGCACAGTGACTGAGAATGCTCTGCTGCAGCCTCTTACCTCTGCACACTTATGGATGGTGTCAGGCCCCACTCCTCCATCCACTTCTATATCCAAGGAGGGAAACTGTGTCCTGAGCCACTGAACCTGAGGAACCACATAAAAAGCTGAGCACTGAGCTACCACCCTACAGCTTCTCATACACCTAGAAAAGGTTTATCTACTTCAGTGCTCCCTACTGTTAATTAGCTTTTAGCTCAATAAATAATGAAAGAGAAACATAGTTTACCTTTGGCATCATGTCTTCCATAAATTTCTGTCCTCCAAACCCAGGTTCTACTGTCATCACCAAAGCCATGTCTATCTGATTGGCCCAGGGTGCCAAGTGTTCAACTGTAGTGCCAGGCTTGATGGCCAAGCCAACCTGCAGGAAGAGAAGCCAAATCCAAGGGCACCTTAGGGCAAGACTGGCCTGAGCTCAGTTCAGATACCTACAAAAGTATTTACACAACTGTGTAATGGCAGGAAGAACAGGCTTCTTTATTAAAAAAATCCAGATTCATGAAAATTGAAGACTGACTTCATGCACAGTGTGTTAGGGCTGCATGTGCCGATCCTAGAGCACCTGAAGTGGCAACAATGAGTTTTCCATAAAATCATGGAATCAAGATATCTTGAGTTGGAAGGGACCTACGAGGCTCATCAAAGCCAGCTCCTGGCCCTACGCTGACACCTCACCAATCTCACCCTGTGACTCAGAGCCCTGTCTAAACACTCCTGAAGCTCCGGCAGCCTTGGGGCTGTGACCATTCCCCGGGCAGCCTGTCCAGTGTCCGACCACCCTGTGGGGAAGAATCTTTTCCTGATATCCAGCCCAAACCTCCCCTGGCACAGCTGCAGGTTCCCTCAGGTCCTACCACTGGTCACCACAGAGAACCTGCCAGCAAGGCAGCTGATAGTTAAGCAGAGCTCAATGTGCACTCCGCTCACCTTCATCCCATTCTCGCGAATGTCCTTTATCAGTGCCCCGGGATTGTCGGTCGCTTCCAGGTGGAAGGTGTACTGGTTTGCGCCGGCGACTGCCATGGGCTTCACCCACTGCTCGGGCGCGGCCACCATCATGTGCATGTCTGCAAGAGGAGAGCGAGCGGGCGCTGGGGCGAGTCCCGTGCCCAGGGCCAGCGCCCCGCAGCCCCCGGCCCTTACCGAAGAAGGGCTCCTGGCCCAGCCGCTTCCGCAGGCTCTCCACGACGGGGTGGCCGAAGGTGATGTTCGGGACGAAGTGTCTTGGGGCCGAAGAGAGAGACGCGCCCGCCCGCGGGTTAGCCCGTGCCGGCCGGCAGGAGCGGGCCGCTCCGCCCGCCCCGCGCCCCCCCGGCCCGGCCCCGGCGTTACCCGTCCATTACATCCAGGTGCAGGTAGTCGGCCCCGCAGTCCAGCATGCGGCTGCACTCGGCGCCCAGCGCCGCCAGGTCGCTGTTGAGGATGGAGGGCCCGATGCGACACCCCGACGCCATGGCCGCCGCCGCGGTGCTGCCGGGACGGCGGGCGGGCCGCGCGGGGCGGGCGGGGCGGCGCCCCCGCCATCTTGGGGCGGGAGCGGTA
>QUSF01000070.1:807281-935141 GCA_003676055.1 Chloebia gouldiae | reverse complement strand
CGCCTCCCCGCTGGGGCTGGCAGCGGCAGCGTGACGCGAACCAGCGCGGCGGTATCCCGCAGCAAAACCGCGTGCGAAACCCCTCAGAGCGCCGGGCACCGACCGCCTTACGCAACACGCTCACACACAGAACTCTGTCCTTTGCCGTCGTTCCTTTGTATTTAATCCTCGGGACAACGCTCGCGTGAAATGCTCGAGGCAACGGGACCGACTGGCGCGCGGGCAGGCCAGGCACGGCCGCGCGTTGCTGCACACGACGTGCGCTTAAGGCGTCTAACTCTATGGAAAGCAGCAGCGTGTGTGTTCAGAGCACAAATAACACCGCTGCGGGCACACGCGTGTGTTCAGAGCACAAATAACACCGCTGCGGGCACACGCGTGTGTTCAGAGCACAGATAACACCGCTGCGGGCACACGCGTGTGTTCAGAGCACAAATACAGAGACACTGCAGCACGGACCACCTAGAGCACTTGGTATGCGGCTCAGCAGGACGGCGTGAATTGCAGCTGATGGGACGGTAAAACGCAGAAGTCACGGCTGGCCTGTCTGTGCCATCTCTGAGCAACCATCCCACAAAGGCAAAGCCAGCTGCCCAGCCACCTGGATAAAACTAAATTGCAGGTTACATCATTTATAAGTTGCATTGATTTCTAGTAGGGGAGACATTAAAAAGAGGCATTTTAGTCCTTGCTATGGCTTACTACTGTGGATTCACCTGTGACAGTGGAAACTTGAACGTTATATACACACAATTAAATGAAGTAAATCACAGTTATTTTGTCATCTCTAGAGGAGAGTACTGTGGGAAGGCCTCTACTTTTCATTAAGGAAGATGTTTCCTCATTTTCTGCAGAAAAGGTCACTCTATAAAGTGCACCATTAATTCTGTATGTGTTGTGTCCCGGCCGTTTCCTCGGCTCCTGTCTGAAGCTTTCCTGCCCCCAGGCTGCCAGGGACCAAGCCTACCTTGGGACTTGGAAGCGAAGCTGTGGGTTTTTTCCTCATTTGTGCATCAGTGTTAATAATAAAACTTAACACCTGGAATTCAGCAGTTCTTGGAGTGACCTCTGAGCTAGGAGCTAATCTAAAGCAGCATCCCACAGGTAGCTGGCACAGGCTCCAGTGCACTAAGGAGATAAAAGCAGTACAGCATGTTTTGATCAGCAGAGGAAACAGTTTGTTATCCAGGACATCCACTGGGACACTGTCATTTCTTACAAGACCAAGAACCCTTTGGAGCTGCGTTAGAGCACCACCTGTACATCATATAGCCCCATATATGTGGGGGATGGATGTGGTGCACTATAAAAATATTTTCCAGCCCTGCTGTTCCCAAGACATGCTGAGATTCTCCTTCTCTCACCAATGCAGTGGTAGCAGAGCACGCTCAGCACCTGGGACAAAAATGGCTTTTGCTCTCCTCAGAGGTTTAATGCGAGTTCCCTGCCCAGACTGGTGTGCACAGCTCCTGTCAAGTGGGAGCATTTGGCAAATGCCAGGCAGCACAGCCTAAGGCTCCGTGGGCTTCCCAGGCTGAAACGTGCTGCCAGGTTTGTGTGTGGTTAATGCTCTCAGCCCAGGAACACCCGCGGGCTGCCCCACAGCAGCGAGGCAGCCGTGCCCGGGGTAGCACTGCAACAGCCACTGCAGAGCCCCTGAGGAGAGCTGCAAGTCCTTTCTTTGGAGATGGCTAGAAGGATACCATTTCCCTCCTTAGTAAGGCTGGTTTGTGTCAAAACTGCAAGCCCTCAGAAGCCTCAAAGTGGTAATGAGCACATTTTAGATACTCTCAGGATGATCCAAAACATTTTCCTTTGCACAATAACGGCATGATTATAAACTCCAGTTAGTCTAACATGAGCCAAAAAAGGCAGTGTATGATTCCCAAGGGTATCTTTGGGCATTGCTGATGATTTCATGGTTTGTTTCACAGCTATTTTGCAGTTTGCCTGTCAGCAGCTAATGGCTAAATTCACATTTCAGTGTAATTCCATGATGCTGCAGAAAAACCCTTGAACTCAGCTGTGACTTCAGCTGATCCCCCCAGGGATCTCCACCTTCTATAAATGTTACATACATTTGTCTGACACTTGCAGCCATGAACATTACATACATAAAATGGAACCTTTTAAAATACAATCTCAGCATGCCAAAAATAGATTCTTTCATCAAGTTTCTGCCCTGCAATATCCATCTTTTGTTTACAATGTACATATATATTTTTTTATATATATAGTGACATGAAAATACCATATATAAATATTTACTTTAAATCCCTCTACGTACGTCCAGCAGCATCAGGGGAGCAGTTGCTTGGGACTAGAAGGTCCACGCATTCCAGAAGCAGTTTCTTGGAGTATTTTTTTAAACTCTGGAGATGAATAGCTCAGTACATTAAAGCAGGACAGCGTGGGTTATTTATACCACCTGCAGACCACTCAGCCCCTGCCCATCTGTGCCTGTGGACAGCACATGAATTCCTGCTTATGCTATATACTGTATTTACTTTTACAGAGCAAATATTTTTGTAGCACAAGGGCAATATTTTACAGAGTGGAATGGAACTAACAGACAAAAGTAAACTCAACTAAAGTCTGCTGTGCCAAAAAAAAAAAAAAAAGTCTAATTGCTTTATGGTGCTTATTTGTTGTTCTGCATGTTGGAAACAATGGTCCCAGGCTTGAGAAAATCAAGCTTTAGATTGGTACTTTCTGTCAGTGTTTTCACTGTTTTCAAAGTGTAAGAGCCTTGGATTCAGCTGCTGTGTAGCCCTCCTCTCAAAAACACTACAAAAATAAATCTCAGGCACAGTCTCAGAAGAGACTTCTCTTTCTCACACAGTCCAACAGCCCATTACCCAGAGAGGCTGCTGGCCACACTACACGGCTGCCAGATCAGGGCTCTCTGGACCATGTCTGCCTGCACACCCCTATCCTGAGAATTCTGTACCAATTCTTGGGCCCTGTGGTCCTGCCCTGAACTGAAAAGTGATCTCACAAATAGAAATGTGCCAGTCTA
Organism: Chloebia gouldiae; assembly: GCA_003676055.1. Taxonomy (NCBI): domain Eukaryota; kingdom Metazoa; phylum Chordata; class Aves; order Passeriformes; family Passeridae; genus Chloebia; species Chloebia gouldiae. The sequence continues at coordinate 932,122 of QUSF01000070.1, read as the reverse complement.
TAGCAACTGGCTGATAGCTATTTCCTGCTTTTGGATAATAAAGTGCTTTTGCTTTAATTGGTTACTATTTAGCAGGGAACTCTAAGGAAAGGTAAACACTTCCTTCCTCCTCCCACTACCGTACTTCCCCAAGAGTTACACGTGAGATTCATCTAGATCAACATCCGTCTCCCCAAGCTCCACGTGCGTGAAGCTGAAGTGAGTGGCCAGCAGAGGATTCTCCATGCCGTTGTCCTCACTGATGTGCAGGACAGTGTCCCCGTGCTGCAGCAGGCTGGTGGTCTCCAGGCCAGCGTAGTCCTCGGTGTCAGAGAGCTGGGTGGGAGGCGTGCTCTGTGCTGTTGCTGGCTGGGATTCCAAGCCCTCCTCTTTCTCCTTCTCCTCTTCAGCAGAGAGTGCCTCGCTCTGCAGTTGAGGACAGCTGGTGGTCAGGCTCAGAGAAAGCAGGAGGGAGAGGGGGGAATAAAGGAAAGGAAGGTCTATAAAGTATTTTCTCATTCAGATATACATTTTACCATAAAGAACCAGGCACTTGCAGATTATAAATCCCTTAAAATTATACCTAACAATATGCTTTTGCTGGTGAATCAAATTTACATCAAAGATCAGAAAGGTTTGAGTCTGATTTGAGTCATTAACACTCCCTCATTTAATCTTTTTTAGCATATGGCTTCAAATGGAGAGTAGCTTTACATTTGATATTAGGAAAAAATCCTTTATGCTGAGGATATTGAGGCACTGGAAACGGTTTCCCAGGGAAGTTGTGACTGCCCCATCCCTGGAAGTGTTCAAGGCTAGGCTGGACGGGCTGGAGCACCCTGGGCAAGTGGAAGGGGTAGAATGAGTCCAAACCACTCTGTGATCCATTCTATGATTCCGAAGACAGAGATCATTCCTTTGTGCAAAGGACATAACCTCAAAAGACACTGGATATCTGGGGTATAAAAGTTATCTCAGTGTCACTGATGTGCTGAAGGGATGACTGGGATTGCCCCTGCACCATCCTCAGTGGGGGCAAATATGTTGGACAAGCAATTTCTTTTGCAATGTGGTGCTTAAATAGTCCTGAGGCTTTGATGGATTCCTTCCTAAGGGGGCATCTCTCGGGAAGCAAGCTGTGAAAGGGAAGATACAGAAAATATATTTTCAAATTAAGAATTGTTGCACTGACCTGGAAAGGAATGGCTTTAAAGAAGCAGGGGGCTTGAGAGCACACAGCCTAAAGGACAGCCACGCAGGAGAGTTTGCTGTCTTTACCCTCCTGCCAGCTTTCATCGCGGTGCTGTAATGCACCCGGCACTTCCCCGTGCCTGGGACGGAGCAGTGGAGGGACACAGGAGGCTACAAGGCCAGCAGTGACATTACCTGGCTGTGAAGATCAGCCACAACGATGGCAGGAGAGGAAGTCAGCACGGGTTTGCTGAGGGGCTCCTGCTGGCCGCTGGCCTGGGGGCTGCTGCGGCTGCAGCCCGGCTGCTGCGGCGGCTCCACGGCACCCGCCGGGGGTGCCTCAGGCTGGGCTTCAGTGAACGTCACCGACCGCTTCTGCTCCGCTGCAGGGTACAAAGCCCAGAAAACTCAGGGTTACAGTTCGGGAAGAAACACACAAGAAAAGAAGAGAGAGAATCCCTGGGGGTTTTACTACTAAGACAGGATTTGTGGTTCCTTCCATCTTTATATAAGCTGTCTAATCAGCATCGTATCTAAAAGTCTTTTACCCTGGGTTTCCACTACAGCCACAGCAAGATCTGGGATCTCCTGAAGTCTAACCAGCACACCTGTCCTTGTCATGGCTTGGTGAGAAAAATACCACCCATAATATCTTTCCATTCCAGAAGAATACACTGAATTGAATTCCCATGTGATGCCCTCAAATAAAAAAGAAAAACTGGCATGCAAAAAGATAGGAGAATTGCCCAAGGTTTTGCTGAAAATCTAAGAAAAAAAGTGCAACAGATAACCCCTCATTCCTGCAGACTAAATCCACTAGCCAGGAATAACAGAACAGCACTGAGTAAAGACTGCTAGACTAAAAACATAAGAGTAAAACTGATATTCCCATTCTCGCTTTTAATAATTTTTTGTTAACTTTTGTGTTTCACACATCTCCAGCAGTGGTGTTGTGCCATCACACTCCTGCTGAAACCCAGCAAGTTCACAAGTAACCTTTGCTATTGGAGATGTTTCCTCCAAAGCTCACTGCTCACCTCAGATGGTACAGAATACAGCCACCTGCTCAGCTTGGCAGTGCTGACTCCTGGAAACATAGAGCACAGACTGAAACTGTCCTACATTCCTTTCCATATACAGCCCTTAGAGCTCTGTACTGCTAAGCTTATGATGGGACCAGTCCTTCTTTCTACTCCTCTCAATAGCATCTTCCAAACTTGCACATCTGGAGGGTTTTGGATGAGGTATCCTGACTAGAGGAAAACCATCCCCTAAATTCTCCACAACTCTTGGAAACAAGATCATTCACTGTCCATGTCATGTTTGACCTTGAAAACCTCTGGAGAAACCAGAGTGTTTTGAGAGGGTGGATTTCTGATAGGATATCCATGCACTAGGAAAAAGCTGCTGGGACCTCACTTTAATATAAGCTAGTAACAACCTACTATTCCTTTAATACCATGACTCCACCTCCCGCCAGTGTGAGTCTGGCTCTGGAAATGCAGCAGTGCCCTACCGCAGGGTTTTGGCTTTGGCTGGATGCTCCGTCTCGTGGTTGAAAGCCGAGCTCCGTGACGGCTCCGAGGTTCGGTTTGAGTCTTCTGACGTGACAGCAGCGGTCGTCGAAGCTAAACATTGGAACAGAGAGTTAGGCTGATGTATGGTCACATACTGCACAGCTTCTGCTCTGAAAGCAGAGCACATCATCGCTGTCTGTACCTCTGATGTCCCCTCGCTCTACTTTTAGCAGATACGTGTTTTAAGGTTTCCATGGCTCACACATTTCCTTCACATGAACTTCTGGGCTTTGTGCCTTTTCAGTTTCAACACTGAATGTAATGCAGGGCAGCTTGTGTGACCATCATTTAATAATAGTAATAAGAAAAAAGCCTGCAGAGGACTGTGACATTCACATTCTCTAGACAGAGAGACATAATTCTGTCTCTCAGGATTTCTTGGAGAAGCACAGAGAGAAGAGTAAACAATCTTTATCTCTGCTCCTTTGCTTTCCCCATGTGGAATGTGGTTGGAGATTGTTTACCTGCAGTGATGGCTGGGTTGGATTCTGGTGAAGGTTGTTTGGGGCCAGTGGCCAGTGGGATCCAGCTGTGGCTCAGACTCTCAGCAGAGTCACAAGTTCGAGTTAGATAGGTGAGTAAGAAGTATGTAGAAGAGGATAGTATTTCTTTAAATAGTATATTAATGTCATATAGTATAGTTTTAATAAAGAAGATTCTTCAGCCTTCTGATCTGGAGCCAGACATCATCATTTCTTCCCTGAGCTGGGGTTTGCCTCATTTTACTATAGAGGACAAGACTGAGGAATTGAAAACAAAGGGCAGCTCCTCTCTTAGGGATTTGCCTGGCTTCACACCTACAATTCGTGCTATGGTCCCTGCTAAGTCAAGGCACTGCCCCAGTATAGAAAAAATTAGGTAGAAGGGACACATCACATCCACACATCGTGTCCAAACAGCCCCACACAAGAAAAGCCAAACCAAATCACACAGCAGGAGAGAAGGTTTATTACTGCCTGTGTCCTCACCTGCCGCAGGCCTCTCTTCCGCCCCAGGGGCTGCTGCAGGAGGAGGTTCTGCTGTCCTGGCTCGCTCTGCACACTCGCCACCCTGTGAGACGTTGACAGCATTAGGCCAAGTACAGAAGCACGCTGCGTAACTAGTAGGTGTCCTGGCAATTGGGACTGAAGTAAATAAATAAACAAGAGATCGACCAACCACTAATGGCACAGTCACTTCAAAGAGCAGCACTATCTTTGAAGGATGGGAGGGGACATGTCTATTGGGTTGTGGCTTCCGGGGCTTAGGAAAGGGTGGGAGGTGGAGTCATGGTATTCAGGACTTGGCCACGCACAGGTAGCATCCAAATACAAATAACTGCAGATTTCAGTTTTCAGTCATTGATTGATGCATCCCACTGAGCAGCACTCACTTCTCTGCATCCTTTGCCACATCGGTGAAGGCAGGAACATCACCTTCCTAGCTCAAAAGCCTTCTTGTTTGCTTTTCCTTTATTCAAGGATAATGTAAAAGCTACTTTCTTTTCTTCCCAAATAAGACTCCATGGCCTCATCACAATTTTGTCATCTTGTTTTAATTTCAGTTTAAGTCAACAAACAAAAAACAAATGCAAAGTGACAAAGGATCCATTCACATAATGGATGCATGAGTTATGTGAGCAAGGCCCCACACTCAACACTTGCAGCCTCAAGTCTTTTTGTGACTAACAAACAAAAGAGACAAGTAAACAAAAATTAGATAGATAGACAGACAGACATTTTTGGTTTGTAATATACTGGCACAAAATATCTGAAAACCTGCAGTAGAAGAAACTTTAGCAATAAAACATACTCTGCTATGTACCATCTCATACTGCCATTCAACCGACCATTCAACCTACTTAATATAAAGATACCAGCTTCCCCTCATTTTTATCAAAGCACTGTATTCCTCCAAACACTGGACATTTAGCAGTCACAAAACACTTTGGCTGAGAGATTTATGACTACAATAGTCACTAACAGTTAAGACAGACTTCTTTTAACTCAGGCAGCTGCTTTTTTTAAGCTAGACTGGAATCCACTGAGCGACAGGTCCTATTTAGGCAACTTCCAGCTATAGCTGGTATATACAGTGTTCAAGATTCAGTATTGAATCCATTTTGTCTTTGGCATGCATTAACCTAAAGGAAAACAACATTCTGTTCTCTACTTCCCTTGGACCTCCCTGGAGTTTGTCAGTACCTCCAAGAGAATGAAGGCTATTCATCTGACCATGCAGGGGTGGAGGAAGAAGACAAACCTAGGGACATGGTCAGACAAGACATGGAGGATGGCTGTGGAGAGGCTTGAAAAGCTTTGCCTTCTGAGCAACTCATTCTTCACTTGGGCAGAATTTACTGATTGTCCTTACAAGGTCTGGCAGAACAGAACATGGAGGGTTTCCTGCTCTGCTTTGGGGCTGTTGGGGTTTAGGATTTTGTTTCTTTCTCTCATGGAATTTTGTCCCATCTCTTGCTAAGAGACCATACAACCTATACGTACGAGAGACAAGAGAAGTTTGCTGTCTTCAATGAGAGTTTTCTCTTGGAGGGGCAGAGATAGCAGGTGAACTGCGCTGGGGAGAAGGGGCTGGCGCGGCTCCTGGCTCTCTGGGTTTGGGAGGAGGACAGTGGAGCTGCTGCTTGGGGAGGGAATTCACTGCTGCTGCCAGGGCCCAGCCATGCCCTGTTCTCTCCTACCCCAGCTGAGTGTTTGATCCTGAGAGCTGCCATTGAACTGGGACGGCCATTGCCGGTGAGGGACAGTGTGGGGGAGTCACCACAGCATCCCCCGCAGGCACAGGGGGATTGGCACAGGGGATCGGCACAGGGGGATCGGCACAGGGATCGGCACATGGATTGGCACAGGGGGATTGGCACAGGGGGATCGGCACAGGGGGATCGGCACAGGGATCGGCACAGGGGGATCGGCACAGGGGATCGGCACAGGGATCGGCACAGGGGGATCGGCACAGGGGGATCGGCACAGGGGGATCGGCACAGGGGATCGGCACAGGGGATCGGCACAGGGGGATCGGCACAGGGGATCAGCACATGGAACGGCACAGGGGATCGGCACAGGAATTGCCACAGCGCCCCCCGCAGGCGGGGGGAATCACCGCACCCGGCCTGCCCTGCCCGGAGCCAGCAGCGCCCCTGACGGCCGTGCCGGGAACTGCAGCGAAGGGGAAAGCGCCTGAGCGCCCAGAGGCCGGCCCCGGGCGTGTTTGCCTTGCTGTACATGTGTGTATGTGTGTGTGTGTGTTCGTAAGGAACTGCTATTCCTCTTCTCATAGCTTTGCCTGAAAGCCTCTTAACTTCTACATTATAGTAACTTGGAGGGAGGGGATCATATTTTCCATTCCAAGGGAGTTCCCGCTTCCCTTGGAAGACACCTGTCTTTCAAACCAACATGGGGGCAAAGTCTGGTTACCTGAACTGAAAGCCTTATTCCTTATTCCCTTTAATTTAAACCAAAGCCAGACTTTGCACTGAATCATATCTATGTGTTTCTATCACTTCTGCAGGGGAGACAGTGGGAAACTCGGAGGAGACAGACATCTTGGGACCCTGAAGCTGTTAATCTTTTGATTGATGGACTAAAGCCTAATAATCCTGGGCATGCCTTCCACAATCTCACCACAGCTGCACTGCCTTGGAAAAAGAGGAAAAGCTTCAGCATGCTCAAAGCCAAAAAACCCCCAAGATATATTTGAGTCCTTTCTCCCTTAGTCAGGTCTTCCATAGGAACTCACCAGTCCCTGGAACATATATCCCAGCTTTTCCATAGCATATTGGCATGCTTTACATATCAAGCATCCCAAACACCACACAAACACCTGCCTAGGGATAAGCAGAGCCCTTAGAGTTACCTCCTGTTAGTAGAGGTGTGTTCTTGACTCAGACAGTAACTGCAGCATATATGACTGGTAAGTCCAATAGCATCACATCATTATCATTCATTATTAAAGCAATGAGACTGCACTTAAATTAGTCTTTATATTTGTGATCCGGACTACCTGAAATTGCTTGGTGAATTTCCTTAGTCTTTTGTTTCTATGATTACATAAAAACATATTCTTCTGAATTTCTAGAAGTTGTTACAGTGGTTACCACTATGTCAGTGAAGTAGGAATTAGCTGGAGAAGTGTTGGAACCCTAGAAAGAGCCTAGTATTCCAACAAAGAGTTTCTTGCAAAAAAAATGTCTACTGGACTAGCTTAAAAATACTGTAACAATTTTTGAGGAAGGAACTCTTAGTTCTGTGAGTAAAGAGACATGTCTGTAGCAGAAAGACTGCAACTATATTCAGTGCAAAATGGTCTACAGTGCTGAAACAAACTCACTTCACATGTGATATGAAAACACTTGAAAAAGTCCTTAGATAACTGGTAAGCATGGACTGTGTGAGGGCACAGAGGCTATACATGAAATAAAAACTATTCCCACACACTGAACACAAACAATAGGCAAGCAAAAAAAAAGCTGGACTTCATGTCTTCCTGCTGGAGTCTGGGAGTTTCAGCCTGGCTTATAACATAAGTGAAATGAGTTAAGTGACCTGGTGGATATTTACTTCCAGTACTGAATCATAACACAAATTGGCATATTCTGGGATGATCTTACAAGCTAAAATTGCAGACACCTATTGCAGGGAAATGGTGGACCCGAGAGCAGCTGAGTTTTGCAGAGCTGCCTGTGCACAACACAGTCCTGCTGTGGCTGTCTTTTTGCTCTCTATCCCCACATTTTGAAGAAGGAAAGAAAGAGAATGATAAAGACCACAAATTGCAGACGAGTGACTGAATTTTCAGCTATACGCTTTTTCTTCGTGAGGGTTTGTGAGGGTTTTTTTCACATCAAAGAAGAGAACTACCCATCTTGTTTCTGTGAAAAGGAGCATGGCAGCAGAGGGTTGGCTTTGTGCAGCCTGCCCTCCCTCCTTTTCTGTCTCCCCTTGTTTACCAGACCTAACCAGGCATACATTGTTTTTTCTGACAGCCTGTGAGACCCAGCCAAGGAGCACCAAATCAAGTGCCTTTTCAACTGACAGTGTATTTCCCCCACCCACGGCAAGCTGATCTACAAGAACAGGTTTTCCAAAGGACATAAGCCACATTTATTTGGGAATAAGAAACAAGATTTTTTTTTCCTGCCCAACACAAAGATGCGCTGTGACTCTCCGAGTATCTCTGTCAGGAGTTTATTTGCACACTAATGTTACTCCCATTATATAGGGCAGAGGTGAGCCAAAGATCAAACCAACCCAAGTTTATGGATGCATGCTGCCAGCACTACAAGGAATGACAGACAGTGCTGTCACACAGTGGGGGCCAAAACAAACTTTGTTGGGTTGGCAAGTAAAAGAAGTGACGCTCAGGAATTACAAGAAAAACTAACCATGCAGGCAAAAACAAACAAACAAACAAATCCCCAACCAAACAACAAAAACCCAAACAAAAAAACCAACCAAACAAAACAAAACCAAACAAAACTAAACAAAGGAAGCAATGAGTTTCAATGTCTATCAGAGAGATGTACATGCTTGCCACACCACCACGCTAGACACTTTGTGTCCCTAGGCATACAATGAGAGGGTTGGTGCACAAAGGCAGTGCAGAATGGGTTAAATATATTGTATTTCCAGATACATCCCAGCCCAGTTAGCATTAAATCTGCTGCTGCAATTGCCCTGGCAATGTGGATGCAGTCTGATTTTTCCTGTTAGGAGCCATTAAGCTAGGATAGGCACAAACATTACAGAGAAATGTGTTTGTGCAACAGATTTCCATTACAGTGGCTTCTCCTTCTTCCTTTCTGATTTGGGAAAATATCCTGTCCTCTCAGATTATAACCACAACAGATCAAGATGCTCCTCAGCCCTGTACCCCAAGCTGACTGTGCATTTCAGTGCTCTCCCCTTCCTGCCTACCCTGCTTTTCTTCAAGGCTGTGTCTAATTGCTATAGAACAATGGGAAACAGACTTTATTATTTTTGTATTTGTCACAATTTAATTTAAGACTCCTACCTTCCATTAGGGTCTAGTCCCTAGTGAATATTGTTTATTTCTTTATCTCAGCTATGACTAAACACCAGCTTGTGAATTCAGGTGATCCTAAAATGTTATCAGTGTGCACCAGCCAAAATCAAAGTTACATCAGAAAAACTCAAGCCTGCTTTATTCAGAACTTATGTTTTTGAATGTAAAAACAAATTAACTCTTTGCTATAATCCCCATAGCACAATAAGCTCCGGCAACATCTGCTTTATTACTTCTGTCCTTTAGAGGAGGAATCCAATTTTCATATTTAACAATGCAGTTGCAACATGTTTTCATCCTCACAGAGATCTAACCTAATCTTTTTAGACATATTTGCAGTGTCTTCATTCCTTCTTACGGCTTTGCAGCCCTGGTATCCATCCTTAAGACATTAATGCCTGCTTCTTGAAAAGGATAATAAACCTCAGCAGAACTGACTCCCAAGTGCATCTGCTCACCCATTTGCTTTATGAGATCTCTGTAACATAGAGCAGGGTGGAGGATAGTGTCCTGGTCCCTAGAGAAAATTTTTGTGACAGGAATTAATAGGAACTCACTCTGTAGCTGATTACATTTCAGGGTTCAGAATAAATTATCATGTTTGAACACATTTATTGACTTAGGTGTCTCATAGTGCTTACCTCACCATTGTAATGAGGAGTGGCTACCTCTTACTTAAACACATCAAAACATTTCAAAAACAGCACTGCTGTAACCAAGTATCAGGTCATTACGGCCTTAGCTCAGATAGAGACCTTCCCCTTTATCCTCTTAAAAAACTGTGGTGAGTTTTTAGTGCTCCTAAAGGGAAGTTCTTTGAATGATTTTTCTTCACCTCTTTAGCTCAGACCATGCAGTCCATCTCACTTTGTGAGAAAAACAGGTAACAGTACTCCTGCCTCTGCCAAGAAGCTGCTGTTTTTTCCTAACCCATCACAGAGCAGTCTGCCAGAGCAGGGCTCACACACACGAAGGACACCTTGTTGCATGGAATGAGCTTAGTGACAGCACTGGTGATAAACTCTCCTTTTGTCAGCTCAGGAGAGTGAACAGACACAGCAGCCTGTCCCCATCCCAAAAAGCCACTACCAGCATGAAAACCCAAGCTAATGGAACAGAAACCATTCACACAAATGCCTCTCAACATATCCACAGCTTCCACTGGTGCAGGGATGAAATAGCAAGTTACCCTCCGTGTTGCCAGTGTGTCTCCCGGGAGGAGACAGGGATGCTCTTGGGACTAACAACAGCTCTCCAGCCTCAAGAGGATGGGTTGAGAGGTGGGAGCATGATTAACATGAGGGATCTGGGTGTTAAAGGTGCAGCCTTCCCTCTGAAGGTCACTCCTGAGCCGTTTGTGTTTGCTCCCCTGTCTATGGGTAATGAGGAACAGCTAGACCCCAACTCCAGCACCAACAGAGCCATTTTAGATATGTATTTATGGTGTCCACCTGCAAGACTTCTAAGGTGTCATTTGAGAATTGAAAATGCTTTGCAAAATTAATGAGAATTATTGTAAAGCACCCACAAAACACTATATTCCATGGGACTTACCATAATTAGGTTTATCAGTGAATGGTAAAAAACCTCAGATTGATATTAAGTCTTTTGTGGTGACAGCATTTTGAGATGAATGAAAAAACAGATGTCTCTATTTGACATAAGCCATCAGATTAATGCTTATAATAGGATACAGCTAATGCCTCATGGATCATCTTTCTCATGCCTTTCAAGCAATTGTTAAACAAGGGGAAAACCCCAAGGCCAGCCTGCTGCTTCTTTCACGACAGCTTTTTCTTTCCCCTTCTCCTTAGCCTTCTCAAAGTTATTGGCAATCAAAGCTGAAAACTGAAGGTGGGTTGCTACACCTTTGACTTGCAGGCCTGAATATTGATGAGCCACAAGAGACAGAGATGGAGAGAGTGACAAAAGGTGAGGGGAAGAGACAGAAGGTTGGAAACAGCTCGTTTCCCAGCACACACACTGACAGACAGGTAGTGTTCACACTGTACCTAGAGAGGCTGCCCTCAGTGGCCAGGCTCGGGGAGTCATCGAGGACATTAGGTTCACTGCAGGAGGGGCAGGGAGATTAAGAATTTAGGGAAAGAAAATGCAAAAAAGCATGCGCTTCTCTCTGTTTGCAAGGGAAAAAAAAAATATCAACGGAATAAAAAAGGTAAAAAAAGGACGGTAACATTAATTGGTCTCACACGCTCAACGGCACATATGACTCAGAGGAGCTGAAAGAACATCTGATAACAGGAGCTGTCTTTAGAGAGAGTTCACACTGCATGAAGCCTTCTACATCTCTGCTGAGATCTGGGGAGCTGAGAAGTTCAACAGGATGTTTTTCTAAAAGAAATAAGGCAGGGAAGTGTTTTCAAAGCTATTTTCCTGCAGCATTTTGATTTATTTCATTTCTATTTACTTTCAGCGTCATAGAAAGTATTTTTCCTTCGCCATGAGCCACTTCTTCCTTGAGGGAGGGCTGATCTATCTCCCATGAGCTGCAGACCACTCTCCTGGTGCAACTCTAAGGATAAACATCTGGGAAACAATGTTTTATAGTGCAATGAAACTGTAAATAAACAGCTGGCAAGGGTCTTGGCAAAGGGACACAATTCCAATGCTTTTCTGCAATGCAGCCATCAGGCAGGAGCAGCCTGCTCAGGCCATAGGAAAAACATGAAGGAAAGAAAGAAAGAAGGAAGGAAAGTAGTCTGCTGGGTTACCAGCAGGAAAGCAGTAATAATATTACTTAGCATTAATTAGCTTCCATTTGTGAGGCAGTCTGAAAGCCCAGAGAACATCCATAACTCAAAGGGCATGATGTTGAGGACTATGATTATGCTTGCTGAGCTGGTCCTTCCCCTACCCAGATGAAAAGTGATTCTCCTGCTATACCATAACTTAAAAAGTGGAGAAGCTCTGTGGTAATTAAAGTTGGTTTTTTTTTCTCAGCATCACCATGATTTGGGGTAGCACAAAGCAAACATTGCTCTCAGTCAGCTGTGACTCTTATGAAGTTTATGCATTGAAGATGGTAGTGAAAGATTGAGGAAAATGCAGTCTTGCCTATTAATTTTTCAAGGAACAAAGGGACTGAATCAACTGTGTTCAAGAGTGAAATAAATTCCTGTAAGTCCTTTTGTGAAAACTCACAGATAAAATCTGTGTAACTTCTCCTATCTCTGCTGGTAGGTACTACAACTGTTAATTTTCTTTTATCTATCCAGGTTATTTCTTTAACTCCAAGCAAGAATGAGGAGGGAACAATGTTGTTTGATACTTCCAGGGTTGGTCAAGACATAATATAGAATATATTCTTTAAAGGTTCCAAGGAAATAACATAAATTAGTATGCCCATTGTCAGATATCCTTGGATAACTATGTAATGGACAAATAAAACAATAAACATTGCTTATTTAGAAAAAAACCCAAAACATCTAAATGCAAAACCTCTCTCCACATCTTCTAAAGATGAACATTTCCCAACAGGCTCTTTCTCACCATTCCATGTCAACCAGGAGTAAGGCATTCAAAGTTATTTGTATCAACAAGTATTTGAGGTTTAAAACAGTATTAAATCCCATCTTTGAACATAACATTTAGTTTCTGTGATGAGCTAGTTACTGTTCTAGGAAGGACAAAGAACACATGGAAGAAAACAAAGTAAATCAAACTGCCTCTGTCCCTCTTTCCCAGCTTCCCAAAAAAAGAAGTTTTTTCCTCCCCATTTCCCTACACAAACTGGGTATGGTCTCCTGTTTCAGTGAATACACCAAAACCACATTTCCTTTTGCTGTTCAGTAGTAGCAGAGAAAAATAGTAACATAGAGTGTTTCTGAAACTGTTTAAAAGGAAGGTTTCTGGGGATGACAGCTTGTTCTTAGGGAGCCTACAGAGCACAGATCACTCTGGACAATCATTATTATATAATTATTATTACACAATTTCCAACCCTGCACCCTTGGTCCAACACCTATTCCAGGAGGAATACATTTAGCATCACTGTGCTGGCAGCAATTCCACTAGCCCACCCCTCTGATGCACCTGGGCCATTTCTGCTCTTGTTATTAAAATGGGAAAGGTGAAAAGCCCATGTTTTTACCTTTGGCTGGGTAACATGCCCACCTCAGCCTGAGGTGCAGACATGCTGGAGAGATGGCTGGAGAACCTCCTCCTCCCAATGGCACCCATAAGGTATGTTTCTTGTTCACTTACCACACTGGGCATGCTCAAGGAGTCATCTAGAAAGAGAGAAAAAACGGGAAAGGAGAGGAAACAACCACCCAAACCCCACCTGCATCTCAACAGTTGTCAAGAGATAACAGGATGCCAAAGGAGTACCCAGCATTCACTTACCAAGAGCTCAAGCCTGCAAATTGGAATATTCTATTAGATTTTACAGCCAGTGTGCAGAAAGACATACTCATAAACCTCTGCAGGATGACAAACCTGACAAACATTGGCAGAGATTTATGTATTCTTTCAGCTTAAATGGCTCTCAGGAAAACATGTTTGCAGAATTCAGCTTCCACTAGGGATTAATTCCTGTGATTAATAAAATTGCTTGTTAATATGCAGTGTTTCCAGCATAAAAGTTGTAACTGGATGTTTTCCTGCTGTGAAATAAACTGGTCCTATGATCTCGCAAAGCACTGTGACAAAAAAGCCAAAAAACCTGACAGCAACATGCAGAACTGACACCCTCTAACTTCCTTCAGGACATGCATTTTAATATGTCACCAAAAATTTGGATAAACTGACTCAATTACATCATACTTCAAAAGAACTATGCAGACAGCTGGATTGCAATCAGGACTGCATGAAACTTTCAGTGCTGTTGCAAATTTTCTCAAGTATCCAGAAAGAAACTACTTTATTGTGGTTTTTGCCACAGCAAGTTGTTAATTACAAGTAGAGAAAACAAATGGGTGGGTTGTGTAATTTTCTCTCCTCTTTTTGACCTTTTTTTTCATTTCTGATATACTGAAATATTTTACAGTAGTGTTTATCCAAGGCAGGGCTGAGAAAATGCCACAGTTCATACAGGAAGATTGCACTTACTGTTCCACAGAGTGGCTCAGAGTTAATCTGAGGGGGAAACTATATTTTGCCAGTGAATAAATATCAGAACAATGTATAAGCAGTACAGGTCTGGGTGGATTGCACAAAGTTTAGTGGTGAACTCAGCTGAAATGAAGTTGGGCTGAACCTGCAAAGTTTCAGGTTACCTGCTCTTTCCCAAAAGGCAGTTCTGCTGTAACTGCATGGGCCTTTCTTTTGAGCCCCCAGTTTTCACTCTTTCTGTTTGATGCTTTTGGGGATCCTGCAGGAACAGGATCCTAACTACAAAGCCCCTGCCCACTCTCATGATGGCCAGAGAGAGGCCTGGCTGCCAAATGCCTTGTCAGCACTGTGATGACTGCACATCTCAGGCACTAAAAACCTCCGTGTGCCCTCCCCTTTGCTCTGCCACAGCTCAGAAGGCGATGAAGAGGTATTTTACAACCCAAACTTTAACACCATGTACCAGCTGCTCAACCTGATACTCCTGTGGGCCTTTTATTAACACTGGGACAGAGGCAACTGTGCTCCCCTCCCAGAAGGCCTCTGGGCACCAAGAAAACATCTGCAGTGTTTGGGGCTTTGTATCTGGTGGCCACGTACTTTCTTCATCCTCCTCGTCGGTGCGGCTGAGCGTGTCCTGCGAGGCCTGCTGGGAGGGCTCGCTGTCCTGCTCCCACACCGTGCCCGTGCCCGTGTTGGAGCGGGACATGGTGGCCAGGCTCAGGCGGTAGGCAGACGTGGAGGTGCCCACGGTGCTGACAGATGTCTTCCCTTGGTAAGCTGCAAAAGAGGGGGAAAACCAAACCAAAGTCACTGGTGGCGCTGGAGGTCAACAGCAAGGCAAGCATTCCTGTCCTATCGGGCACCTCGTTCTGCCTGGACTAGTCGGGCAGGGAGACCACCTCACCCTCCACAAATTCCTGACTGGAGGGTGGAGTGACAGGACAAGAGGAAATGCTGCACCAGGGCAGGCTCAGGCTGGACAGGAGGAATTTCTTCATGGAAAGGGTTGCTAAGTATTAGACTGGGCTGCCCAGGGTGGTGGTGGAGTCACCACCCCTGGAGGTGTTCAGGAAATGACTCAACTTTAAACTTGGTGCCATGGTCTAGTTGGCAAGGTGGTGATCAGTAAAGGTTGAGCTTGATGATCTCAGAGGTCTTTTCCAACCTTAATGATTCTGTGATACTATGACAGGGTGGCAGAGCTGATAAAACACTAGCAGCTGCCATGCTCACCTCACCTTTCCAAAATCTTTGTTTTACTTATGCAGCCTGATTTTTCACAACCTGTATTATACAGACCAGCTTCAACATTTAGAAACAAGGCAATTTATTGCCAAGGAAAAAAGACTGAAGCATTTCCTCATGAATTTGTTTTCCTAAGAACAAAACACAGAAGCCGCTTGCCATGTGTGAGCAGCGGCTGCCATCTCGTGGCAGCAGGGGTGGCCGACACTGGAGAAAAGTCTCCCCTTGTGCAGGAGAGAATTCTGAAGTGCCCCACCAGCTCAGGGATGCCGATCTGGATGTCAAACTAGAGAAAAAGAGACCAGGAGGAAGATCTGCCACTGCTGAACAGCCAGACCTTTCTGCACAAGGAGCTTTGGCTTTACAGTGGTGTGGAGGGGCTCACTGGGCTGGGGCTGCACAAGCCAGCTGAGACTGGAACAGGGACTCAGACTTGGTGTAAAATTAGGTGCATTTCACAACTAACCTGGACTCCTGTTGGCTGTTCAGTGGCAAGGCTGAGCATAAGCTCCAGGGCAGGCTGGCAGGGTGTGTGGATTACCCCATTCCCATTTCAGGCAGAGGCCAGCTCTGCCTCACAAGTTACTGCAGAGCAAGCAGCTGTCCAGCCTGGGCTGGGCTCTCCCTGCCTTCCTTACCAGAGCCGCTGTGCACGGCCTCCTTGAGGATCTTGAGCTCGTTGTTGAACTCGGCGATGAGGGAGCTCTTGCAGAGCGGGCGCGGGATGAAGCGCCTCTCCAGCTGGTCCGAGATGTGCTGCCGGGCTGTCAGCTCCTCGTGGTTCTCAGCTGGCTGGGCCAGCAGCTGCAAAATGGGGATGAGTTAGCATTGCAGGTGCCCAGGGAACTGGGACTAGTCTCCAGACTAGTCAGCCAGCAGGCTTTGTAGTCAAGAGGTTTTGACTCCACCTCTGAGGTCTTTCAGGGACAATCTTGCATTTGACTGAACAGAGATCAAAACCTCAGTGGCACAGGGTACATGGAGGGCTCCCTTATGCTAAGCTCGTGATCCTATAATGAGACAGCTTCTTCCTCCATGATGATTTAGTCTGTCTGAGAGACAGGGTAGGCTAAATAAGGTAGAGGACGATGTGCTAGTCTACCTAGTACCCAGCAAGGATCTGTGATTAACTTAAACCCCAGGTGCCTTAGCCTAGCAGCTGCCTGTTCATCCACAAAAGTCCTGTCAGAACCTTCATCCAAGAGGTGGAAAGGGGAGTGGTCCTTCCTGGCTGTTAGCTGTATTGCCCAGCTCTGTGCAGAAGAGACATTACTAGACGATTTCTGCCAACACCCTCCCAGGTTCAGCACATCCACACTCCTTCCAAGTGCCCCTGAATGCCTTCAGTGTAGAATTAAGTCCACATGCACTTCCCCCTTCCAGAAGAACTAAGACTAGCTGTACTCTACAGATCAGAGCTCCTGGATGACTGTTGCACCCTTTAGTTTTGGCTAGGAAAAAGCTCTGTGACTCCATTTCAAAGGGTTCTTAGGCCTACTAACTTCTGAAAGGTCACTCACTACATGTAGTTCTTCCAGAAGTGCTGTTCCTCTGTTCTCAGCTGGGGAACGAGGGCTATCTTGCCTTCAGAGAGTGACACATCAGGAGCCAAAGCAACTGTTACCTTGCACTGGATGAAGGGCCGGAGGAGCACAAAGATAGGGATCCGTGTTCGCACGATGAAGTCGAGGAAATCCCACAGGGCCAGCCCTCCCACCTTCCGCAGGGCCATCTCCTTCACTTGCAGGCTCAGCCAGTACCACTGGCTGTCCAGTTGGCGTTCAAAGCAAACAAGGATCACCTTCAGGGCTACAGGGGAACACACACCAGCAAAGGGCAGTCAGAGATGTCACCATGTCCCTCTGGATTTTCTTGCTCTGGTGTTCCCTCTCCCTTCCCTGCAGAGTTATTTTGTCCTCTCAGAATCGGATATTTTGAAAGCAGCTCAATACAGCCCTGGCTGATCAGACAACCTCAAAAATCTTGACCAAGCATATCCACACAAAGAGTCACCAAGTGAGCACAATAATCTGGAGATTATTTATAGGGTGATGACAAGAACCTTTCTACCGGGGCAACTGCATAAGTCACGGCCACACTGCAATTTAAATGCAAATATGTTCCAGTAAACCAAGGGCAGTAATTCACAAGAGCTAGAGCATGGCATTACAAATGGGGATGAACAGCATCAAAGTTCAAAACAATGTTCTGCATTAAAGTGGGCAGTGATTAACACTTGGCTCACAGGAGAGACAAGGAATCTCCCCCTTTCCATGCCCCCCTGGTCTGGTAAAAACAGCAAGGCCTGGGAGTTCTTGGGGGAAAGTTGACTACTCCATTTTTGTTAATGGGATGGCCAAGACTTGTCAGCCATTAGACATTGTATCCTGGTTTGTTTGGGTGAGGGGCTAAATCAGTGGTGAACTGCCAGTTTTTCATCAGATTTACTGCATTCCCCAGATACGGGTTAACAAAGACCCAAATATAAATCTTCGGATAAATGCCCTTACAAAATCAGAAACAGTTTCAGAAGGGCTACTTTAAACTGTCCCTGTATAGGCCTGACTGCCCTCAGTGATAGTGCATCTCCAAATTAATTATTTTTTAATGACCCTGTGGGTCAGATGTGAGATAATAGAGTAGTATCTTGCACCACCCTACAGCAAGCAGAGGGCACACCAGTCAGGAAGGCCCATGTGTGGGGCCAGCAGCCACACAGGCTACATCACCTCTCGCCCTAGATGGCCAAGAGCCAGTGGGGCAGTGATGTTAGGGGCTGATGGGCAGTCTGACTAGCCTTTGTGGCTTCTCCTGTGGTCTGGCAGTATGAAAACTGAGTGACTTCTACCTGTGCATCTCCTCCTCCAGCTGCAGTGCAGACACCACTCACGTTGCCATCTACTCCAGAGATACTCCTGACTTCACACTCTGGCCTGGCTCCCAGCTCAGGACAAGGCCTACAGCAGCTCCAAAGAGGTCAGTTAGCTCCTGCCTGAGATGGTTTTCTTTGGTGCTCTCTACAGCCTTGGGCACTCCACCTGAAGTCGTCTCTTCGCAGTGGCCAGCAGAAGCCATCACTCACCCAGGTAGGCAGCCTGGCTGGTGGATTCTGCAAGCCCCTCCCGGCGCAGGTCCTTCCCCTCCCCTGGCGTGGAGCAGTGGGCAGGGGAGCTCTCCAGCATGAAATTCTTGCTGCGGGAAGTGCTGATGATGCGAGGTGGCAGGAGGATATTGATAACAGTCTGGAGCAGCAGCAGGACCTCAGGCTGCTCCAGCCAGGGGCTGTCTGAGATGCATTGGGAGGGGAAAGAGAGACAAAGATCAGGCTACATCCCATCACAGACATTCAAAAGATCCAGACCCTGTTCAGCTCCAAAATGGGGTGCATCTCAAATGTCCCCTAAGCCAAAACTCCGTCCCCCACACCTTGTTATGCTGCTTCTCCTCCTGCAAGCAAAGGTAAAGTTTATTTTATCACCAACACACACACAAACACAGAGCTACACAGCACAAAGAAATGTCCCATCCAATGGTTTAATTTCCTTTTGGCATTCCCCTCTCCCTTTACTCTTTGCTTTCATTTAGGGATTTACCAGTGAAGACCCTCTATAGCAGCAAGCAAGGAGCAGGACTTGTGCAAGGCAAATGGCATGGATTGAGCAAACTGTTATCCACAGGGGCACGCAATTTCTGTGATCTCTGCTCCCCTCTGTGACTTCTGCTACAACAGATTTGTCTTGCCCTGCACTCCAGTTTCAAAAGCAGAGCACATCTGTGTAAAACCTGACTCAAGAACCAAGGCACAGCTGGAATAAAGAGAAGAAATAATAACTAATCCCAATAGGGATCTTTTCAGTCTCAGACCCAAAGGGCACTTAGCTGACATACTGCCAGTGACAGAAAACCAAATTAAAAAATAAAAATTAAAATAAGATACAGAGAGCAAGGAAAGTGCAAACATCAGTTGTCAGAAAAGGGGGACAAAAGTTCTTTTTGTTAAATTAGTCAGACCTTTGCTTCCAGATCCTACTGTGAGCACAAATGGAATCAGTAGGTTTAAAAGCATTCCTTCCCTTCTTTCCTGATTGGTGAATGGGGAGACGACATGGCTTAGGGGGAAATCTTCTTTCAAAGCCTGTGCAGTAATAATAAAAAATGATTAAATGATTTTATCATCAGATCATGCACACAAGTCACTGCCGGGAAGGGCGATCCCCCGGCCACCCTGTTCACACAGCACATCACCAGCACTGCTGACCTGATCAAATGAGATGCCCTCAGACCACTTAGTCAGGAGTAAATGGAATTCCAGAGTAACAAAGGGATCACCTGCTCGTGTCACAGCCAAAGCTCACACTCCCATTTATCATTAACAAAATCAGATGTATCCCACAGGAGTCGGTTGAGTGTTAGTCCTGAGCTCTGCACTGCTGTGAGTGGGATCAGGATCTGACACAGAATAAAAAAAAGGAACAGAGAAACTGCAAAAATGGCATTCTCTACATATTCTCCTGTCTGAACATGGAGGCTATTCCCAAAACGTATTTTTGTTCCGCCTCACTTTGTGCTGCCCTCTCACCCTCCCTAACACAAAGAATGAACTCCTGAAAAATAAACAAAATGCATGTTTACTTCTTGACACATTGTCAAGATTAAATTGAAAGGTCTTTCACCTTCTTTTGGAGGAGGTAAGTCAAACAGCTGCCACTAGAACCTTTGCTCATTTACAACATCCCAGTTGCTACAGACTTAGCTGTGAAATACAACTGAACATTGCAACTCTTCAAGCTTGCAGACCTGGGCTGAGAAATTTTAGGAGATGTTTTCTGATGGAGTGTGAAGTAGTTCTGGTTTTCATTCTGCTGGAATTGTTGGGAATTATGACTTGTGTTTTTCCTGACATGTTCAGTTTTCATTACATTTAAGCCCACAAACAAGTGAAGAGGGAAAAGAGCATAATAAATGTTCCCTATAATTAAAAAAAAATAATTTGGTATCTATTTTGGGTTTTTTAGTAGATAATATTTTACAGGAGGTGAAAGTAGCCTTTTGTTTTCATTTGTTTTGATTAAAGGACCGTCACCTCAGAGCTGGAAGAAATCTGTTCTCTTTCTGTGTCAGTTTGTACCAAAAAGTCCTTTTGTACCTCATACTCTGAGGGACAGCTTCGTGTGTTGTTCCCTGTAAGCCTTCCTTCCCAAGCCACCCTGCTACTGACAAATACCTGCCTAAGTATTCAACTGGATGTACCAATGCATATTTTAAAATGCAACTTGGAGCTAGATAAGGACATTTGTCACTTCTTTGGTCACCATTCAGACCAATTTCATGCCAGTGGGGAAAGAAAGGGACACCGAGGCAGAAAGATTCTGTAAAACGTTATAGCGCTGCTATGAGAAAGGAATAGTGGTGGAATTCTCCAAAAAGTCTGGAACTTTTTTTTTTTTTAATTCTGGCAACAAGGATACCATTGCGTCAGCAGCTGAAAAGCCAAGTTGCCCTGCTTTTTGTGCTGGCACACTGTGTGACCAGCTCAGGTAAGAGCAGAAGAGCACAAACTCCACTCTCTGTTACACACATGGCCCCACAGGAAGACAGGAAGGGTTGCATGGATGTATCCCAAGCCTGGGCCCATCCTCCTGTGGCAGAAGTGTTACACTAACTCCTTAGATCCTGCAGAGAATCCTGACCTGCTTGTCAGAGCCTTACAGAGCATCCATCAGCCAAACTCCCCTGACTTCAATGGCAGCGTTAAGCTGATGGATGCTTGCTGAGGACTTGGCCCCAACAGATGAGTTCTGAGCTCAGTTCAAGCCTTCAGAAAGAAGGGAGAATTTACATGTCGCTTCTCTTTAATTTTTGATGCACGTTCCACAGTTTTTGCCCAGCTTTTGCAGAAAGAAAACAGAGCACTGATGAGTTGGTGTCTCAACCAGAAGCTCTAAAGGCCTGGCCGTGGGCCAGGGCAGACACACCTGTATCTGCAATGCTACAAGCCGGACAACAGCTGTGCTGAAGGGCAGAGGTGGCGAGAGATAAGGGCTGAGATGAAGAAGGGGTAATCCGTCAGCCACACTGGAGGGTCCTACCACTCCCATCACCTGCAATACAAACAGAGCACATCACCACAGCTGGCTACTTACAGTTTCATCCATGCCATATCCTCCAACGTCAGTGAAATGGAGGTGCCTTTCATTGAGCACTGAGTTGGGGTGGATCTAGCAGAACCAGCCCCCTCAGTGGTCCTTGCAGGAGCTGGGGCCAGTGAGGAGACAGTGTTCTAGCAGGGAAGGGGAGGGGAAAAGAGGGAAACCAGCACGGATGGGAGGAGTGCACAGGGAACCCGGTACATTTATAAATGTACCCAGTACCAGCCCTGAATGACCAGCACTGGACTGGTGGAACAGCTAGAGTTGGAGGATATGTCATTTGACAACTGTAACAAATAAAAATCTGTCATCAAAGCAAAAATTCTGCATTGAAAGTGGACATCTTTTCCCTTCCCTTGCTTGAAAAATAATGTCCTAAGTCTGACCCAAGCCAGGTTTTGCACAATGTTCAGATTCCTCTCAAACACAGACTGTTTTGGGGAACCCTAAGCGTGATTCCTCTCAGCTGACTGACCCCAGATGTCTGAAGCAGAGTCACCTGCATGTACATGTGGTTGTCTGGAACTCCTTGAATTATTCACCACAGGGAAACAGCACTTCTAGGGAAGAGTTATTTGTACTGTTCGGGATGTGTCCCTCAGGAGCAGTTAAATCACAGGCCTGCAATATGCCTGTTTCTCACCATGACTAGACACATGTAGATGACAGGAACAGGGAGAAGGTACCTGGCAGACACCTAAGCTTGTGGGAGATGAATGCATGCTTCTTTTCCAAATTCAGCCTGGGGAAAAAGGCAGTAACCAGGTTTTTTTCCAGAAAACCAAATTTAGAAGGAAAAGAGTCAGAGCCCCTTCTTTATATCACTATGGATTTATCATTGAGATATTTCCCCACCTTCCTGGGTGATTGATTTTGATTTTGATACACCATGCAGTCAGTGCTCCCACAGCTCACAGTGCAATAAGGTAAAATACTTGCAGCAGTAACTATGTGTTCCTGGTAGCTCTCCCTGGTGCTCTCAGCCAGCAGAACATAAGCACAATGACTGCACTATAGCACTGCAGAGCTTTCTGCTATTTTTAGAGCACTGGCTAATTCTGATTGTGGGCCCCTTGGAGAGCTTGCTGGGGTGATTCAATCTGCCATGCCTGCTTGACAAACTGCAAGGCCATTCCAAACTCCTGCTTGAGCTAGCTGTGTAGCAACCTCCCCATGTAACAACTCTTAAAGTAATCTGAGGGCCCAGATTTGCATTAGAGCCCCGTAGCTGGTACCTCTGCTTGGACAAGGAAGAAGTCTTATGGGCTCTGACAGGTTGGAGCTTCCCTGCCCTTGCAGCAGTGAGTGCCAAATTGACTTGAAGGACAGGAGCCTGGCAAAACCTGACATTGCATTTTAGCTAATGATCATTGTTTTTCAAGGCCCTCAGAGCACTGGTGAACCCTGAAATGTTTTTTGTAAGTTGCAAGATAAGGTTATAACATTTATGCTCTAAGGAGAAAATGTTTTAAAACCCAGTAACAGTAAAATTCTAGTGCAGCCTTTCCCCCTTAGTTTATATTTTTGCATATGGAATGAAAGCATGCTTGTTTGCCCAAGTGGCTGGAGTGACACGGACATCCAAGCGGGGGCTTGCCCCCAGTGTAAGAGCTGCAGAAATGCTGTGGTCTACCACTGAATGACCAGGCAAACTCTCTCCATATCACTTGTCTCTTGCCACACTCTTAGGAGCATAAACTTTACTAAGAGAGGGATCTGAATATTGTACATTGCAAACCTGTACTAGATCAAGCCAGGGACATTACAGATAGCAGAGCCAATTCACCTTGTAAACCCTCCTAACTATCCAGCAGCCGCTGGCCTCTGACAGAGCAGTCAGGGCCCTTCCCCACTGGGGACGGTAGGTATCCCCAGTGCCACCCTCTCCCCGTCTCTACCAGGTGTGTGCAGTCTCCACCACCCCACTCTCCAACTTGCAGCCCTCAGCTCTCAGCTCAGTCTGGCAAAGGTGGATCTTCAAAGTGGTGCGTGGGAAGTGATGGAAAATAAATCGCTTGACCGCTGCTGTCGGTCACTGTATCTCCCCATGCACCACTTCAAAAATGAACCTTCCTGTCTCTAGTGTCACCTGCAGAGTCCCCTTGTGAGGGGTAAAGGGGACAGGTAAAATGACAGGAACGGGAATAAACTGTCATCTTCAGTCCAGAGAAACCAACAGCAGGGGAAGGTTTAGCAAAGGTTCATGGGGTTGCCGCTCGGCTACTCACCAGATTGACACAGACATTGATCAGAGACCTAAGGTGAGGCAGGAAGGATATGATAGGCTGCCTCTGAAGTGTCAAACAAACCCCTTCAATCAAACTGCTGGCAGGCTCCCACTCAACCTGGCGCCTGCAATACAACAGTAGGTGCCGTTAGCCGCGGGCTCCTGCCCCCCACCAGACGCCCAAACACGGCCACCGACACACAGTGACGCTACAGAGGGGACGTGTCACACAGCCACGATGTCCGGGAGCAGCACGGAGCGTGTGACAGGAGAACGCTTCGGCACAGAGCCACAGAGCACACCGGTGTTTGATCGAGAGACGAGAGACGCGGCAGAGCGGGCTGGGGCTGCTGACACAAACCCCTCACACAGCACTGGTGCAGCAGCTGCATTTCACTCCCTGATGCTTCCCTGTGAACAAAGAGGGAGGCCACACAGTGGCCTCAGGTGTGCCTGCGTGGGGAAGGGTCTGCTGTGCCAAGACCATTGCCCTCCATCCCATGTGGCTCGTGGATGTTCCCACTGGCATGAACAAACCCCATCAGCCTGAGTGCCCTCTGCGAGCTCCTCTGCAGCTTCTCTGGCTGCTTCATCAGTGTCGCTGCCAGACACACACTGCTCTAAATGTAAACTGGCCCAGCTGTATAATCTTCATCTCCACCTTGTGCAGGAGGGATGATTCACTCCCCCAACAACACCAAAGTCCTTCATTCCAGGATCCTTTCTTCCCCGACACTTTGCTTTTTTCACCAAGACAAAATTTAGGGATTATGCCAGATGCTGAAAGGATTTGCCTTCCTAATCATAAGCAGACAGAGCACAGGTTAACATCAAAGTGGTTCACACCCTCCATCTCAGGGCCTGATTCTCTGCAGTCATTCTTTCTGCAGTTCACAAGCCAGCGTCTGACTGCATTTACTGGGACAGAAAGACAAAAGGCTGACATAGCTTGTTAGCTCAAGCCTTAAACAATACCCCAGTCAAGCTCTTCAGGTGACTTCTCAGAGCCACAAGGGGAATCAAATGTTCACTATGCAAACTCTTCTCCAGACCAATCTCCATAAATTCTTCATAAATCTCACCTTTGTGCATCCACTGTAACTAAATCCCCAGAATAGTGGTTTGTTCTTGTACTTTTTCTTACACATCCACTGATTCCAGCACACACTGGGTTTGGAGTGGGAAGCCCACTCTGGAGGCAGCGTATAAGATTCTGATTATAAGCACCCCAAGGGATGGCTCTTGCACCCAGACCCATTCCAAAGAGACTGCTTGACTCAAATCTATGATGCTCAAATCTAGTTCTGCATTTGGTCCAGTGGCTTTGCTGTCCTTTTGTGGACAAAAGAGTAATCTAAGCCAAGCTTAGGTACAGCCAGAGAGAGAGAGAGAATATGAAAGGAGTTTAAATTTATGGACATCCATTCAACTTACATAAGGAAGAAAGATCTTCAGGGACAGAAACCCCTATCTGCCTTTGAGGCAGAAGAAAGTATGAGCAGGGAAAGAAGGAATGAATGAGAAACAGGCAGGACATGGCAAAGAATCAAACCAACAGGAGAGAGAAGCACCAGAATTTCTGCCTCTGAATTCCCTACAAGGGTGGAGTTTCTTGAAGCAGGTTAGCCAAAGAAAAGGATATAAGTGATGCCAGAAAGAAGATATCACCTCCCTGTTATTGTTCCATCTTTGATTCCTACTGGGATGTAATTCTGTCATTCTCTAACATGATTTGGCTTCTCAGCTGAGACTGCCAATGAAGTGCCATTCAAGCAGTTGAAGACGTATGCCCATGAGGGTGACCAAGACCAATGCCTCTTTTTACTCAGATCACTGGAAAATTCACAGTTCTGAGTGATTTTATACCACCCAGACTGGATTTGTAGCACTGCCTCCAATTGGGGATGCTCCAGAGTCAATACTTCTTGAAGTTGCCAGAGCCTGTACGTACCATAATGCCACTGTGTGATCTACCAGGCTTCCACTAGGCATGGACCTAAGCAGCTGATGCAGTTCTTTGCCTTTTACTAGGGAGCGATCAGAATAGCTCCTGACTATTTTTGTCTTTACAGAGAACATAACAGTATTGCTATGCTAGAAATACTCTTATTACAGTTTAACTTCCCATTAAAAAACTCACAGCAGAAGTTAATTAAAAGGGGAATGAGATGGAAAAAAATCTGAAGACTTCTTTTCGGGAAAGAAAAATGAAGTTTCTGGAAGTTCTCTCTTGAGTTCTTAATAACCATGCTGCTACCAGAAGACACAACAAAAACATCAACATAAACACACTTACAGAGATAAAAACACCTGTCATTTTGTGGTATGCTGTAAAGGCTCACTGCAACATGACAGTAGATGACGTACCCACACTTCAAGGCTTGCAACATCAGAAACGGACCCCAGAGGGTTTCCAGAGTACCTGCTCACCTCAGAGTAGGCATCTTGTGAATTTTATTGAACATACGATCCAATCTCTTTAAGATGAGGATCAGGGCAGGTCTCACCGCCTCGGCTGTCCAGTCAGTGATGGGCAGCATCTCCATGATGTAGCGCCGGAGCCCGCGGCTCTCCATCGTCTGCGTGTCGTAAGGAGCCAGCTTCAGCAGGGAGTGCGCGATTTCTGCCAGCCTGAAACCACAGGCGTCGGGAGAAAAATAAATACAGCTTCCATTTCTGTGGCAGTTCTTTGGCTTCTTTTCTGCCAAGGTTGGGATTAAATTGCAAGGTGGTATTTCTTGTTTGGACTCAGATGTTTATTAGTCCTTATCTACGTTACAGTCTCACAAACTGTGAATTCTACAGTACTTCTCTCTAACAATGTAAAAATGGAACCCTATCTCTTTCTCTACAAGGCCTTTTAAGGATAAACTGTACAATTAATAAATGACACCTAAATTATTTTTACTTTTAACCCAATAACCAACACCCATGCCCCACAGTGTGGACTTTTTTATCCAGTTACACAAAACCACCCAAACCTAGAAAGAAGAAGGTGAAGAAGAAGGACCAGCCTATGCCCCAAAACCTCCATCTTGCTTTATATATATTACTATATTCTAAACCCTTAAACTTTTCAGTTTTCCACCATGTGATATTGCACACTTCTATTCAAACTACACACCCGCAATCCCAGTTCTGTCTTTCAATTTTGGAAGCCTTCTCTACGGCCTCAGGTTAAATGAAGTGTTCTTTTGGGGGTCAGTGTCTGTCAGCACAGAAAGCCTAAAATTCTCAGCATCCAGGCTTCCAATATTTATATGTCAATGAACTAGCATATAAATGTTCAGGAGCCTAGTAAAAAGAAAATGGTGCAAAAGTCAAATGTGCTGCTATTTAAACTCTTAGATCTGATACCACAGTTCTGGTCTGTTAAGACTGTTTTTATGGAATCACTGTTATATTTAAGAATACGTGAATGGTCTAAATATTACTTTTACATTGACATTAAATGCAACAAGGGAGCATCAGGAATCACAGATTTGGGTAGCTAAAACCAAAGTACCTATGCTGGCAGTAAGACTACAACATTGCAAATACCTGTGAAACATTTACTCTATCTGCTTGTCAGTTAATGAGTGATTTGGTTTTGTTCTGTTCTTGTTTTTCAGCACTATCCCTTTAGGAAGTATCACTGCACAATTTTTAGGTGTTACATTTTAAAAATGTCCTTGGTAGGATTATTCCCTGCAGTTTTTATTTGTTTCTCCTAACACCTCTACAGATTGTGTTGCTCTTGCTTTTTCCACTATCCCAGATGGCCTTGCCAATGGCATTTTTTTGTATTGACTGTGAAATATCATGGCAGCATTTGACTTACACTTGCAGTTTGATGAAAATCTACTGATATACTTGGATATTTGTGGTAAGCAAAGACCAAAAATAAAACATGAAACATCAACAGACTTTGTATTGGATGATTACAGTACAATCCTATCCATTTGTGGGGGCTTTGTCTGAAATGCATCCAACTATTGGAACATATTTCTATTCTCTTTATAATATGCCTAGTAATATCAAGGGCAACAAGCTCCTCAGATTAACCAAAAGTGGTATAAAATTGTGGTTTTATACAGTATTTATTTATTATTCCTTTTTAAAAACTGCTTTGTCCTACTATGAACTAGGTCTCCTTTCTTAAATGCTGTGAAATTTAAATTGTCATATAATTAAGCTTCTTGCCAGCAATACAATACCAGCTCCATGTAATGATATATAAAAACTTCTTTATGCATTATAAAGTGTGAGATCCATTTCATCTAACTTGAAATATCAATCTCAATTAATCTGCTAGCTCCTTCCTAGCAGAAATAAGCAACTTGGGAAATTTTTATCTTCCTGAAATACTGGGATACACAGCTGGATGTGCATCTTCCTTTCTATTGGGTGCAAAAAGATCTCCATGATTTTTGCAGACAAAATATTTGACTTTTAAATGGCTAAAATTGGGTGAGAGAAATCCTATCTGAAGTGAATAGAACATTATCCTGTTTTCTGAAGCCTCTGCAATGGCACCTGTCAGCCTCCAAAAACCATGACTGTCACATCACATTCTGATAAATCTGCTCTCCATGTAGAACTGTGTTTGTCCTACAGTGGTTCAATCCTGTCAGTCATGTCACTGATACTTATGAATTTATGTAAGGATCAAGATGTGTTGCTTTTATTTAGAGATCTCTATGATTAAGCATTTTAGGTCACAACCCTGACAAAGCAGCTATTTCTTTCACTTTCCAGAGACTTAAAGGAATCAGAGCACAACTCATTATCTGCTATAAATCAGTGTCAGCTTTACTGCTGTAACCTCTGACCATGAGAGAGACCTTCTCTCTTGAAAAGAGAGCAGTATTTGCCAGCTGCTAGTGCAAATGAAAAACTGACAAAATAATCAGATCTATTCCCTCTTGTCCCCGTTATTGCTTCTCAGTAGCAATTGTGTTTACCATGAACTGCAAACTCAGAGAATCAGGTCCAAAGTGCTAGGAGGCCCTGACCCCAACTTCTTCCAGGTCAGCACCATATGAAACTGCTTGCAGTGAGCATCCAACTCATGAGCTGGACTCATTGCAGCACTCCAGGAAAAGACTTGTGCATCTGCTGCATCACGTGCTGAGGTGCTGAGCCTGTAAATGCCCTCTGTCCTATCCTTCCCTGTACTTCAGGCACTTAGAAAGTGGCTGTTCTGCCTTTCTTGCTTGCAAGCTGCTGGCTCTGATGCACAGTGCCACTGGAGAGGATAAAGGTTGTATTCAACCAGGTAGGCAGCTTCCCCAGCCCTTGCCCACCAGAGACAGACATATCTTGTTCTGAGGCATCAGAGGGAGATGTTTCAGATGGGGGTCAGAATGAGACCAGAGGAAAGCTTAAGAAATCATCAGTACAGTCTAAGGAACATCCAAAACAGCCTCTGCATGTTTGAGATGAAAACACACAACTACACAACCAAAAAGTGATTCCATCTGCTAGTATGAAACAGAAAGAGCTAAAAGAAAGGAATCCCCCTGAAATGAACAAGTAAAAGCAGAATGCCTGTGGAATACCTCATGTGGGACTTCACATCCAGCAGCTCCAGAGAAGTCACCCGGGGCTCACCAGCCAGATTCTGCAAAATCTTCAGCCTCGGACCACAGTGCTTGTAAAACTCTGTGCAGATATTCAGCAATGACTCCCGTGGTCTTCTGAACTCCTCTCTGGCAATTCTTTCATCCAGCTCCTCTCGGGGAAGACCCTGGCCCTCCTCCATTAAGTGAAGGTTCTCCCTGGAGGATACAAAGTAAGACACAGTAAGAGGGTGGTATATGCAATAGATATCTGGGATAGATTACAACCTCTTCATCTTCTTTTTGCAAGAGTTGCTTTCTTCTGCAACTGAAAGAAAGGTAGTTGCATCTGCAATTGAGAAACAAACAAAAAAAAAAGAAGTTATAATGTTCCAAGTCTTGCTAAAAATGTAAATATTTTCTAGATGAACTATGCTTTGACACATTCCCTGACAAAAGGCTGCTTGTCACAGCAACCGCATGTGGGAACGTTTCATCACACATCAGGGGAGACTGGGATAAAATTCTACTGTACCTGATAAAGTGTAGTTTGGCTCCCTGTTCTGGGTACCTGGGAAAACAGAAACAGTGAGGTTGCAAACAGCAACTCAGTAGTGCCTAAACTTGCACTAAAAGAAAGTGACACTGTTCTAGCCCAGAGGTTTATGCACCATGGTCAGGATGGTATCTTATGTCACTGGAACAATGCCTACACATAGTTACTGACCACACTGAATTGCCTTTATCTCCCAACTTCCATCTAAAAACATATTCCAAGAGTTATTGGCCTTGTTCTGAAAGGAAAACTTCAGGCTTAAAAAACATAGCTCTCTTTCAAGTGATTTATCTTACTGATTTTCACCCCAGTGCTCAGTCTCTTTCATAAAACCAGAGCTCACCAAGTGAAAAGAATACCTCAGAGTGTTTTTTTGTTTGTTTTATTGTCATTTTCTCTTGTAACTTCTTTTTGAGAAAGCATTAATAGACCCTGCACCACTTGGCTACCATGTCCAAGGCTGTAATAGCAATCATTCTAACCTCATGAGGCTCCTGCTGTTGCTAGCAGATGTCTGTTGCAATGATAACACAACAGAAGAAACAAGTGCAGGAAATCTGGAGCAGTGAGAAAATATTTTGGAGCAGAGACTGAATGTCTGACAATGAGAAAAATCTGGAAATGTAAGTCAATATGCCTGAAGTCACCCTGCACTGGGAATGTCTACATTGTCTGTCAGCAGATACATATTAACCGCTCTCCAAAATCAGCAAATAGATAATAAAGTACTACTTTCCCTTACACCTTATTTTCCTTAGACTGAGCAATCTTGCAAATGAAGTAAATGGCATATGTCCACTTCAGACTCCAGCATGTCTGGTTTATCTGCTGGTTTGTCATGTCTGGAGTTTATCTGCTTCTCAGATCAAGGATTGAAAATCAAAGTCATGTTTTAACCATGACAGAATATATTTTAAAGAATAACAGACTGATGACAGGAGTTACCAACCAAGATGTGTACACATTAACAAACTGACATAATAGCCCTTTGATGATTCATGCAGAAATTGATTGCTAAACCCATTGAATTCTTAAAAAAAAATAGGTAATAACTTGGAAAACTCCAGAAAAACAGCTACCCCAGCTTTTGCTAGGCTACAATTCCTCTTCCAGGTCAGCACAAACATTCAGAGTTTTAGCACATTAAGGCATTGTCTGGCCAGGAGAAGGCAGAGCTGCCTGCTGCAAAGAAAAAACTTCACAATCCCAAATGCTTGTGGGTGGATTAATCCCTTCCTCTGTGACCAAGTAAATTGTCAGTGGCCTTGCCTAATTTGCAGCAGCCTAATTGGAATGGTTACTATGGTCAAGGATCAAAATTACAGTTCACTGATGCCATGTGCTTCTTTGTTTCCCTCTTCTGTGAGAAAGTTCTTTGGTGTTTTGTTTTGTTGGGTTTGGGGTTTTTTTTTTAAGAAAGACAATAATATTTCCAGGCATTCTTTTGACTTCTCTCAAGTTGTGAGAAACCTTTCTTTTACTATTTAAAACAAAAAAAAAAAAAAAAAAAAAAAAAAAACCCAGATCAATATGGAGGTAAAAATCATAGAAAGAGACCACAGGGAATGTACAAGGAAATGAGAAAGGGAACAAAACAAAACTAGAGGGGGTGCCATTCTCTGAGAGCCTCAACTGATAGGCAGTTTGAGTTTGTAGAGATGTTCAGCCCCTTGGAACAAGGCCAGAAGGATCTGACCCTTCTGCTGGCCAAGCATGCTCTGCCCCCTGGGCACTTTGACACTGGACTCATTCTCCACAAAGCAGAGAATGAGTGAGCTTCAGCAATATACTTCTAGAGGGCAGAAAGGGGAATGAATAATTTAGGATGTGTGTCCTCCATTTTGATACTCTGGTCTTCTGTTGTTTTAAACTAGAAATCCTAGTCTTGGGTATTTTGGGTGTCATCAGAAATGCAGTCCTGGGGAATGGGCTCTTTGGATGTGACTGTTTTCTCCCACAGTACAGTACCCAGAGCATTCCCTCCAGCTGTCTGAGGCCAAGCACTCTGAGGAATGAGATATTACCTTACCAAAAAAAAAAAAAAAAAAAAACCCAAACCAAAATCGTTTCAGAAAATGGAAAAAGAAAGAAAAGCTTTACCTGGTGTTCACACCTGCTGACATGGTGTGGTTTGCTGTTGTGGTCCCCTTGTGGCCTTGGTCACATCGACTCATCTGTGGGGCTGTCATAGGCCTGGCAAAGAGAAGGTGAACAGCACACTACACATTAAAACTCACAAGCACACAGAAACTTCACAGAAATTACTTGCAGTAATTTTACAAGGCAGAAAATCTCAAGCTAAGCTGCGTGTTGTGGCCTCCTGGGCATTCCCTGTCCCCACACAGACAACCAAATGCAGGCTCAGCCCCTTGGCCCACGCGTTTTACCTGGTGAGAACTTCTACACTGTACAGGAGGGCCTGCAAAGAGGTGGCAAGGGCACCCATGGAAGCAATCTCCTCACGAGCTGCTGTCCCAGTGTCCACTTGAGAGGTTTGTCGCTTCAATTTTTGCAAGTAACAGGGAACCAGGGCTTCCAAGACCATCAGCATCTGGAGGCTGGAAAAATAACAATACTTGCTCTGTTTATTTTGTCATTCCTGAACTCACATTAGGTAGAGGCTTAGGTTTCGGTCTGAAGACCTTGGATCTGTAACTAGGCAATGATTTCATTGCTTCTCACTAGAAGCCTTGATCCAAAGAAACAATTGGATTAGGAACTTCAGGGGGAAGCTAGATGATGCATGAAACAACAACAATAATAATAATAAAATTAAAACAACCCCCCCGAACTTTCAGGTATCTTCCAAATATGTCATCCATTTGCTAACAAGTATTTTCCCTTCCAAAGACTCTTTTCTTCCCTGATTCCCTCTTGGAAACTAACATGTATTTGGAGCTGGTGTAACCCCTAGGAAGGAGTAACAGGCAGAGACTTGGCCTCAGAAAAGCCCCACACTTGGAATTCTTTATCCTCTGTCTCCACTTGCTAGCCTTGCTTTCACACACCATATGCAGCTTTTAAGCCTTTTCTGAGTGTGCACAAATCAAGAGAACAGAATATCACCTTCTGAATGACTCAGGAGCATAAGCCACCACTGTCACACACAGCTTGATGGCTTCACTGATGGAAAAGGTCAGATCTTCATTCCCATAGCAGAAGTCTGAGGGAGTAAAGCAATATGAGAAGACTATCACACAGTCATATTAAGTATGAAAGGAGCTAACACATTTCCTTTTTCCCCTCTCCTATTCCTTGCTTTTCATGTTAACAATGCCCAACAGGCTTTTGGATAGATAAAAATCTGTCTCTGTAAAAGAAACATATGCTGCAGTGCTACTTGAACCGTGTTGCCTAAGCACTCAGTAGGTGAAACAGCTCTCAGCAGGTCACCTGCTGCTGAGCAAAATGCCTACAGAGTCCTATTTCAAACATCACCCATCAAAACCTAAGTCTTGAGTTCTTATATGTCAAGGACACATATCAAACTAATGATAATTTTTAAGCATAATTTTTTATGCCTTTTTTCTTAGATGTTACAACCACACAAAAAAATTATGCTGATGCACCACTGATGGCAGACCAGTTTTACTTCTCAAAAATCAAGCCCTTTTTATACTCATAGCCACATGTGTGCCAGCACAAAAGTGACTCTGTTTTACCAGTGATTTCAGAAAAAGGTTTCAAAAGCATTTAAGTCACATACTACAAATATCACTTTGGGCATAATTAGTTCTGGGCATTAAGAGACCATAAAGAATAATATTTGTACAAGAATAATATTTTTAATAGAACTATAGTCCTGTTTTCAGAGGTGACCTTGTTATGCAGGAGCTCAAGTCAAAGGTAAGGTCCTAAAACATGTAAATCATAATTCTGATCTTCATATGGAAGATACCAGACACACAACATGCTCATCTACAGTCTCATCATCAACTCATGCTTGAGAATTTTCAGAGATATTTTTAATAGTTCTCCACTGAAATCACCAAGATTTTATATGAATGTTTGGTATAATCCACAAAGAGGAAGAAATATTTTCTGTTTCTGTACCACTTTATATTAAAGCTTTCTATATCATAAAATCCCACTTTATTACAAAGCTTTAACTCTAAGGCCAGACAGGCTTCACAGTGCATCAAGATAACTAATATTTAAGAGAAGTGCAAATTTGGAAAGCAAGCTGAAAATCCTTATAAAAACCACAAATCAGCCAAATTCTTAAATGTAGCATTGCATGGATTACTATCAAAAGACAGGGTGTCCTGGATACACCACACAGCCATATATATTCTGCTTTATGGTGGATCAATGCCCTCCTCAGGAGCTCAGCACTGCTGGATGTCTGAATTGTATCCATCACCATCTACTAGTCACAGTCTGCCCATGGGAGAGGATGCTTTTGTTTCCTGACCACATGGAGCAGAGCAAAGGATGACACTGATCCTGTCAGCATAATACGTTTTATCAGGCATTTTTATTCTTCACTCACACATATTAAAATTCAAAATGCCACAGGCTAGTCTCAGACTAGAAGGTTTAAAGCAGAAAAAGTTGCTTTGGAATACAATTAATTAATAATTCCCCTCCTGCAGAAAATATCAAAAGGGTGATGGTGATAAAGGCAGTCTTAAAAGCCCCATGAGGCACAGCAAACAGATAGGGCATTCCTAAAGAAGAGAAAGGCTCTGAAGAAATTATGCTGCATCAAATGTGTGTTGAATCAATAAATAATAAATCATAATTACTGAATACAGGATGCTTTACTATTACCTAATGACTTGAGAGGCTTTTCTGCTTTCACCAGCTCCAAGATGTCCAAAATGTCTGGAGTATCTCCCTCCAAAGACTGCAGCAGGTCAAACAGGCACTGAGCTGACACTCCTTTGCTGGTTCCATTGTTTGTAGCATCCTGTTACAAGAGACATTCACATCATCCCACGATTGTTTATCTGGAGGTGTGAACAACCTTTGCTTTTGACAAAGGGTCCATCTGGAGTTCAAGAGCTCATTGCTTTCAACCAGTGAGCCTTGCCTGACTCAACAGAATTGATGCCACAGTGGGAGCAGGGTCTGAAAACTGCACACAGATCTTTGCTGCCCTGTGCAGGACTAAGATAGGTGTGCTGGCAGTGCCCCACTTCAAATTAAGATCCCATTAACATGCCTAAAATGTTAGAACATAATTAAGGAATATTTCCAAACATGACTAATCTAGTCTTAGATGTCACATGTGCTAAAACTTGGTATTAAGCTTTTAATTCCCATTGCTGGATTCTAAGAATGGATTTGCATTTAAAGAGTCATAAGCCATTATTGTCCTTTGATAATATATTTGTACACAGAAATTTAAAGTGAGACCACATTTAGTGGCCTGGACACCAAGCAGCCTGCCATCTCAGCACCCTGCTCCCTCAAGTGATGCAGAGAAGCGCACAGAAATAAGTGGCAACCTGGTTCTGTGCAGTGTTCTCTGCCTGGGACCTCTGATGGGGGGTGGCTGCACACACAGGCTTCCCCCCAAGACAGGAGGATGGTTCTGACTCACAGGGAACTCCAGGAGAGGGGCCACGCTGGCAAAGAGCTGCAGGATGAAGGGCTTGCGGTGCAGGACGTAGAACTGGCGGCACGCGAACTCGATGGCCTGGCGCAGCTGGGGGTTGCTCTCGTAGTCGGAGTACACCTGAGCACATGGAAAAGGACATGCAGGCACTGCTGAACTCTTCACTTCCTGAGCCCAGGCTGGACCAGACACAGCACTGGCATTCCTGAGAGGTTTGTCTAACACACTGTTAAAGATGGAGACTGGACCACCCCACCCTGGCAATGCATTTCATGGTGCCTCAGGCTGGAAGTTGTGCATTCTATCACCGTCTGTCAGAGCTGGGGCAGTTCTCTGCTGTTAACTGGGAAGGTTTCTTTATCTCTTCCACAGCCAGTCCTCCCTCCAGGAGATCTCTGCTGTTCATGGCCAGTGGGTGTCCCTGCATGGCTGAGAAAATTCCATCATCCATGGGGAGAGGCTCTGCCCAGGGGGAGGAGCCAAGCATTCCTACCTGGATATAATCTGACTTTTGAGACACCACAGCAGCCTTTGCCCACTGCATTCCCAGAGGAGCAGCTTTCTTCCCCACTGCATTCCCAGAGGAGCAGCTTTCTTCCCCACTGCATTCCCAGAGGAGCCCAGGCCCATCTTCCCCAGCCCTGGAGCTCCAGAGGAAAATTCCCCCCTTGTGCAGGATCCCTGCTCCAGCAGAAGCACAGCTGGCACTGCAGGAGGGCTGAGCCACCCTGGGATGGGGCTGCTGCCACCTCCCTGACCCACAGCGTGTCAGGACCTGTTCTGACTCTGGCAGTGGTTTGTTTTTTGGGGTTTTTCTTTTTTGGTTTTTTGGGGGGTTTTTTTTTGGTTGTTTATGGGTTGGGTTTTTTTTTTTTTTGTCTGTACTATTGCATTTGTGTTTTTAATTTTCCTAGTAAAAACCTGTTATTCCTACTCCCATATCTTTGCCTGAGAGCCCCTTTATTTCAAATTTATAATAATTCAGGGGGAGGACATTTTCCATTTCAAGGGAGGCTCCTGCAGACACCTGTCTTTTCAAACCAAGACACATGGACAAAATATCCTTAGGAAAAGATTTGCCTTTGATGGTTGAACATTCCTTTCATTATTAGTCCAATATTTTTTTGTCCTACACATTGAGGTTGATGGCTTCCCTCTCCTTCCTAGAAGCACTTTTCTTGTTAGAAGCTACTTAGTGCTTTCTTTTTGAACCTTCCTATTTTTCAGTTAATCAAATCTTCCAGTCCTTTCTCACAAGGCACATTTTCTACATGAACATCCCTGTTTTCCTGCAGTCTCTTGGGTTAACTGATGCTTTCTCTGAGTTGGATAGAGCCAGAACTTCCAGTGAGGATTGCTGATAATGAATGCAGAATTATTCCATGTTTTTCATAAGATACAAATCTGTATAGTCACACCAGACTGGCATTTGAGATATTTTTCTCTTCTATCCTTCAGCAGAAGGGTGCTGTTGATTCATGTCTGGCTTCAGATCTATAATTCCAACATTCTGTCCTGCAGAAGCACCACTAAATCAGTTGCTTTCCTTCCCATATTCTGTGGCTGATGACTCAAAAGTAGTATTACCTAAGTTTGGGGTTTTTTCTTTTTTTTTCAGACTGCCTCTCCAGCTTGTAATGATAATATGTACTCCTACCCTGTCCTCCAACTCAGTGACAGTGCCACCCACTTTTAAAATATTTTAAGTTTTTTAGAGTGGCATTTCCTTCAGGGCTGGCCATTGAACCATGCAGAGAATATGTTGCCAATCTGTGGGATGTATTTCTCAGTTATGCAAACAGTATGAATTCTTAGGAACAACTTCTCTGTGTGAGACCTCTGCAGATACTTCTCAGTGCCCTGCTATGCTGAGGAAATTAGCATGGCTTTCACACAACCAGATCCCTCTAGCATGGGGGTAAGGCCCATCAATTACCAGCAATATCTCATTTACCTTAGAAAAGGGAAATAATTATCTGTATATGCATTTTACCAAGGAAAATGGAAAAGCCTGCACCAAAGAAGAGCTGTGTGGGGAAATGTGTGTGTATGCATCAGGAACTGAGCTTCAATTAGCAGCTGGATCAAGCCCAGAAGTGGTAAAAGAATTGAGCACAAAATAACCAACTGATCTTGGGTGCCTGGCACAGAGAAATTAAAGTCTGCAAAACCAAACAAGCTCAGAAACACTTGCATTTTCTTTGGAATTGCTTTGGTACCTCTCAGGAGAGGTATTTTAATAATTCAGTAGTTGACAATAATTGAGGGTGAGGTTAGGAAAGAATTACAAACTAATTTCTCTAAATATGAAGGGAAAATGAAGGGAAAAATCCTTTGCAGGACTGAATGGTTACAGTTGAGCACTCCAAATTATGTTATTAGGCTATTTTACTTCAAAATGTCTTGTTTCTCATTAATAAACCCATGCACTGCTGACCTGGATCCAATTCATACTTATCCGATCCTGTAAGGCAGGATATCAGACTTTCAAGTTACTACAGAGCTTGTTTAGATAACTAAAGTAATCACTGGGTGTAATTATTGTTCTCTGTTAACTATGTGAAAATGAACATGTATAGGGATTCTTCTTTTCTGTATTTGCATTACAATACTAAATCTCTACTTAGATACTGCCTTTGAGCCCTACAGAAATAATCCTTGCTACCTGTAAAAGAACTATTTTTTATATTTTATTTTCAGTAGCTGATTTTTTTTTTCAAGAATCAACCAGGAAAACAGGCCCACTTGTTCATCTTGAAGTGAACTCCACCTCTGACACTTCCAATATTTGTCATCACTCACAAGAATAAACATTGAATTTTTCATAAGCGTTTTGAGTTATTTTCATACTTAAAAGGTGAATATAATTTAGTCTCAATTAGCAAGTAGTAAATCCAGATATTTCAACTATTTCCCAAACTTCAGCCATCCCTAAAGCAAAAACCATGAAGAGACGGCAAAAGTCCAAAAATTGCCCAGGAATTTCACATTTCTGCGTGGAAGTACAGAGAAAGGAAAACAGACATTTATTTTCTTAACACAGAGGAGAAGAGAAAAATTAGTAATTTACTCAAGTAGGAAATAGAAAGCTAATTTGGGCCATCCAGTTCTTCTTCTTGGGGAATCTAAAAGCTCTCATGAGGACTCAGCAGATCAAAGTTTCCCTGTTAAGTATCAATTCCATCATGGAATCACAGGATGGTTGTAAGGGACTTTAAAGCCCATCCAGTATGGCAGGGACACCTTCCACTATCCCAGGCTGCTGCAAGCCCTGTTCAAGCTGATCTTAACACTCACAGGGATGGAGCTGCTCTGGGTAAGCTGTGCCAGGGCCTCAGCACCCTCACAGGGAAGCTCTTCCCAGGGAAGTATTTCTGGCCAAGGTCTGACCTGCAGCTGCTCCCTGTCATTGCTCCTGGGATTGCTCCTGGGCATGGCTCACCTGCAGCATGCTGGGCAGCACCCACTGGTAACCACTGAGGGAGAAGAGGTGGTTGAAGTGCACGGCCGTGTTGATGACGGTGGC
Source organism: Chloebia gouldiae (assembly GCA_003676055.1). Classification (NCBI taxonomy): domain Eukaryota; kingdom Metazoa; phylum Chordata; class Aves; order Passeriformes; family Passeridae; genus Chloebia; species Chloebia gouldiae. The sequence goes on along the minus strand of QUSF01000070.1, from coordinate 893,472 downwards.
AGCGTACTGCCTCAGCAGGGCACTGTCCTCGGGGTGCAGGATCAGGGCACCGTTGAACACGTTCAGGAACAGCATGATCTCATCCCCCCATGGGAACTCACTGGGCATGCCAAGGAACATCTCTTCCAGCAGCTTAATCCACAAGCTTTTCTGAAGGGTATCTAGGCCAAAGAGCTCTTTGCCAGCTGCAGGGGAGCAGAGCAATCAACAGCAACAGCAGTCAGCTCTGTCCACCAGAGCCAGCCCCACCTCACTGCAACCCCAGAACAAGGACCATCCTTCTGCCTTTTAAAAATTATTTTGCCCATCCTGTGTTTCTTTAAGTGCCCACAGGGCTTGAGCAAACCTCGACTTAAAATATCAATATGAAGATGAAGAATGATAAATATCACACAGTTCATTAATCTGCTGGACACTCTTTCCTTAAAATGTGGAAGATCTGAGCTTGTACAAGCATCATGTGCCCCACACAGAGGCTATGAAGATTTGTGCTCTGGTTTTATGTCCCAGGTGTCCCACACATTACAGGAAACTCATGCAGGGTTACAATAATGCTTCTGAAATCAAGTGCCTTTAGGGCTGGCACAGAACTTGCCAATGCTTACCACTGTGCAACAATGGCCTATTTAACCTATTTAACATCAGGCTGGAAACCCTGCTTTACATCCAGAGCAAAGTTTCTGTGTGGACCATTTCTTTATCCCTGCTGCAGAATTTGCCCAGAATCTTCCTTGAATGTCAAGGATGATTCCTCAAAGCAGATGGCAAAGGACTTTGAGCAATCCTTTTTAGGTAGGCTCATGCATAATTTTAACAGTCAATTAAAACTTATTCTCATTTGGATCCAAAGTAAGTAGCCTCATCTGGAGAATTTAAAGAGTGAAGCCTTTTCTGCCACTGTGTTTACAAACCAACAGCTCTGTATCAGTTTCCCCAGGAAAAGATTCATCAGCTTCCAGAAAAGTTGCAAGCCTGTGTGTTTCTAAGGCAAATGAAGCCCTCACTGTGATGCCTTAAAGGGGCTGGAACAGAGGCTAGACAGAGTTAAGAGGAATGAAGATGATATTAATTGAAATGCCTTCAAAAGCCACACCCTGGCAGTCAGTGCCACAGTCATGGCTTTGCCTGGATGGCTCCAAGATGGAAGCAAAAGAGGGCTTGGTCAGGAGATCTCGCATTTTTATAAGTTTTGGACCATTAGCATATTAGAGCTAATGGTTCCATTACAGCTCCAGCCCATGGAGTCCCATCCTTCTTGCTTTTCTTTCTTCTGTCCACCCTTGTGTATGCTCCTGGGCCTGAAATTTGGATTAGTTGTCCTTGAGAAGGAATTGTTTTGTGTCCCTACTATGTGAAGAGAGCACACCATCCCCTCATGTGAAGCCCAGACCCACCCACTAAAGCAGCACAGAATCTGAAAAATATAAAAGCTAAACCCTGAGGCAGCAGCTGAAACCTTGTGGGCCTTGTCCAGCCCTCCAGGAGAGCTGCCAGGGGATCATACCGTGGGGGTCACTGAAGAGCGAGAACTCGGCATCAATGGCACTGCGGGGGAAGGAGGGCAGGCGCAGGAGGTCCTCCTGCAGCATGGACACGTGGGACTGCTTGTGGGCTGGAGGGATCTTCTGCGTCAGGGAGATCAGGAACAGCACCCGCCCCACCTCCTCCAGCTTGCGGGTGAACACCTGGCAGGGAAGGAGAGACAGAGATCTACATCAGCCCAATCCAAAAGCTCTTTAAAACGTCCGTGCACTTCTGCAGGTTCATTTCTACGGCGTGTTCTGATCCAAGGGATGCTGCACTCATGGCTCAGAGGATCACAGTGAGATTCACAGGGCTGGTACTGCACCCTCTCACTAGAATTTGTGTGCCACTGTTCTCCAGCCAGGTCTACAAAGCTGGCCTGTGTTTGTAAAAATGGTTCTAACAACACTTTCCATTCCAGTCTTCTGGAGAACCCTAGTGGTTGTGGAACAATTTCAACGTTGCCATGGGTTTTTCTGTAGATTAATGTAAGGCCCAAGGTGGTCAGAGAAACTAGCTCCAAGCTGAAAGCCATATGTCTGTGTTTCCTCTCTTCTAGGCCTTAGACTATAGTTAACAAGAAGTTGGAATTGCTATCCACCTTCTAAGACATCAAAGAAAAATAGTCAATAAAACAACGCAAGTACTTTTTCAAGTAAAAAAGTACTTTTTTTGCTGCTCAGTGGTGGTTACTACAGTGTTGCTTTCTTTGCTGAAGCTGGATGTTTTCCAACAACATCTTGCATGACTAGAGAGAGGCTAGCAAATATGTGATACAAGTTTTACCTTAGAAGTATTTTGGCCTCTAAATGCTCTATACATACGAATGTGGAGAGCAAAATAATGCCTGGACAAAAATATGAAGCCTATTTAAATATTTTTGGATCATGTAGAGTGTATTAAACTCATTTATTTGTGGGACACTTCCTAGAACCAGAGTAATTTCTGTTAGAAATGCAACCAAGTTGATCTCAGGTAATTTCAGGGTTTTATTGACTTTCTGCTGACAGATGCAGCACATGAAATATTGTCCTATTCTGTGCCATACACATATGAGATGGCACTGACTTTATTTTCCACTATTTTAGCTGCTAGTAGCTCTTAAGCAGCTTTATAGCTGCCTTTTGTAACCACTCCTGAAGATATTTTCCTACTCTCAGTAAGAACACAACTACAATACCTGTTTTTTGGCTACAAAAATACAAATGTTAATACCAGGTACATAATGTTTAAGCACATTCCCATGCATCCTTTTGTAAATTTCCTGCAAAATTATCCACTAAAAGGAAACTGGCTGCACAGAGTGGGGGAGAGGGGAAATCATATCCCACTCTAATCTGCAATAATGTACAGTATATACAGCCCCAAGGCAGATTTCACATGGATTGCTACTTCTCCAGCAAAGCTCTTGATCTGCACGCAGCATGAAGGAAAGCCTTTAAAGGGGAAAAAATAAAATAATTTTCAGGGTTTTCTGGGAAGAAGCCTTTGGTGACAGTGAGTTACCTGTTTCTGAATGAGCTCTTGACCCTTTTCTGGATGCATCTGCACCAGGTTGAGCTGGGGAGAAACTGACCTCCGGAAAGGATAAATATCACGGACATAGGTCTGCCAGGAAAGGAAAAAGGTGTATTTTAAACAAGTGTAATCACTATGGCATCACTCAACAGAATGGAATAAAGGGCCCTTGAGCCCTTTCTGAAGGGCAGGGGCTTTCAGACAGTGTCAGGCATCATAAAAGAGCACAAACAGAAGAGAAATTTGATCTTTTCTAGGAAAACTAGACATTCTCATCTTCGGCCTCTTCCCTCTTCTCTCAAATTCCAATCTTTCACCATACACAACTAAAGATGTGATGCCCCCAGACAGAACTCTATTTATAGGATGTTTGTTCTCCTTTAGATAACCCTGATGTTTAAAAAGAAGAAAGCTGAAAAGTCACATGGACTTGATCTTTGCCATACCTTGTTGTAATGAATGAGATTCCAACGCTTATCCATTAAAAAATAATGAGAAGACTGAGTTTCAGGTATGTTAAAAAACTCCAGACACTCCTGAAAATAAAGAAATCAAAATATCCTGTTACTTTTTAGTTGTTTTCTACAAATACCACAACATCCAAAAGAAGAACATGCATCTAATAATATATAAAGGCAGAAATATGCATGCCTCAATCAGACTGGCACATTGTTGTGGCTTTAATTATTTATTTATTTTGTTAATCATGAAGTCCATGAGTATGTTTGTGAAAATCAAGGCATGCTGACATCACAATCTTGAAGATTGGTGTTACTTATCTTGATATCACACGTATTTGTCTGACTGTATGAGCCATGTGGGCGTGGGTATTTATCAAGACTTAGTGATAGATGATATGCAGAAACACTGAAGTTCTGACCCTTCAAAACACTGAGATGTGATTCCCAGTAAAATTTAACACAGTCAAACTGAAGGCTTTTACAAATCTGTTTCCTACATGGCTCAATTAAAACCATCCAGGAAATTTTTGTCAGAAAGTGACTGCATAGCTCCTGGATACCAGAATATTGTTGTGGCTACTAAACCATCATTTTCACTCTGATCTTGATCAATTTCTCAGCTCTAGTGTTGATAAAACCAAACATTTAAATGATTTGTGTTATTTATCAAAAGTATACAGCAAATACCCAAAAGTTGCTGTTCTCCAAATGTAGTTGCATTTGTGATGTTTGAGTTCAGAGCATTCCTATTATCCTTAAACGTGGGATCCTGTTTGTTGCAACCAAGCTCCCCTCACAGGGACACAGACATGCCTGTGAGCAGAATTTCCCCTCCCTGACGCTGGGCAGGATGATCAGAATGGATTGCTGGCATCCAGGTATGGCAGGTAAATGTAAGCAGTTTGTCCAGCTCAAAAACTCACTCCTACCTTCAGGAGAGCCTCAAACTGTGTGTCCTCGTGGACTGGTAACTGAGTTGGGATGTCACACTCATTCTGTCCATGCACAACAAGGGTTTTTGTGCCTAGAGGAAGAAAAATTGTTGCATTCAACCTGGCCTCTTTAATTAACTCAATTTCAAGAGACTGCCCATGGAAGAAGACTGGTACTTGAAATTCATTCCTGGACAGGCAGACTAAGCGAGTCCTGTCTGGAACTATTAAGCAGTGTTAACATATTCTCACACTTCCACAGTTTAATGAGAAATTGATCTTTCATCTGTTCTTAAAGGATGAGCTGAATTTAGCAGCAACTGTCAGCTCTGAGGAACAAGCACACACAAAAGGTCAAACTTGTTTATCAGCAAGATATCTCTTGTGTGACTCATGATGCCCAGAGTCTGAATGGTAGAGATTTACAGTGATGTTCCTGCCAGCCTTTCACAGCCCAACTGGCACAAAGCTCTGGGTTAAAATTCTGTTCTAATTCACTTTCCATTTGCTTCTTTTAGAGCTCTTAAAGTGGTTTTCTGAATCTCAAATTATCAGCAGTAGAATTTACTGACTGACTACTCAACTGAAGGAACATTGCCTTAAAATATGCAGCCATTTGTAAGGTTTTTTTCCTGATGCAGTTCTGATGTATCTTATTTTTGGTAAAGTGGGCCATAAACTTTGAAGTGAAGGAGATTTAAAGACTTATTTCATATACCTGGCATTGAGGCAGTCACCAGCAGCTTCACTTCACACTGTTCCTTCTTCATGGTCTGTTTGAGATCCTTGAAGAAGAGTCCTTCAACATAACCCACCACTTCCCAAAGGAAGGTAAGAGTGGCAGAAATGGCATCCATGCCCCATTCACATGGAGTCCGTACGAAATACATAATCAATCCTACCTGCAGGTAGTAAGCAAGAGGAATATCAGGTTGTACACACTACTTTTACTGTGCAGAGCATTTTATAAACACAAAATAACAGTATTGTTCTACCTTTCTTCATTCAGTGAGATAAATTCATTAAACTCTCATCCTGAAATTTTATACATATCAAAAAAAAACTGCCTGCAATATTCTTCCTTTTTGTAGAGATCATGAGGATTGGGGGCAAAATGTACTCTTGCAGTGCAGCTTGAAGGTGAAGAAAAGGGTGAATATCTGCAGTTAGAGATTTCCTATTCTTTATGCTCTGAAGTGCTGCCATGTAGACAACTCACAAACTGCAGAAGGCTGCCTGGAGAAGCATACACCTTGTCTGCTTCACCTCCTAACTACATTTGTCCACAGTCTTGAAAGAAGTTGCTAGATCTACTCTGAGAGGACTGTCTATTAGGAAAGCACTTTCTGAACCCAAATTAAGTAAAATAATTAAAGGTTTCTAGTGCTGAGACCCTTCTAATTGTCTTCAACTCATTGGGCGAAGTTCAGTTCAGAAATCCATGACAGGTTGCTTAGGGGTTTCATGAAAATAGAAAGGTTCCTTTTTCCTCCCCCCAGAAGGCCAGAAAGGCTAGTGGGAGCCTGGTGACTTGCACCCACAACCAGGAGCAAGTATGAGCTATAGAAGAAAAATAAAGTGCATTTATTGCACACATGAAGGCAGAGGAGAGATTCTGGGCTGCACAGTGGGCCCACAAGCTACTCACCAAGTAGTTAAAGAGGATATGAGATGTCTGGGCAGGAAAGTCTCCAATATTCAACAAAAGCTTCCTTAGCATATACATCAGCTCATCCTGGAAGAAAAACAAAAGTTTTTTTCTTCCCACCAAAGAGTGAAGAACAGATTTCTTCCTTTTGTCCTTTTTTGCTTTGTTTCTTTCCTTTTTTCCACAGTCCCTTTTTCAGCTTTGTCTCTCAGTGCATGAAGTAAAACTATACACCTGTTACTGCTCCCACACATTGCAAAATAAGCCCCAGGGCACTGAATCCAGGCCAGTGTCTTTCCCATTTTACCTCAGAGAGGTCAGTACCTCCTGTTGCAATTTGTACTGACTGTGATGGTACTGCTGTCCCTGTGATTATCCCAGATGATCTGTGACATCTAGTTCATCTCACCTCAGCTGTGGGTGTAGGGTGGGAGGAGTGGGCAGAATATATCTTCCCTTCTTTTGGAGAGTGCCTGCCTTAAATGTAGTGTAAGATATTCCTCATGGTGTGAAGGGATTATAGAAGGGACAGAATCTCATTGTCAGCTGAAGAGAGAGATGGCATCACAAATGTCTTCTATGGCCCTTATCCTCTAACCCCACAGCATTTGAGCCAGTGTTGTAGGCACGGATATGCACAGGACAATCCATGCCAGTGATATACCTGTAGGGAAATACACCTGTAGGGAAATACAGCTGTTCTCTGTGTTCTGTACTTGTGGTTGTAGTAGGCCTATGAAGATATGGTGAAACAACAGCTGGCAATGGCTCAGAGGCCTCTGAGGCTGGACAGATGACAGCTTTCTTCTCAAAGGTACTGAACAAACAACCTCCCTGACCAGAGATGCTATGGAGGCCCCATCCCTGGAAGTGTTTATGGGGAGATTCAAAGAGGGTTTGAGCAGCCTGGTGCAGTAAAAGGCATCCCTGCCAGCAGTGGGGGACTGGAAGTATGTGACACTTAAGGTTGCTTCCAACCCAAACAATTCTGTGGGACAGATGAGACTTTCTGACTTTAAATGAAAGCTTTGTGGGTGATGGCTGAGAAGTCTCAGGAATAGTAAGTCCACCAACACCTGCTTGCTCAAGGAAGAAAAGGACAGCCTCTCCTGACATTTATCAGGTTTAATATTCAGTTTTGAGTCAGTTTTTAGGTAGTGGCTTGTATGCTGAGGCCAGTGATACTATTGATATTATACACCAAATATGCAGTTGAGAAATGATAGTGCAGTGCCTTCTACATGATCAGAACCAGCATGCTTTTCTTCTATAAATCTTGGAAGCAGCCTGATAAGCCACAGAGATGCAATGCCACCCCAGGTTGCAGAGAACCTGAATAGAGTGGCATGAGTGAAGGCAATATATGTCTATGCCATGTTCACTAAACAGCTGCTCAAAGCTTGGCTTGCAGCAAGTCAGATCCTTAGTGGTGACAAATCAGCCGTGTCCTGTTTACATCAGGGGACAAAGACTGAAGCCAATTGATGAGATGCTGCATTAAAATAGCAAATTCTTTCTCCAGTGGTGACAACTAAGTGTCTCTGCTGGCAGCTGTGCTCCCCTGCTCTGAATCCTTACACCTGCTGGGGAGGGGCAGAGGGTACCTGTCGATTGCTGATGGTGAGCTTCTCGAGGAAGTGGCGCAGAACTGTAGAGGGGTCTTCAATCAAGCAGTTCCACAGGACCTGCTGAGCAACAGCACTTACTGTAAGCAAAAAGGAAACCAGGTCAGAATTGTCTCTTGGAAAAACCATGGACTGGTATACTTAAAAAAACTTTCCTAGTCTTCTTCCTTCCTCTGTCATATTTTATACTGAACACTCAAGCCACCATTTGATGTACTGGAATTCCTGGTAACCAGTGCAGTGATCCCAATAATAATCATCACAGGTCTAGTATTTGAACCTTCCCTAAATACAGGTGATACGATAGGAAGCACTTCAACACTGTTGAGGAATGATAAAGAAATATCTGATTGGATTCTTAACTCCAGATGGACAAAATCCAGCAACTGAGAGATATAAATTCATGTACTTTTTTTGTTCATGCACATACGTTCAATTTCATGGTGATTCATAGAATGATTTGATCTGGTGTTGATGAACGGTATTAGATAGTCAGCAGGGAATTGTGTTGATGATCAACCCCCTGAAGTGCAATTACTTGCAATCCTCTGAAGGTCAACAACAACACAGAATTATTAGTTATTTTGTTTTCAGTACTCAGCTCCTGATCACAGAATCACACAGACATTATTTAGAGGTCTGGCTACATACAGCTAAAACTGTATACAAAATATAACAGGTAGTTAAATGTACAACTAGCTGACATGATGAGTGAGAGATGAAGGAAGCAAAACAGCCCACCATGTATTAACACTTAAAAAAAATACAAGGAAATAGACTGTTAATTTACAAAGACATCATAGCCCATAACCAGAATGCTCAGGCTATGCATAGGTGGCTTTCTGCTTGTCATAGGAACACAAAAATATGAGTGGGAATAGATCTCCAGAGATCTTCATTCCAAGCCCTGCATGGAGCAGGACTGTCACCTACACTAGGTATGTTAACCACAGCTATGACTAGCCAGGGCTTGATAAACCCTGTATATGGAGAATCAACAGAAATTATGCTCCTGGTGATTAACTTCCTTCACAATTTCTAAACTGAATTTCCCAAGTTGTAAACTCTAAGTAAGTCAGTGTTCTTCTAACTCTGTTCCCTTTGAATCACACCAAAAAAGCACAGCTTCTACAGTTACTCCTCAAAGAACACTTGTGTTAGGCCTCTTACCATCCTTGTATCCCCCAGTAGATTTTTTTCAGCTTCTCAATATTTCTTTTGAATTAGGAGCTTTTTTAGGATCCTGAAAGGGCAAAATCCCCTCAATCCCAAACACAAATTATGTAGAAAATAAAAAGGAAAAACCCTAGAAAGATACATTTCTATTGTAAATCTACATTCAAATAGTTTTGAAACTGGTTCTGCCACCCTTAAGCAACAATCCCTTGAAGATTAATCGAGGTCAATACCAGCTACTCCATCCTCCCGGACTTCTCCATCTTCCATCAAGTGGACAATGGGGAGCACTGCTGCACAAATGCATGCTGGAAACACAGCCTGAGGTGGCTGGGGCACGTGATGGTTTGGAGTGTGCTCCGTAGTGTGTTCTTCATCTGGAGCAATAAGAGGAAGAGGAGTTAGGGAACACACTGGGCTACTATCCGGGCATGTTAGACAAACATTTATGTTAGTGGCTCTACACGCAGAACAAGGATCAGGACACTGCTCACTGTGCAAGCATGACAGGTTTGCTGCTGTCACCAAGTAGAAATGGAACCTCCAGCCAATTTCTGGATCAAGAATTTTCACTGTAAATATGTAATTTTTCAATTTACATTTCTTTTCTTGTATGCAATCCAGTTCCTTTCAATAAAATTCCTTTTTTTGAAGCTAGAGTGCTCCCTGTAGCACTACTCTCCAAGAAGAACATAAGAGGCAAGAGCAAGTATTGTGACAGCAGAGGTGAATAAAATAATGAAGGGCAGGAACTTATGATAAAGTAGCTCAAGCTTGGGAATATATTTGGCAAAAGGAAACGTCAGAGCTTTATGGGTCAGCAGGAAAGGCTTCCAGTGAATGAAATCTTGGAGGGAATGGTCCAAAGTGAAGGCACCCACCTTCTGCACTGACTGCTGAGCGCACTGACCACACAGAGCCACGGCGGAAAGAATAATTCCTGTGAGAGGTACTGGAGGTGCAGGACGGGCTCACAGAGAGACGGCGGGAGGCCAGGTTGGCGACTTCTTCTACTGACAAAGAGAATAGGAAATGTCAATCCAGATCCAGCCAACTGACTTCAAGGAATTTTTTGAAGGACAGCAATTGCAGCCCAATTAGAATACTGAAAAGTCAGGTCAGGTAAAACTCAGAAGACACAATTTAAAATCTATACAAATCAGCCAGATAGGTAATTTGCTTATGCTTTGGGAAACAGCAAAACATTGGCCCGTAAGAGTGCTCTGGTGCATCACATTTTAGCAAAGCTGGCTCTATACGTCTTTTCATCCACTCCCTGTTAACCACCATTGTTGCTGGTGCTTAGATTTTCTTAAGAACTAGGATTTCTGCTCACAGATTTTCCAGTGTATGCTTAGATCTCATCAACTCTCTAGTCACCTAATGGCACATACCTTGGAATGCCTTTAATCTAGTCTTTGTGCTCTGTTAGCCTGGGCCAGTAAAACTCCTCAATCACAGACTAAGCTTATTGTGACTCATGTCATGTAACTTTGGCTGTCTGAAAGTTTGGTACTGAGCTTGATCTGGTCACCTGGGCTACCTCCACTACTCACCACAAAGGTAGAAAACCCCAGTGTATCCTAAGTTCTGTTTCTTAAGACAGACACAGCCAAAGAGCAATTCCTCCCACCCTTTAATTATTAAAGAGTTAAAAGACAGATTTCATTCCTAGTGTTGCATATTCTGTTGTGTTAAATCCTGCAAGAAACTGGAACTTTGAGATGTTACATGCTAGCAAGTTCTGCTGAAGATGGGGTCCGTGTCTTTATCACCCAGTAAGAACTCAATATATCCAAAGTATTGTCTCTTCTTTGGTACTAGTTTTCAAATACGCTTTTTCTCCATTACTTGGACTCTTCAACAAATGAATATGGTTGGGACCTTCCTAACACTAAAAATCAATTTTCCTGGACATCAGTGCCCTAAGCTGTGCTCTATGTTTGTGGGAAATGCTCTCAGGTTGCTGGAATGCAGTTCCTGGTCTCAGCACACCTTCTTCTTCCTGCTCAGAGCTCGGTGTACAGGAGGGCTCATAGCAGGCCTCCTGAGTGATGGGGATGGCAGTGATAAGACTGGCTTCCCGGCCCAGGCGCTTCTTCTCTTCCTCCTGCTGCAGGTTCTTCAGGATATGCTCAGCTCGCTGATGGGAACGTGACACAGCTCGGGCAGAAAATGACTTCTGTTGGGAGGAAGAAAGAAGAAACACAGCCTGAAGCTGTTAGTTAAGATGCACACAGATTTTCTGACAAAGGCTTCACCTCAGTGATGTTCAGCAACTCAGTTTCTAAATATAAATCAGACTAGTGCCAGCTGAATAGACATTCACCAGGAGAATTATTGGAAATAAACCTACAATAAGCTTTGGTGCAAACTCCTCCCAGGAAACCCCATATGAACCAGTGCAGACTAAACTGTCTCTCAGGCTGTTCTATTGAAAAAATCTTCTCTTGGGGAGAGAGCATCTGTGTGCTCCTAAGATCTAAGTCATTGTCTCTCACAAGGACATGAGGTGCAGTACAGTACCTCAGTGAACAAACAGAAAAGCTTGATGCCCACATAGAAAATTCTGTGTGCTACACAGACTATACTAGATTTTTTTCCCAGCTGGGAAAGAATCTCAAAAGTTAATCCACAACTTTTGGCTTAATTTACTGCACACCTCTACAGAGAAAAATCAGTGCTTACTGTCAGGATATCTGCTTACCGACTGATCTTCATTTATAGGATCCTGCACACTCCCACTGCACTGAGGGACCCAGGGAGGGTCAAACATTGGCACAGATGGCATCCCCAGCACAGGAGAAGGCAGAGTGAAGTTTATACTTGGAGGAGGAATCTAAACAAAACCATGAAAGACATTTTGTTACAGCAAACTCTTATTGTCAGTATTGTTAATTGAATGTGAGCACAATTACCCAAGATATAAATTAACTCTGCCAATTTTTCCCACCTCTGTATCTCACCGGACTGTAGCACCATGCATGACACACATCTCTCATGTCTCCTGGCCTGAGTACCCATTTTATTCTCCCTATTTTATACAGGACTTCTTCATATCACCTCCCCCACTAGCAAGAGTTATACAATCATTTTTTTCCCTAAACAGACTTTCAGGAAATTTCATGGCAGTCTGTCATTACACATCTATCCCACAATGCAAGCTGTAAATCATCATTAAGCTTCATGTGTCTTTTCTACCTTGAAGATCTGCTGTGCTCCCTCTTCCATCCTTGGCCACACTTGATATCTGAACCTCCAGAGTGTGTGAAATTTAAGAATGGCATTCAGTCTTTGCACTGTTTCTGGATGATGAAATTCGGACATCAGCATGTCAGAAACAGCCTCTGGCACTTTCACAGCACACAGCAGGAACATGGCAGCTGCAGGGACACAACATCTGATCACCTGTGTCTCTCAATAATGTGTTAATTTGGAAAAGAAAAACTGCAGGTGTAAAAACCCACAACAAAAGAAACCCCATCTTGGCTCCATAAATAGGATCACCAACATACCAGGCTAGAGAAAACTGTATTGCTTCATGAAACCAAGCACATGTGACTCTACCTTTTGGAGCCACACAGCATTACACTTGAAGCTTGTAAATTCTTCTGGAAAACTTTTAAAATAAAGTACAGCTTTGATCTTCTCAACTATGACTTGTTTATAATAAGAACACCTCTTGAATTAAAGGGACTAATTGAGTTTGGCTTTTAAAGACTGCACTTCCAAGTGATTTCTGTGTTGATTAATCAAGGCTGATTTAACAGAAACTCTGCCTTTAACAGAAGCTCTGGAACAGGAGACAGTGCCCCAGTAGAAGTCATCTGGATGTTTTCATGAGTAAAACCAGTTCTTATTTCAGGGATCCCAGTCTGTCTCCAGGAGAAAACAGAGCAAGACAAAGGACCATGCAAAACAGCATGATGGTAACTGAGACAGGACAATCCCCACTGCCACAGAAAAGCTCATCTGGCCTGTCCACCATCTGGTGCACAGCTCTAGACATCCTTCCCCCACTCTGTGAAAAATTGAGGTGACTCAGCCAGACAAAGGTCAAGCAGTGAGTTACTTCTGGTGCCAGGAGTGGAACTCCAAATAAACAACTGAGCGTAAAACCAGATGTGAGGACATAAGCTACAAATTCCTGACTGAGAGACAACTTTACAATCTGTAAAAGCTACACGAATTTCTACAGAGACAGAGTCTCCTACACGCTCCCTGAAATATACAGGGGATCTCCTGCAAGGTCAGATGTGACTGCACAGATACTTTCCCTGGGAATTTAGAGGAAAGATTCTGTGTATCCCATCACAGTTAGGTAGTAAGTACTTTGGATCTTATGCTGTACTGTTTCTTTGCTAGCTGTAACATAGGAACCTCTATCATGCACTGTATGTTCTCTACTAGTAGTTTTGTTTTTTTATTATTATTATTACTGTGTAGCAAATAGTCTGTTTAAAATCTTATGTCTGTTAATTTTGTGCCTATTAAATAAGTAATTTATTCTATAATGGACCAATTCAGCCATTATTAAAGAACTTGCAAGAGAGAGTGGGTTTTGGGGTGCTGGCCACCCCAATAAAGCCACTGCCTGCTGCCAGAGGCCTGGGCAAAAGGCAGGGACTTATCTAAGCTCCCATCTCCATTCGCAGTGGTAGCTGAGCTGATCCATAGTTGCTTCCATGGATCACATTTGAATATAAAGAGCCTTTAATTAAAGTACAAACTGATGGAGGCCAATCAATGCAGATGGTGTCTGAGGGGCACTGCAGGAGGCAGAAGCAGAGGGATAATGTTGCTGTGGGAGTTCAGTAGTGTTAGAGAATCCATGGCTTCCTTGACCAGTAGCTCACCACACTGAAGAAAATTTCTCTAGATTTGCTGGCTGTTCCTCCACAGTAGCAAGAAGACATTTGTCAATGTTTTCTTCAATGCTTATTGAGGAGGTGCCAGGCCCCAGAGCAGTGTTTACGAGAGGCAGCACGACCACTGCAGGACAACAAGGCTACTCTCTGACTGCCTGGGCTCCTGGCGCTGCTCAAAATCTGTGGGGACCTTGATGTTCCTTCTGCTCTCTGATCTACTCAAACTGTAATAAGTCTCAGTAGGACAGATGTAAAAGGGTGAGTTCAATCTGAAGGAACCAAGAACAGAAACAGAGCCTTGGCAGAAGTCAGCAGATGGTGCTGTAGTACATGAACAAGACATTCTTTTTACCCAGCTTCTGGTTTTATCCAGTTTCTGCATAGCAACTGGAGGTTTTCAGAGTTCGACCTCGATGAATGCACTTTATGCTTGGGCTGTATTCACCTGCTACCAAAAAAAGCTACTACAGACCCTCAAATGGGTTTCAGTCCTCCCTTCAGGAAAAGGAGAAGAAAGGTGTCTTTCAGAGGCTGCTTTGGAGCAGAAGCCAGCTAGCACTCCTCAGGAAAATCAGCAAAACTTCATCCCATTCCCTGTGACCCATGCAAATTTTTTATTAGAATCACAGAATCATTAAGGTTGAAAAGGACCTCTGAGATCATAGAGTTAAAAAAGTATCCAAAACTATTTCCTCAGAAAGGGTCCTGAAGCAGGGAAAGGAGTACTGCATCAGACAGATTATTTCTCTTTATTTTGCTCCTTCCTCTTCCTGTCTACACATTTGACCAGGGAAAGGCAAAGGTTGAAGAAGAGCACAGAAAAACCTGAGAAATTAAGTGCTCTGTGCACTGGTGGAGTAGCTGTAAGTGAGAGACACCTGAAGAACATGAGAAAGGGGAGGGGGTGTCAAATAATGTATTTCAGGGCAGAATTCATTGTTAGCTGTGGAAAACAAAGGCCTGGTATACTGGGTTGAAATGTGATGGGAAGGGGAGTAATGGTGAAGGAAACACTTCAAAATTCTTTCATTGTTAACAGCTTTTGATAAAAATATCTGTAACCTAATCTTCAGTGAGACAGCACCTTTGACTGCCCCATAGGTATGCAAATCTTTCAGCCATTTCCTTGCACGATGGGGGAGGAGAAAGGTAGAATTTGAAAGTTGTGGGAGATTGGTTTACAAACAAATTCAATTAATTTACACTTTATTTAAGGAACCTCTGTATTGCACATGAAGGATGTTCACAGTTTCTAAGGCTGTGGTTCATGATTTCTGTTCATTTCACATTAGCACACACTGACCAGGAGTGTTTGGACAATAAGACTAGAGAGAACCTTCTGACTCACATCATCAAATTGCTTTCACAAGCTTTTAAACCAAAGGGCTTTTGCTTTCTTTTCTGGTGGTTAAAAATCTATTTTCTACATGAAAGAAGTCATAAAATATTATTACTCATCTTCATTCTACTCTAACAAATTATTCTTAAATATTTAATAAATAATATTTATTTAAATAATAATATGTTCTCTTTGTCCAGTCTTCTGTCATTATGAAGAGTAAAGATATTCCCTCTCAGTCTTGATCTGAATCCATTAAATAAATATGCTATCTATCATATAAGCTCTTCATTCTTCCTGCTGACCTGACAGCATCTGTTACACATAAATATCTTACTTCAATGACCAAAATAATGTATTTAAAGTGTTGTGTCTAGATAATTGTAAATCACGCTCTACGGTAGCATTAATACTTTGAATTGCTAATAAAATATTTCTGACACATCCTGACTGTTTATTTTTTCACAGCTGGTCATTAGGTCAGTATCTTTTGGCCAAGGGATAAACTCTGAACCTAGATTATTTCTATGGAAGAAGATCCACGCTCATAGCAGAAAAATGCTTACTCCTACTTTGCAACAACATATCTGATTTTATATTTTATTGTAATAAATTTCATGCCAGATGCAGAATTTCAAAGTACTACTTTCACAGGTATATGATGTCCTAATCACCTGTCTTAAAGATGCCTCTCAACTATGTGTCATCAGCAGTCATCTGTACACTTTAAAACCAAGTGGAAATTGAAAATTCAGAAAGTACCATAATAACAATACTTAATGAGCAATGCTGCTGTGTCCAGGCAACATGGGAATTTTCCTTACAGCCTGATGTGATCTATGACAGTTTCACTCTCATTCCCTGTGTCAATTTTTGTATGAATTCTCAACTGGTACTTATACCTCAGGGTTTAGCTTTTATATTTTTCAGATTCTGTGCTGCTTTATTGTGTGAGTCTGGACTTCATATCAGGGGATGGTGAGCTCTCTTCACAGAGTAGGGAGACAAAACAATTCCTGCTCTAGCTGGGGACTGAGGACAACTGATCCAAATCTCAGGCCCAAGAGCACAAACAACATGGATGGGAGAGAGAAAAACAAGAAGGATGGAACTTCATAACCTAAAGCTGTAATTGGACAATTAACTCCAATATGCAAATGAAGAAGAATTTATAAAAGTGTGACACCCTGTGACCAATCGTCCATTTTGGTTCATCTTGGGTGCAGCCCTGGCTGGGCTCTTGTGCTGCCCAAGGTGGATCCATTGAGGCCTCCTAATAAATCCCTACTTTATTCTTTAACTCCATCCAGACTCTGTTCTTGGTCAGCCTTCACAGGGCATCAGTACTAACACTTCCATGAGGCAACATACAGAATGCTTCAGTAGATTCTAGACAGCCTGAATCACAATGTTTCCTCTGCCTTCAAACCAAATTGAATACTAATTTTTATATTCTCCAAACATCCACCACCATCCAGGGCCTCAGAGAGAGTGCCCTCCTGATCCTTCTAACCACCTCTTTTCCACAGAGCACACAAAGGTCTACGAAAACCAAACAGCTCTCAATAGAAACCCTTGGTGGCATTCAGATTTCTCCGCTACAAAGCTGCAAAGTGCTGTGAGTTGTGCAGCCCCCCTGAGTGGCTTGGCTGCCTCACCTGCTGCCCCAGCCATGTGCTCATCCACGCTGAGCAGGAGCTCCCAGGCTGCTGGCTGGATGTCCCCATACATCTCCTCGGTGAGGATGGGAGCCGCCTTGATCAGCAGTGACAGAGGGGCAGGGGACAGGCTCATTACCTGCAACAAACCAAGCCATGCCTTAGGGCTCAGCAAACTGCAGGCTACAGGAAGAACACAGTCATTTTACCCTGGTTTTGGTCAACAAATTACCCATCATAACTTCTAGGTTCATCCATTTCAGAAAATGCACCACAGATGGGACGTGGCTTTCAGCCTGTATAAAAAAGCAGTGTTTCCAAGCTAGTTCCTACAGTCTTTTGCTTGTCCCTCACATCACCCACACCAAAAAAAGAGGACAACCACTCCCAAAGTGGTGCACAGCCAGCAATATGTCTCCATGAAACTCTCAATAAGAACAGGCTTACGAAGAGTCTGTTGCTTCATCAGGAACAAGTAAGAACAGAGAAAACAAATACTGAGAACTGAGAGGCTGCAGTTAATCATATCTGTGAATTCTTTGGGTTTTTTTGTATCCTCAGCTCTGGTGCCTATGTCGTTATGGAAAGCCAGAGATGCAGACTGTGATTTAATGGAGCTAAATGCTTAAAGGGTTATTTGACCATGTTTCCTTAAGAGGTTTACATTTAGTATTACTCAGATTGGGAAAACAGGTAGGATTGAACTGATTGATATTCAGGAACAGTTCGTCACATGGGCTTGGAGATCCATATATATTTTCCCTCTTGTTTCATTTTAACCTGGCACCTATATATCTGCCTCCCTAACTAGCATATGGCCTAATCAGTACCTGATTCCTGATGTATTTTAGCATTCCAGAGTCCTTCTTCCCTTCCAAGTTGATATCAATCACTCTCTTTTTTAGAGAAGGAGTTCTCAAGCATGACTTGTCTGAGCACTGGAAGGATATAAACAGAAAGTGGAGTTCACTTTTATATTTCTCAAAATGTGGAAAATGAGATTATATACAAGAGGAATTTCCATATACTAGAAACCATCTGGTACCAGAGCTGTGGCACAAAGCCTTCTTCTTTGCTGGAAACAGGCCTAGTATCAGTGAGACAACACATTTCATCCAATCTTCTTCTATTTTTAACAACACTTTTCCCAATAAAATCTTAAGGCAGAAGACAGTAAACCAAATTAACAATGTGAATGTTCTCTGTGTAATCTTCACTGGTGGCACACCCATGTATTTAGTTAAGAAGGTTAGAGGCAAAAGGTCTACAACTTCCCTCCAAAAAAATTACCAGTGGAAGTGTTCAGTGTACAGAATGATTCCTCTCACGGAATCATAGAATCATTGATGTGGGAAAAGACCTCTAAAGTCAAACCAGTAATCTAATGCTGCCAAATCCACCACTAAATCATGTCCCCAAGCACCACATCCTTAGGGTTTTTTAAGTCCTCCAGGGATGGTGACTCCACTGCCTCACTGGACAGCCTTTGGCAGGGCTGGACAAACCATTCAGGGAAGTTTTTTGCTAATATTCAAACTAAACCTTCCCAGGTGCAACTGAAATGGCCCTGAGGCCATTTCCTCTCAGTCATGTGCCTTGTTTCCTTGGAGCAAAGCTCAACACCCACCTGGCTGCACCCTCCTGTCAGAGACTGTGGAGACTGAGAAAGTCCCCTTGAGCCTCCTTTTCTCCAGGCTGAGCTCCCCCAACTCCCTCAGCTACTCCTGGTGCTCCAACCCCTTCCTCCTCTCCATTCCCTTCTCTGGACACAATTCCATGTATTTCTTGGACTATGAAAAAAGCAAAGATTGTCAATTGCTCTCTGGAAGTGAGGTCTGTGCAAACACCCTGCACGTGTTTGTAGGAGACCTCAGTGCCACTCCAATTCATTTTTCCTGCTGTTTCCTAAATGCTTTGATGTATGATGAAATGCATGTCTCTGTCTTGCAATTCAAAGTTGGAGATGAAACAAGCCACAGAAATGCATGGTTCTTTTGCTACCTTTCATGAAACATACCAGCTATGCATCTCTTGCCTGCCTTCTGCAGAGGAAATGACTGCCTCTCTTTCTAAACAATTTGTGCTTTTCTGTGCTACAGGAAAAATATGGGGTTTACAGTTTTCAGGAAAGCAAAAACATAAGCCTCTTTTTGACCTGCTCTGTTCTTTCTTCCATAAAAATATCCTTCACTTTTCTAACTTGACAGGAAACAATCTCCTGGCTGATGAAGAAACAATTAATTTTTCCCCTTCATATGCCATTGCCAGCCTCTTTACCAAACTTAAAACTTCATGACAGTTCCATAAACACTTTTGTTTTCAATGTTACTGCAAAGCAGTTGAAAGGCTCTGCCATTACAATTATTCAGGATAACTGTGGTCTGTCTGATGTGGTTTAACTGTTGACACAATTCAATTGATACCTGCGGGGGGACACTTTCCTGAAAGCAGAAATGTATTTCTATTAAAGTTAAAAGTACACTTCTACATATAAAAAGGCACAAAGTTGTCTGAATACCCTGCTGAAATGGTCATTAAAAGGAGACAAACACTAAAGACTAATGTATATAATTCTTGGAACAGCTGAGAGCTCAGACCTAAAAGAAAGAAACTACACAACATTTTACAAGAATTTCAGTAGTGATTTTTACTAACAGACAAGAAAAAAACATAAACAAAGAGAGAGAGAATCCACAGGGTAGTAAGTAGAGGCCACAAAAGAGCACTAAAATTGAAGTCAGGTTGTATGCTTTTTAAATGACCTTATCAGCAACTAAGATTCATCCTAGTCAATACAGATTAAATTCCTTACATAATGCTGAATGACTTAATTGCTGGATTTTTTTTACAGCCAAGCCAAGCTTAGGAAAATCTCTATTAATTTTGTCATGAAAGAACTGTATGAGTACATCATGCAGTTTTGTCAAAGGCAATCATGACGTACCTGGACAAACCCTAAACCATTGTGCTTTTCCCATTTACTCACTTCCTTTTGTTTTTTGCCTCTCGCCACGTTGTTCAAAGTGCTGTTTTCTCTCAGGGAGTCCACTGTGTCTCCATAGAGCAGTTTGATGGCGCGGACAAGGCGAGCACAGGAGCGGCTGTGGTGGAGGTAGCAGTGTGGGTGACAGTAGTCGATGTGCGTGCATATGAAACTCTGCTGGTTGCACAATAGGATCATCACCTGGAAATTAAAGCATAAATAGTTACCTACAGAAAATGGACCTACACAGGCAGTGATTGGGACAGGCAAGCCAACTTTTCCTCAGCCTGGCTAGGGAGGTGTGAAGCTCAACCCAGCTTTAAAAAGGTATTTGTCTGTGTAGGTCTTCATTATTGTAAATGCAGGTGAACCTAGTGGGAAGAAATGAGGATGTCTGACTCCAGTTCAGAAGGCTGAATGATTTCTTTATTGTAACTATACTATAATACATTAATATACTATTTAAAGGAGATACCAAAACTACCTATCTACTTTTTCTAACTACAATATCTAACTCATTCACAACTCATGACCCTCTCACAAGAATCCAGACACAGGTGGATCTGATTGGCCATCAGGCTCAAACACTCTCACCAGAATCCAACCAAGCAATCACCTCAGGTAAACAATTCTCCAAACACATTCCACATGAGAAAAACAAGGAGCAGAAACAGAAACTGTTTTCTCTTTCTTTCCTCTGTGCTCCTCTATGAAAAAGTCCTGAGAGAGAGAAGAATGTGCCTGCGACACTTCATACTGACAAGAGGTTTGCAAACTAGCTGGGCATGGCCAAAGAAACATTAGTGCTAACAAAGCAAAGGAACAGAGCTGCTATAGATGTGTATATTCAGCTGGTGGCAAGTTAAGGCTGAGGAAAACAGCATCCTCTCACTTTGCAGAAAAGCTATTCTATCACCACTCTAAGATCTTGGACTAGAAACCATCAACTAGCCAATTGTTCTTAAAGCTGCAAACCCACCATGCTTGGGGGTCAGTTTCCTTCAAGGGGTGCAAAGGGAAATATCTCAGTATGCTCTGAAGTAGAAATAAGCTGTGCCAGTTGCTCTGCATGTCATTGGGCAGACCAATCCAGCCCAGCTCTATGGTAGCTGGCTCAGTTGCTATTTCTACTAGTGTTGTCATATGGCAGCAAGGAGTAGTAGAACTTACTAGAAATCAGGTAAATATTTTGGAATTTAGCTATTCTGAGCCCTGCTTTGCTGCAGTAACACTGGCATTAGTCCCTAAGCTACTTAATTAAAGATAGCCCTGGAAAGTCTACACCTGAGTGACCACTCTGGTGTAACTCAGATGTTTTCTTGCCAGAGGAGCAAAGCTCAGCCCAGCAGCTCTTTGTACATTGATCTTCATGTTACACACAAACCCAGCCTCTTATTAGCACTCTGAGGAAAACACACAGGCATCTCCAAGCCATTGACACTGCAGGTCTTAAGAGGCCTTTATGAATCTTTCTCTTCCCCCCAACAACCTAGTGCAGAAGTACCCAGAACTACCAGAAGGAAGCTATCCCAATTTTCCATCCACTGTGTCTATGTCTGTGCAGTTGCAGTCTGCTGGCTCTTTCTCCCAGCTGCCACATCATTCCCAGCCTTAAAATATGGAAGCTTCTAAAAATGACAGGAGCTTAATCTTAAACAAATCTGTGTAATGTTTGTGAGATTCCTGTGTTTGCCTCCTTGTTCTGGCCTCCTATCATTTCAGGGTCAATAAAGAATAACTCAATATTGGTATCAACATGCAGATTGTATAGCAGCACTGTAGCACTCCTACCAGCCTCTGGTCCTCTTATAAATTGTTGTAATGGTGCACTGACACAGAGGGAGGACACCAGGCTCCCTAAAGGACAGGCAAAGGAAAATCTTGGTGTCTTCACAGCAGCAAGTGGGACCAGTGATCCTTTTGAGTTGTTTGCTTGTGACAACTAAGTAAAGCAGGTAAAGCAGCATTTGTTTTGCCCGTAGTTTTAGCAACCATCTAGCCACACCTTCATTCTAACAAATGAAAAAAAAATAGCACTGTCATGTATTATTGGTACTTCTGTGTCATCAGCTGTAACAGGTGATTTTTCAAATTTTCCTTTCTGTTATGCAATCTAATCACATGTAAAGTGAGACAAGCATCTTAAGTTTCTTTCAGAATTCATGAGTTCATGCATCCTCCCACACTGAGCAGGGGCACCATGATGTATCTTAAGCTGCTAACTAGGGAAACTCCCTTATCCTCTAGTGGTGCAGCATCTAATGCATACACATATGTCTAACATACTCAGTTTAGTACACTGGAATTTCCAAATGAGATATAATCATTACCAAGAGCATTAGAATACTGGCAGAAAACAGGGTATTCCAGAGATTGAGGTACTAGATTGGAAGACATGGCATTCAAGTTCCCTGCCCTGCCAGCCTCATCTAAAAAACACAACTATCAAGAACTGTTTCTGACATCAAAGTACTAGATTAAGCCTCTTTTTCCCACACCCCATAGGAATGGGGCAGCTGAGAGCAGTCTATGTGAAATACCTGGGGAAAAAAATGAAGATATTGAGTCAGTATTGACAGCTGTCTTTCCCAAAGGCAACTCAGAAGTCAAAGGGTGTCTGTGCTCACACAGAACACCACCAGTCATGGCACAGCAATGCAGACTTGCCCAACTGACTTCTGGCAAGTCTAATTCCCAGGCACAGAGATGTGTGCAAAGGGGTGCCTTAGACCCTGCATGACCAAACCACATCTGCACTGTTGTACTGCCTGACTGTTGGACAGAGTCAAGACTACACAAGGCTTTGCTGGCTTACACGAGCAGCTTCTAAAATGTCACTTTCTGGAAGCCCAGCTCACACTGTAGCCCATTCTGTTGCTCTCCCTGAAATACACTCTACGGGCCATGCCAGAGATAAGGTACTGAGTTAATGTATGTTTCAGCTGAGGCAGAATGGCTGTCCCTGCACACCTAGGGAGAAAAAAAAATTAATGATATGAACTAGAGAGAAGGAGATTTAAGTTCATTTTAGAAATGGCAAACACACAATTTCCAAAGGTCACACTTAGTTACACTTGAGATCCTTTATGCTATATGGGAAAAGCACAAACTGTGATCTGGTTACTGCCAGACAAAGGTTTTTCTAATGAAAATGGATCCTTGAGAGCACTGCTGGCAACCTGTACTTACGTGCAGCCACGACATGTTCCGATGATAGTTCTCCTCCATGCCTGTGTTGCTCAGTACCTCAGGTTCAATGCTGGGTTCGCTCGCACTCCAAGGGCTCCCTTCTTCAAAAGAAAAATACCCAAAAGGTTGTTGTTTTATTGCTCCCTATGTGTTTTAAGACTAGGGACAGCACTTGTAAGCCAGGCCAGCCTTGTGGGAACAGATGAGAGTACACAGAATATGTCACACTGGAAAGACTGTATCTGGACATCCCTCCCCAGTCCTGTGCTGGCTTGACACTTACAAGAACTATTTGGACTTGACCCATAGGCCATCTTGTCAGTAGCAAACATTTGTCCCTCCATTTTTTCTTTAATGGAAGGAAAATGGATAATCCAAAACCATCATAAACAAATTCTTTGCACCATTCAGATGCTGCAAGTGGTTGGTTTAGTGATCTGCATTGACTGGGCTCCGTGGTTAAAAATATCAACAAAAATCCAACCAGAAGTGGCATCCAACTGGAAATGCCAACAGGAAAAGTCCCTGCTAATTGCCCATAGAAACTACTAATGTCATGGGGATGAAAGGGGAAAAAAATCCTGATTCTAGCACACTAGAACACTTCAGAACTCAGCCAAGGGACAGATTTCCCTGAGAATTTCACTGACCCCTTTGTTTCCCCTAACCACTTCATACCTTATGGACCTCCTATAAAACTAATACTAGTGATATTAAGAGTTGGCTGGAGGTGACTTTTGGTTTACCCTTTTTCTCTTCTTTAAGTGAACTGTGACTTGTCAAAGTTTATAGAATTGACAATCCCACTCTCCATGTTCTCCTCCTGAAGCATCTTTTGGGCAACATGAAAATGCCCATTAAACTTGGGAGGTTATTCCAGCTCCAAATGTATCCACAGTTTTTGGTTAACACCAATAGGGAAGGGAAGCCCTTCAATTTAACTGTGATAGAGATTTCACAGAGTAGGATGCACATCTTGTTTCCATAAGATAAATGTACGGACATCCATCTTTTATTTAAAAGGAAAGCAGCTGTAAACCACAAAAATAGATGTATGTGCCGGTATGTAGAAATATGTTATGCAGCATGTGAATGTTATGTTCTGCATATAGGAATACATGTTTTACATGTCACTCGACATGCATATGACATCATATCCAACAGAGAATATGAAGTACATGCCTAAATATATATGTGTTTATATATATATATATATACACACATATAGCCAATCTGTTGCTATGAACAATAAAATATCATATATACATATCACTTCATGTATTCATGATATCCTGTGATTTAGGGGTGTGTGTAGATACACAGGTGCATGTGCTCCCTACAGACAGCAAGCGTTCAGCTGGCAGGCCAGCATTCTAAGAGCTCATGCTCCAACACGGTGCTGAACTGACAATCTGTGCATGGAGCTGACACTGCACCCAGGATTCGTGCCGTGCTCCTCCCAGGCCCTAGTCCAGGCAGCCCCTGAAGAGAGCTCTATATTTTTCCTAGCCTGCAGAGGTGGGGATCTCTCATCATTTCTAGCTCTGCTGCAATCACATCAAGAGTTTAAGGTCCTTCCTACTGTCCCCTCCCTTTCCACCCACTCATCTAAGTTACCTATATCAGTGACAGTGTCCCTGCTGTGGGACAGCTGCAGCTCCTCATTCTCAGACTCTGAGTCCTGCCGTGATAACTTGGTGCTCTTTAGGCTGCCGGCCCGGCGAATGCTGGAAAGGGAACCCCCCTTCTTCACCCGGAAACTGCGGGTTCCTTTAATCTGGAGCAAGCGGGAGCCTCCTATCCTGATCTTCCTGCTGGGAACTGTATTAAAAGAATAAAAGAGGACTTTTTTCCCCTTAATTTTTCCCCATTTAAAAGAGAAAGAGATTCCTGGCCCTCCCCGCCCTCCCAACCCCTTGCTGCCAGCCTGTATTGCAGTGTCTTGTGCCAAGGAATGTGGGGTCAGAGGCTCCCTCCAAAGCCAACGCCAATGCAGCTCGATCAATCAGGGAGTAAAGATGCTTCACAAAAATGTGTTCAACACCTCATATCCTGGAGATCTGGTACATCACCTCAGGCCTTGTCTGTATTTGGAATTAGCCCTTGTTCAACCACCAGCAAGTAGAGTAATCTGCGCTAACAGAAACCCAAAGCATGGGCAAGAAAATCCTACAATTCACACCAATTTGAATCAATTCCTGCTAGGAAGCAGGATCTGCCCAATGGATGTAAATTGCAGTTTTCTTTGCCAGTCCTTAGAGTTTGCATTAGTGCAGCATCACCTCTTGCTACGGATAGCTGGCTGAATCCCAAGCATGAACAAGGCACCTTGGACAAACCTATTTTCCCATGGGCTTGGGTTCTGTAAATCTCACTGAGCTCTGCAGTAGGATCAATGATTTATTTATACAGCATGTGTGACTGCAAGAGGGGGTCTGCTCCATGAGGCTAGCACGCAAGACTTCTTTGAAGTAAGGTTTGCATAAA
Organism: Chloebia gouldiae; assembly: GCA_003676055.1. NCBI lineage: Eukaryota > Metazoa > Chordata > Aves > Passeriformes > Passeridae > Chloebia > Chloebia gouldiae. The sequence goes on along the minus strand of QUSF01000070.1, from coordinate 868,064 downwards.
TCCGTGTCTCTGCATGTTACTCTTCATCATTAGAATGCTTTAGAGGAAACAGAAGCACGTAGATCTTCTCCTTCAGACAAATCAGCAGCTTTCAGGCATTGACAACATCCATTGACACTCTGCATTTTTGATGAGCACAGACATGGAATGGTTCAATGTTTAAAGCACCAACTTTTTTGCACTTTCATTCTCCTCTTAGTTCAAAGGCAGTACATGGCAGTATGTCAGTCCAAATGTTGCAACACTCAGTCATTTTACTGCAGATCTAACCAGGCAAGGCCACGTGTGATCAATTACCTTTGGTGTGTGGTTGGGAATGAACAGCACAGAGCTTTTTGGATACTATGGATAAGCTAAATATTTAAATAGAATTGTATTTTGGCTTCAGGATAAAGCAAATACACATTTACTCCTGAGATTGCCCCCAGGTCCTCCAGAATGGAATTTCCACTCCCATTTCCAGTAGCTAGCATCCTGGTCAAAGACAGCTGAATATGTTTTGGGAGCTACCCCTCAGTCCTTACAAATCAGTGGGCAAACCACTGCTGAGTGACCAAAGAATCTCCCTCCAAGTGATCATGCTAAGTTCCTTAGCAATCGCTACTGCTTGAATAATATTCACATTAGCTCCACAAACCCCAAACTGCTTAAGCACATGTAACTGCATTTCATGAAGTCTGCAGAGTCCCATTTTGGCACCCAAAGAGTGGTCATCTGAGAGCCTGCATCTACCTAGCTGTAGTGTCTGTATTTCAGACCTACCTGGAGCAGATTCTATACAGTAAACCCATGGCTTTTGGTTAGCTGCTAAGCCATGCCTGGGGGGAGTAATGAGAGCAAAGTTTTTAACACTCCAGAAAAATGAAGGGAAACATATTAGCACTCATCAAAGAGTTGGAGATAAAGAAACCTCTCACTGCAGGCAAGAAAAATTTAGTTACATTCACACAACAATGTTTTCTTATCTAGAAAAGTGTAGATTATGAATGATGCCTCTACATCTGCAGTGTTTGGCCCAGGTGGATTCCCAGAAGAATATGCTGTGGCCAAAGAAAAGAACATAATTATTGTAATTTTAAAATATAACATTATTTTGCATTTATTAAGCTTCTAAAATACTGGAATTACATTTTTGCTAAGGTGTATTAGGATTCAACCTTCCTACTGTAGTCACTTTCCCCATGTCTAAAATGTAGTAAAGAGTCAGCTTTAGTAAAGGATAACTATGTGACAGCTTAGGGAAAAGGCAAAATGGAAAGAAAACTCAAATAAAAACACAGGGAAATGTAGTTTAATGGAGAAAAGGGTGCAGAAAGTCAATACTATCATTGCAAAAATACATTACGCCTGTAGCACAGTAACATGCAAAGGAAAAGCTAAGTCAGCATTGTCTCTAAGAAAAAGAGGATAGTTAGAGACTTTCCACCAGAATTTTCCAGCAGGACTGCCTGCTTGAAGGTATTCTCCCACTCAGGTAATGTCCCAGAGGTCAGGACTGTTCCTTGAAAAGCTTAAAAATGGTTTCAAGCAATTGTTACAACTACCCTCAAAAAAAAAAGCCAACCCCAACCCAAACTTTTTCTCATCTGAATAGGCAGAGACCTCGTACCCCACACATCTTAAGACTATCAGACAGGCCATAAGGCTGTGTGTTTTTCTGGGCTGCCAATATATCAAGAGTAGACAAAATGAGGCTGAGCATCAATTTATCCAGCTCACCTTTCTTAGGTGGGTCTGCACAGCAGTAACTGGCCCACTAGACACACAATTTTGGAGAAAGTTTTACACCACACAAGTCTTGGAAGCATTTCTAGTATTTTCTCCAGTAATTATGGCAAGGTAACAGCTATAAACAACAGAAACTTTATCCAAAACCTGTAGAAGTTAATAAAAGCTCCTCCAAATCATTGATAGACATTACACTTCTGAGAGGAAAACCAGCCACAGACCTCGCTGTAGTGAAACAATCATTAAACATTTATCCTTTTCAAGCAATCATCAAAATTATCATTCAAATCCCTGAACCTGTAAATTATTACTATGAGACAGAATGTAAATAGTTCTAGGAAACTTGTTAGAAGATGATCTAGAGGTATCTGGCAGTTTAGTCTCTAATTGCAAATACACACAATGACTATACTGTATTGCAACACTTGTACCATCAGATAGAATGTGAGTCTTGCATGAGATGGCTCAAAAATGGAAACGATCTGGTATTCTCAGCAAACACAGTGAGCTTGAAATCTGCTTGTACAGTATAGAGTATGTTGGTAACATCAATCTGCTAGCCATCAAAAGCCACACAGTGTATTTTTCATGTGGTAGCAAAGAATTCAAGAGACCAATCACACTAATTTGTTGTGATGCCATGACTTCCAAACCCATACAGATTTTCCACAGAAAAAGACCAATCTTCCCTTCTATCTGTGATTTCCCCAAAGTGAAACACTGATCAGAAAAAAAAACAAACACCACTTTTGATCTTTATTTTTACAGTGAATCAAATAGTGATGCTTCTTCTCTCAGCATCCTACTAAGAGACAGTTTCAAACAAGGCTTGCTCCTTTTTAGCAATTGTGCAAAGCTTTTGATCAATTTCAGTCATAGCACTGTTTTATAAAATTTAACATCTTTGCTTCTCACATTCATTATACTGAACCCTGAAGGCCAAAAGCGTCTCAGAAATGATTTAAAGCCACGTGACTCTATGGCTGCCTGCTTTTTAACACAATCTGTGCAAATGAAAACACAAAATCAAGCGCCACTTCACAAGCCCTGAGAATACAAAAGCCTTATTGTTCTGACAAACCTTTTTTCTCCTCGAAGCCAGCCTCAGATTTGAGGGTGTGGCTGCTGCTGTGTAGGGAATCCTTTGAATCTTCATTTTCATCCAGAACCCCAGCAAAGCTGATCTTTCTCTCATACCTGTGTCGGTCCATCTCGGGATCCAGACGCAGCCTGCAGCTCTCCAGATCCTGTAGCAGAATGGAGACCATACAGATGTGCCAGCAATATGAGCTCCCACTAAAACTAGAGAAGCTTCACAGAATTCACAGATTGACCAGGCTGGAAGAGTCCTTCAAGATCAGGAGTCCAACATATGCCCCAACACCTCAACTAAGCCTTGGCACCCTGTGCCAGATCCAGTCTTTGTTTAAACACATCCAGGGATGGTGACTCCACCACTTCCCTGGGCAGATCATTCCAGTACTTTATTATTATTTCTGTAAAAACTTTTTCCTAATGTCCAACCTCTATTTCCCTTGATGTAGCTTGAGACTGTGACCTCTGGTTCTGCCAGTGCTGCCTGGAGAAAGAGACCAACCCCACCTGACCACAGCCACCTTTCAGGGAGCTGTAGAGAGTGATAGGTTCACCTCTGAGTCTCCTTTTCTCCAGGCTAAACATTCCCAATTCTTCAGGAAGAACTGCTTCAGATGGGGCACATTAATCACACCTAAGCCAACTGCTCTTAGGCCTTGCAGCAGGCTGAGCCACCTGCCAGGATGGGAGAGCTACCAATCACAGAATTATTTGGATTGGAAGGGACTCTGGAGATCATCCAGTCCAACCCCCCTGCCAAGTCAGGGTCACTCAGAGCAGGTGACACAAGAATACACCCAGGTGGCTTTGGAATGTCTCCAGCTGTGAGCAAAATGAGCTTGTATCTGCTCCATGATCAATAAAAGGCTTTGGGTTAAACTTCAGTCAGGACCGTGGCCCTCACTCAGCCCACAGCCTTGGCAAGTCTGCCTGCTCTCTTGGTAGTTAAACTAGCTCACCAAAGCCAGTTCAGTTGCAAATGTTTCACTTCTTCAGGGCTTCCAAGGCTGTGCTCCTATCTATGGAACAGACTATCTGTGCCTACAAACACTAATGGAAGTGAGATTTGCTCTACTGAAATTCCAGCTATATGGATCATAACATTACATACCTGATCATGGAAAGGAAGCATCACTCCAAAAGCACAGACTTAATATTTTAATCTGGATTATTGTTGCCTCTTTTTTTTTCCTCTGTACAAAGTTAGAAGCAACACTCTATGGCCATTTTTTCTTACAGACTCTTGCATAATGTGCCCCTGAGTTTTCTTTCACTTACAGCTCACAAAATAATTCCTCCTCCTTGTCTCCCATACACAAGTCTAGAAAGTAATTAACCATTTGCACGTCTAGGTCATCTACAGCCTTTGGACTCATTTTCAGAACCTAATTACAATACTATCCAGATAAATCATCCTGTCAAGCATAATTGCCATGACTAGAATCTGATCAGTCATTAACAAAAATCAGGACTAAAATAGTAGGGTTAAATACTTCATGGAAATTTAACTTCTCTTTTTTTTTTTTCTTTATAATTTTTATCCTGATTTCTCAAAGAAATTTGGCTTAAAAGTTGAGCCCATATCAGCCATTCAATTCTCATCTCATTCCATGCTAACCACCTCTGAAGCTGAGGGTCAGTCAACTCAGCTTGTCAACAGATGACTGTGTGCATTTGTTTTTGAAACAACAGGCTAAAGGCAATGTTAAACCACAGTACTAGACATAAGAAAATCCACACAAGAATGAATCGCTGAAAATCAGTCTTTGTTTGTTCTGCTATTCACAGCATTAGTTGTCACCTAACTGGTTGTTTAGCTTACTGTTTATGCCAAGATTTGCCTGTTCATTTGAGTCTCATGGAGATTTTTTTTTTCTTTCTTTGCTTCTTTGTCCCCAAGCTCTTTCCTTTTTTCCCATTCTCCCTGCAATTCTCTGGGTCTGACCCAAACCAATCTGCAGCTTTAAAGCTCTTGCAAATTCTCTGCAAACCATTCTGCTCCTTTCCCCTAACTGCTTTGTTCCAATCTCTGGCCATTGCTCAAAAGAGAGTGAGCATTTCAGTTTGTCACTTCCTAAAGTCTACCGCCCACACTTCCCAAGTCCCCCACCCCTTACTTCCTCAGAAACTTTGGAAACTTTTTTTAAATTCCAGCAGCACATGTTGTGCTTCCATGGTCTTACCTTCTTAACCAACCCATCTCATGTACCCTGATCATCTTCTACGCAATGGTTCCTTTCTCCCTGCAGAGATCCCCTGGAGTTTTTACCCCACTCTACCTCTCCTCAGAACCTGGAATCTGTGATTCTGTGGGCAAAGCCCTCTCCAATGTGTGTGGCCCACTTACCACAAGAGGCTCTGTCCGTGGTCTGGGCATGTAGGGAAAGGTCTCTCGAAGGAATGTGGTTATCTCCAGGAGAAGCTGACAGGCTGCCATTTTTAGTGCAAAAGGACAACAGCACTTGGTAGGATTCACAGTGCCTAGGAAAGAATATTTCTATCATGAACAAGGAGTTAATACAAGATCTGGAACCAAGAGGTGATGGACATTGTCACATATGGTGCACGATGCAAGCTGAACTGAAAAGCAGAAAACCCCACACTTCTGTGCTATTTTTCCTACACTAAAAGAAACAGAATCAATCAAATAACAAACCATGTATTTACCAGCACATGAAGTAATGCTAACAGTTATATTACATTGATATAATCAATCAATTAAATCATATATATATAATATATATTATAATCAATAATTATATTATATTGTATTAGATTTTATATTAATTATATATTATATTGTATTACCTGTTACATTAGATTGCATTATATTGAAGCAACACAATAGTTGACTACAGTATATATTATAGTATATTATGTTGAAATACCTACTAAACTAACAATAAGATTATGACATTTTATATACATATCATTTAAGGCTAATAAAGGTTAAGAAGTAGATACCCTTATTTTCCTTTTCAGTTTTGCATTCAGCCAAATCTTTTGCAGTTGTGGAAAAGAACCACTTTCAAATATCTCAATTATCTCAAAATAATGGAGTTATGACTAGCTGTTAAAGAGATACTTTTCCTATTATTATTAATTCCTACCCTGATAACTGGAAAAGATAGCCTCTTTTGAAGTCAGGCTTCTGTAATTGTGCAAGCAATCCAGGTGCTATATCACTGCCCAATGTGGGCTTTTATGCAGTGCTAACAACAAATCCAGAACCACAGGAAGAGAAAGCAGAAGATAAACACTACATCCAACAGGGAACAACAGTACAGGCAGTCAAGCACCAGAAAATTACAGCACATATACACAAATGGTGTCTAAAGAGCACACAATGTTTGTTACCACCTTCACTTACAGCTACAACAGGATGTGTTTTGAGAATTTATTTTGGTTCACAGGGTTTGCTATAACTTGCATGTCCATACAGACATTCAGAATCAGTGATCTGTCACAGCTCTTCCACCCTCATGTACACACAGGCACAAATGTGGTTTCATCATCTTGTTGTTATACAGATTTTTAATGATGCTTTTTTTTTTATTAATTCTGCCTGAAATCAAGCACTATACTTAAATCAAGATTTAAAAGCCTTTAGCAGAGCTGTGCCAATTCACATCAGGTGAGCTGACCCTTCAAGGTTCAGAAACAGAAAAGTGGCTGATCTTTAACAAACATTTTGGCAGCAGTAACTGTGAGGAATGGAATCTGAACCACTTTTGACACTCAGGTGACAGCAAGGCTCAAGAAATAAATTATGACCCTGCTTACAACTGCAGTTTTCTGTGTACAGGAATTATAGGTCACTGCCTGGTTTCCCTTCCCTTTTCCCATCCAAGTCTTCCAGTACTGTTACACATCTGTTCATGTTTTACACCCAGGCACAAAAAGAACAAGGGAGGAAGCTGGGGTGAAAGTGAGGGACTGGGAAATACAGCTAGGTGGCAAGAAAATGAAAAGAGAAAAAATATTAAGTGCTCCTAAAGCAGAGGTTCTTACAAGCGGGGGTTCTTGTAGTAAAGGGAGTCTCCTTACTGTCATCTAAAAAGTCTTCTTCCTCATCCTCCTTTCTCAGGCGCCTCTTGGTCTCCTCATCATAAATGAGGCCAAGCAGGTTGGCAGGACTCTCACTCTCAGCGTGGCACAGCTCATTGAGGCGGACACCAATTGCCTGCAGATGGAGAAAGAGAAGCAGAGCAGGTGAGAATTTCAGCCCAACCAGAACGCCCTGGCTTTATTTTTACTGTCTAAAGGGGAGAAAGGGATGACAGAAGACTAATTGCTATCAAAACGATAACTTATTTCCCCCTTTCTTCAACAAAAATTTGAAACATGTCAAATTTCAGGACGGAAACTTTCAGTAAATTTAGTTAAACAATAAACCCCTCCAAACAGGCAGAAGAAGATTAGGTCATTGTGAAGTATTAATTTCTTCCACTTTTCTTTGTTCCTTTGATATATTTAGTCCAGATTTTTGCTAAGTCTTTCAGCTGAGAATGTAGGTCTTCTGCTCAACAGCCCTCGTGGTGTTGTCAGCAAACTCCAGGTAAAGGTGTGTTAGCAAGGAGATTGCTTTCCTGATAGGACAATTGAGAGCTCTTAAGAACTGTCTTGATTTTCTTTGCTGCACATACATGAGCACAGATAAATATGTCAAATTTTAACCTGTGAGATCATCACTTTGTGAGGGAAGATATGTTTTAAATTACAAACTTTTCAGCAACACTATTCATTTGGCCTTTTTGAGTATGGGATAGTTTTAGACAAAGATACTAAGGAGGTTTTCTAAATATTTTACAAGTCAGAACTGATGGTCACGCCAGCACTACATAATATTCCTGTCATGGCTGAAGTGACACAGAAATACATAAATGGTCACTTATTATAACTGTTCTTGCTATTAAACTCTTCCTCTGAAATCCAGCAACAGGGGAAATGATAGACACTGCTCCATAAAGAGAATAAGGTGATACTGTTGTGGTTTGCATGCTGACACAAATAGTTGTCAATCTCAGCTATCTCTGAGCCTGTACATTCCTAAAGGAACTGCACACGTCTCAATTTTTTGCCTTTCATATTTCAGGCATTTAAAGGGAGAAATGTTCTGCATGCTTGTCCATAAAACAGTAATTTATCTCATATTATTTATGCTGTGTATCCCACCCTAATGTTAAAGTAGTAAGATGTAATCCCACAGCTTTCCATTTAATGAGCACTGAGTTCCTGACATATGTTTTCTTTATTTTTGGTTTTCTAGCAAACAGAGAAGCAAAACCAAAAGTCCTCTCAACAGAAGCACTCAAAGGAAGTGACAGACTAACCTGACCAGAATAGATTTAACATTGTATTATTTTAAAGGACAGCAGAATATATCAAGTCTTTTGATTCAAAAGGCTCATCCCTGCTATGTCTCACCTCCTGTGGAAAGGGTTCACCACTGTGATTCTCTGATGATTATTAGGGAGGCTGTGGGTAAATAAATTCTTCTGGCCTTCATTGCGAAGGATCAGAGATAAGAGTGAACAGCAAGACACCTTGCAGGAAAAGGAAAAAAATCCATACTCTAAAACTACTCTCCAAATCTTATCCTGCCTTGCAGACAGTAAATGTAAGGATTTTCCCTTGTGAAATGTTCCTAAACAGCAGCAAACACACACTAGTCTTAGAATGGAGAATATATCCAGATAAGTCTTCTGATACCTTTAAAGTTAAGGGGAAGACAATTATGCTAAGTTGCCTATGATCAGGTTTCCCCTGGCTCCTTTCTTATGACCTTGAATCACATGGTAATACTTTTGACATTATGAAAAGAAAACCTTCCTGGACTTTTTCCAGGTGAGGTATATCAGTTACTAAAAATGATAGCTGAGGGGGAAATCTAACTGGCTTCTAATAGTTACTGTCTTTCTTGTTTTCATTTTTTTTTTTTAGAGTCTGAGAAAAGGGAATGTCTAGAAGCATAGCATCTGCAAATAGAAATGGATAGTTCTAGCTCTCTGAAAGCATGCAGAATTTCAATGACTGTGTAATCCTATGCACTCCACTAAAAAGGAAAAGGAGTCAGGCTAAGGCAGTGACTCCATGGAATAGAGAAGTAAACACCTTCACCTATTTACTTTTTCATGGGACTTTGGTATATGTGCTGTTATTAAGATCATCTCCTGTGTTTGAGACTTTACCAGAGAGTAGGATGACCAGGTAGCATTTTCTGAGTTAGCTTTAGGAATGGAAGGAGGAGATCTGCAAAGATCCTGAGCTCAGGTTCTAAGACCCAAGTTGGATTCTCCCCTGGACCATTCTGTGGTGGGAATGTATTGATATGGTCAGCTTTATTTTGAGGCTCCCTACAATGTGCTCTGCTGAGAAACACATGTTGGTTTAACCTACAAGAATTCAAGTCAGCAAGGCAGAACATGATTTTTAAATTTCCATAAGTATTGGATTTTATGTCTTCTTTTTCTGAGGGAGATGGGAATCATGGTGCTCACTGTAAAAACCGCTGGTTTTTAGAAGATGTGAAAAGCACAAAGCTCATTTCCAGAAAGACATCTGAAACCAGTCAAAGGAACTCCTCCCACTATTTTAAATTGTGAGAAATGAACTGTATACATGTCAGATGTTCAGCAATTATATCCTGGGGGCTTTACAAGGAAATTGCATGTGGCATTCACAGGGCCAGATAAGGCAATTGCCTCCTTCGTGCATGGTAAGAGATCACAATCAAATAAAACTTGAAAGATTCAAGTGTCAAACAAAAAGAGACAATTCTTTACATGATTCATAGTAGCTCTATAGAATTCCTTGCCAAGAAATTGTAAGTGCTAACAGTCTATATGGGTGCAAAGAGAAAACCATTACTAAATATACAGCTCCACACCTAGTTCAAGGAGCCCTAGGCTAAATACATTTGGAAGTAAGAAAAACAGAAAGTAATATCACAGCCCACATTTTCCCTCTTCCTTAGCCATTCACATATTAAAGTGCTGGAAAAAGGAGAATGGACCTAACAGATCCTTGGGGAGAACATGTCCTAGCAAAGCCACTTCCCTTAGGAGAAGGGGGAATCCTGGCATGCTGTGAAGTGCAGGTTGGAATGAAGGCTTCTGAATCCCCATCCTACAGGGACTGGAATCCTCTATGGGATCCAATTACCTTTATATTTTGCCGTAATTTTTAATGTAAGCAGAAGAGAAACCAACACTTACATCTCCCCACTGGTAGAAGAGCTTAGCTGCATTCCACTGCAGCTTCTGGTTCCTTTTGTTGCCCACAATAGGAGAACGGCCACGGGACAGGCCTTTCTTTGTAATGTTCACATGGTGGCCCTTCATCCACTCAGGCCAGTTGCCACGATTGCAGCGGTGGACAAAGCGCGCGCACTCGAGGAACAGGGCTGCTCGTGCCACCACAGGAGCTTCCTGAAATGTTTGCAAAAAAATCACCTTAAAAGCAAAAAAAACACGTTGGAGAAGCTCCCCGAACATTAGAGTATTCGTGCTTTAAAAATTGCTTTGCAGGCTTCCCAAGGAGACACACGGTACGAGCAATGTCTCCATAAAAAGCTGACACAAGAGTCTCTCTGCATAAGTCTCACCTCTTGAGCTACTAAAAGCAATCTCATAAACACTGAGCAGTCTTTCTCAGTCCAAACACTGGAGAGGCAGAAAGAAACATAATATAAACTTAAAAATACATATATCTATTACACCCCTCTGTAATGCTCTCCTTCAGAACCCACCTAATTGCAAAAGCAGAAGCGTGCATCTAGCACTGTTACTGCACAAATAATTCAAGTTTTAGCTTCACCTTTGCTACTGAGGTTGCAAATATTGCAGCAGCAAATGACACCATGGCCACACAAATCCTAGTGTTTGCCACTTTAGGTTCTGCTTCTGAATCTTGGGGATGAAAGCATAAATGGAGGGTTGTTAAAACTAGGAAAAGCAGTATTTTGCAGTTATAATTAATATATGTGGAGACAGAAATACATTACTCTGGTGTAAGTCAACAAAATGTCACTGGCCAAATTTCAATTGCCTTAGCAAGTGTCAGGCAATTCAATACTGAAATAACAACAGGTAGCTGAGTTTTGAAAGGACTGACTCATTTCCAGAGGAAAATCCTCCCTGGCTTAGAAAAAAATCACTTTAATGGGAAAAATTATATTGTGTGTATCTTAGTTTGCATTAAATCATCCAAGCAGGACAAGTGTTAGACCAATAAAGAATGCTTCTGAAATTTCCTGAAATGTTCAAAAAACAGACACAGTAATTTTGTTTCCTAAGGGGTAGCTTAGACTCAGGAGTAGCTTTTTATCCCAGCAGTCTAAACTGCCAAAATAACATCCTTACAGACATGGAAAGTGACTAAAAAGCTAATGGTTCTACTAATTTCCATGTAATTTTCCCCTTTCTTCCTGCAACTTCCACAACCAAAACTCCTGCAATCAACAGTTTATAAAACTAAGAATATAGCAATGCCTACAGTTTACCAGCTATCTTTAAAAGGTTCACTAACAGCAATTTCACAAACACAAACACTTTTAGATGCTGACAGCTCTAATGAAATAATTCAAGCAGATCAGAAGCTACTTATAAAGAAGGGCTTGTCAAATATGGTCTATAAATATTAGACAGCCCCTGAGACCTGTAAGATGATCTGTTGAAGATTAATAAATAAAGCCTCCAAGAGTGTTTTAATCAAAAATTGAAACAAAAAAATTTTGGATCAATGCTCCTAAAACTTGATTTAAAAAATTATTAACACCACATCCATTTGCAGCTTTTGCTCACATTTTACAAATGTTAGGAAAAAAAAAAAAAGCTGTTCTCTTGAATAGGAAGATTTAAGCTGACAGGATGTTCTGATGAAGAAGGCAGAAATCTGAATTAATCTGAATGCAGACAGTCACTACCCAGAAACAAAACAAGTCTCTAGCACTAGAAAAACATTACAAACTACTACTGGTTGATCACATGCAACACAGACTAGTTGAGGATTTTATTCTTTTATTCTCACAAAGTAAAACCTTAACCATGGAGACCTACATGAAGAGATAAAGCCCAAGCCTTAGTCTACTGCTGGTTTAGTTCACTAGCAATGAAGTCAAAATTCCTTAGCATACTGGAATCCTGAAAAGAAACATGTTGTAAACATGATGAAAGCACACAACTACCACAATTAAAGGAGGATATGTAGGATAGGGGGCAAAGGGCAGGAGCAGAATTAATTAAAAAATCACTATATTATTTAAAAAACGACTGCAAAGACCTCCTGTATGAAGGGCTTTCTGAACATGATAGGGCACAGCTCCCTGTGATTGCTTACCTGAGGCTCTGAGAAACCTGAAGCAGCAGCAGCAAGAGAAAGATGAAGATGTGACAGAATGAACAGAGATGGATTCACACAACAGAGAAACACATCACAAATGGAGAGAAATTAATCAGGCAGGTGATGTGCAGCTGAAAAGAACACAAGTTACCGTGGTCACTGTCAAAACCCGACACAGCAGCAATATTCTCACAAGTCTGTCCATGCCTATGCAACTATTCACAAGTCCAGTTTTAACATTAGACCTACTATGTTGTTTTGCACCTTTAAAATTCCTCTTGTACTGTATACATTTACATTAATTCACCAGTTTGTTAACAATTCAAGTAATCTCATTGAATTTTTTCATCAGATAACCTGGCTTGTTCTAAAGAGCAAACGACCTGGGTGAAAGGAACCAAATACAGAATGGATTTGGAATTTCACAGCATCACTTTACTGTTCATGTAAACCTGATTCTGCAGTTTTATTACTAGAGTACTTATGTCCAGTTTTGTTTCCAAGAACAATGACTTTTATGACACTAATCAACCAGTGGTCATTTTCCTCGAGTCTCTTCTTAAAGTTCACATGGCACTTTGAGCAAAAATTGATTTTTGGCCCTATTCTCTTCAAGACAGAAAAGAAAGGCACATAAGACCAATAACATACTTTTACTTCATGTCAAGATAAATTTGAATAAAAGGTGCTGACTGGGTGGCTCTGCTTTGTCTAAGTAAAAGTGAATCTGACATAAAATTTGTCTTAGCAGGTACATGAAGACAGGTTGCAAGTAAATTATTAATCAGTGTCTTGGATTAGTCTCAATTAGTTCAGATCTCTCTAATTATATCTACAAAATGGTCAAGTACAATCCATGACATAGTTCTTTGGTTTTGCTCCCAGTCTGTTACTCTGGGACCTGTTTGTAGCAATCTCTGACTTCCTTCCCAACATAAGTACTTCTAACAGAGAAATATTTCTGCCATGGAAACAGGGACATGGGAACACAGTCTGCCTAAGACCCAGGATGACATGGAGTCAGGACATTGACAAGTATTCTTGCAGTTTAGACTTTGCTTCTACTGTCCCAGTACTTTGTAGGTCATCTCAAATACAGTCCTACCAGAAAACAGTACAACTATCACATTTCAACAAGGATAAAAGATTTACATGTTACAACAAATGAGCTCATACATCTTATTGGAGAAATGTCAGGTGTCACACACTGTTATATTGGTCAAAGAAAAGCTGGCCATTTACAGCAGTCTAATTAGGATGCATCAGGTGACATAGTAACACAATCCCAGAGAGCAGTTTATTGGAACCCTCAACAGGAACATAAGCATAGACTGAAAAATCCAAAAGTAAATCCAAAAGTAAATAAATTTTACTATTGCAAAATCTGGATTTAAGATGGGGACATAAAGATGAAGCTGTCTGCAATGTATCAATTATCACTGAATGTTTGCACAGCTATATATTGATTGTAGTTTTAAAAATTTAGTCAAGTATGGATGCTGCTTCTAGGAAAATATGTTAACTGCATAGCTACTAAACCTAAGGCAACACTCATTTTAATATACAAACAAATTATTAGCTCCATAAGGATGCATAATTTGTTTAACTATTCTAATTTCTTTAAACAAGCATCCAGGCTGATCAAAGATTTCAAAGTTGTTGTAAGAATAGAATTTTGCAAACCTGCAAAAAAAAAGCATGCTCAGAAAAATTATGGAAGAACAGGAACTGTTTGCCTTTCATTTTTTAAAGGTTGCCTTAGCAACTAGGCTAGATAAAATGACTTAAGAGGCTTTTCATTTGCATTAGACCTGATTCAAACTATTACTTCAAAAGCCCAAAAACAGAAGTTAAAACACCCATTTTAGATGTACTCTGCTGACATACAGTGTGGGAATTTTCCATTGCCATTAACCAATACAGTGAGATGACAGGCCGTCATCTTTTAAAATATACACTGCATGTGACTGCCTAATTTCTATGTATCTCCCGTACTTTGAAGACAAAATTCCAACTCAACAGGCACTTGGAGTCTCCCAAGGCTATAATGAGAACAAGGCTTCCTTCATCTTTAGCTGAAGTCCTTTTAGAAATTCTAATACCAAAATTCTCTCTCAGTGGAATGGAGAGATAGTTACATTCTAGTTTGTAAAAGTCATCTCTGAAGTCAGACATCATTAAACACTTCACTCTGACTGGTAGTTTCCAGCTGACTTCATGCATGGGCACAGAGTAAGCTGGTCTGTGCTTAGGCATTTGGGAAATTTTAAAATTAAGTAAGACATTTACAGGCAATAGGGATATAATTGCCAAACCCCATTTTATAATCTGATCTATCAGAACACGGAGTAGTGCATCTTTCAGAGGCTCCTGGTGACAAACTTGCTAGGAATGAGCACTTTCCTGCCCATACACCTCACACCTTACTAATTGTGTTAGTTTAGAATCTGCAAGGGGGTGGCAGACTGGAAGCCTTGAAGACTGAAGTTGGGCTGCAAGCCACTTTATTGGAGCTTGCTGAGCTCACTGCAACCCTGACTGCTAAGAGACACCAGGCTGGATACTCTGTCAGCCACTGCATCCACGGCTTCCATCCAGAGAAGCAACAAACTCTGGCAGGAGGTGTGGGAAACAGTGAATGGAACTGGTGGTTTTTGGAAGATGGATGAGGACCACTCCAAACAGTAGAGCTAGTTGGGAACTGACAACAACAGCAACTCCAGACCAGCACTAATGCAGACGTGCTTGAATGTGCAGACCAAGTGGGCAAGGTTAAGATGAAGATACAGAGGAGTGGTGCACAGAGCATAACATCCCTACAGCCATGGAGCAGGCAGTGCAGCAAAGGTCAGGGCACAGCGCTAGCAGGAAGGCAGAGTCCATGGGCCTGAGACCTCCAGCAGTGAGCACAAACACTGAATTTGAGCACAAATGGCACAGCAATCACACAGGTGAGAGGTGGGGCATGGGAAGAAGAGGGATAGAGAGCATGTGGATGCCCTGGCAGCAGTGCTTTTAATGTTTTTCAGCTTGCACACAGCCAAACACTTATGGAAGGAAGTAAAAAGCAGCATGCAGAGAAATTGCTAATATTTGGCTGATTTTTCATAGCTGTATTTGTCACACTACTTGCTTGTCACATAAGCACCTCACAGAGCCCCACTGGCTCATGAATCACAGGGTGAAGGCCACAGCTTTAGAAATGGGAGAGATTGTTAAAAAACACAACTGCAAGGATAAGAAGGAAGGAGATACAGAATATCAGGAAGAACAGATTTAATTGAGTCACTTCTTTGATTTGCACTGGCAAATCAGCAATATCCACATTTAAAAGCACACACACTCTGATAAAAATTTTTTTCCACTGACTGGCTCTGGTGACTAATAGTTCAGTGTTGTCTAATGTACTTATTACTCTGTCAGAACCTGAGAGTGGAATTCCTGCACTTCTCCAAGTAGTTATCCAATCTTCAATCCTTATTCTGTAGATTGACACTAGGAGCAGAAACAGAGTGTCTGTGAGAGGAGTATGAAGACAACAATACAAGCTTTGCACCAGCAATCATGTAGTTATGGGGAGCCATGTAATTAAAAAATGATCCATTTTGTCTGCAAACCTGTCCACTCACAGGTGCTAAAGCTCCAGCTAATACCACCAGCAGCAGCTGGCATTGCTGTGATGCTTTACATCATGTCTGTGGGGCACAAAGAGCATTAGTGAATGACAGTGGACCACCACATATGCACATGCTCTCAGCAGGAAACAACAGACCAATAATGACTTACAAGGTCTAGAGCTGCTGCCAAAATGGAGGCATCGGGGATAGTGCCTGGTTCACAGCAGTTCAGCAGAAACTGAAAGCGCTTCATGCCTTGGCGGATTGCTCCCAGGTTCACAACATTCTTGGATTTCCCTCCTTCTTGTTTGGAGGCCAAGTGATCATCAAAGCTATGGCAACCTAAAGAGGTAGAGAGTACAGAGGGGATGCAGGGAGGGGTAGAGAGAAGGGAACAGTCTCTCACCAGTAAAAAATGGGGAACAAAAATCTTGATGAGTACAGTCTTAGTGTAAATCCCTTTCTCTCCTTGTGTTATCTTGAAGATAACAGGTTCATTTTTAGAATATTTGTGCCTTCCATGAAACAGACATACAACTAGTCAGATTCAGGCATTGGTCATACTGATTATCTGCCCAGAACAGTTCCACCATACTCTGTGTGGAAGCCCAGGACCTACTCCAACACAGGTGAACGAGGATGTTGTCTTTCTTCCCCACCTCTTTAACACAGATCATCTTGCTCACAGTCTTTTTTTCCTTACTTCTCTATTACCTTTAGGTTTAAAATGCAGCATGCACAATCCTTATTCCTCACGGATCAATTTAGTAATATATCATCCACTAGGACAGAAAAATCAGTAGTGAATGTGTAGTCTATGTGGAAATCAAGTACTTTTTTTCAGACATACACTTGCAATTACCACAAGAGTAAAGAGGAAAGTGAGACTGGCCTCAACTCCTAGATATCATCATTTCAGCCTCTCTCCCTTGAAGGCTCTTGTACACTTTGGGATGGAAAAGAGTTCAGTTCAAAAATGAAGATGGCATCCCACCTTGGGGACAATTTTAAACTCTATACATGAGTTCACATCAAAAATCAACTAATCCAAATTAGCATTTCTGGTGCAGAAGATCATTATGCAGTTGGCAATGATAAAATTGAGAGAATGGTAGAAAGACAGAAATTAGAAATAAGGAAAGCTGCTTCAAGGCCAAAGTGTTTGGTCAAAAAAAAGGATAGTCAGTTTCTGGGCTTTTTGTCTTTGTCCACAATACTCTCCCCATTTAGATCTAAAAGTACAAAAGTTTACAGAACCCTAAAGGATAAAGCACTGAAGAAGAGAACACTGAGTGGAGAATTCAAAATTGGTTTTAAATGTAGATTATTTGAAAGACAAGAGTAAAACCATCAGCTCTACGGGACTTTTTGTCTACTTCAGGAAAGAAGAATGGCTGAAACTCAAAGTTCTTTTGGGTGTGCACTCCCCAGAATTACTTAGAAAGCATTTATGTGCCACAAAAAAAGTCACAACAGACAACAATGTAGATCCTCTCTTTTCCCTTGAAGACAGAGGTATATCAAATTTCAAGAGACTTCTTTACAAATTCCTTGTCTTTTTTTTTTTTTTCCTCCAGTGAAATTGTACCTAGTTACCAGCAAACAAAATGTCCCTATGTTGGGAAAATATTCCATTGAAATGGATCAAACAAAGTAGAAAGAACAAGTAGAACACTTACACATGTGAACAGCCACAGACATCCTTCCCAGCCCTCCTGTTTTCTTATAGCTGTTACATCTTATCTGAGCCTTCCTGTTATGACTGCCATAACACCAACTCATTTGAGGCACAAATGTTCCCTATTCAGGGCCCTGTTAAGCCTGTGCCTGCATGAGATAGAGAACGGAAACTTGGCTAAGGCACGTCCCTAACCCACACTATACAGAGCTAGCAGAGCTTTTGTCCATCTGAGCTCAGTGGCATATCTTGCATTTTGATGAAGCTTTACAAGCCAGTTCTTCAGAGGCAGCTGGTGACTGTCTCTTGTTATGCTCACCCTGCAGTAGCCTTGCTGTGATCAGGGCAACCCTCGCTGACATAATTCATGTGACTCAGGCCTCCAGAAGACCTCGCCTGAAGAGCAGAGACCATTTCCTAACGCAGGAGGACACACCAGCTCCTGCCCCACAATTGCTCCCTCTGTCGCCATGAGCTCATCCTTCTGAGCAAGCCTGAGCTGCTGTGCCTTGAACACCCTGACAGCTTCTGTGGTCACTCACAGCATCTTCAGTAAGTGCCCAAAGGAACATTATGGGTCTCACATAAAAGCACTGTAACTCTATACATGTCTATGTGCTCTTAGTATAGGTAAAAAAGAGATATAGGTAAATATTTATTTACTTTAAAATAAATATTTTTACACATGAATGTGTAAATATATATGTGTAGATATATGTATACATATGCACACATACAGATACACACACATATGTATGCTTACATACATCTATAACACAGAATTTCCAGTGGTCTACATGATAAATCACAATGAAGATTGCAGTTCATAAATGATGTCACAAATTGTTCTACATTTTATAATTTTTAATGTAATTTATTTCTCCTTTATCCATTACCTCTTAAATTTGGTCTACTGTTAAAAAACCCAAAAACACAAGAGGAAACACTGCATGGGAAAAACATGAGCAAAGTAATAGCATAATGCCATGAATGACAAAAATGAGAAGGCAGAGAGAAGTTCCAATGTAATGCTTTAGGATCAGATCTTGAGGGATTTAACAGTATCTGCCATTAAAAGACTTTTATTCTCTCCTCATTAAGCACAGAAAAATTGATCTGTGTGGAAGAGACAGAAGCACTGGAGATTTGAAGGCTTGGTGTACTGTACCGTTCCACTGGGTTAAAAACTGTTCTGACATGAACAGGTCTCACACTTGTGTCACTGTGCACATGGAAGCACAGACATACACGGGGCAGATACAACCATTTTTGCTCAAGCTACATGGCTTTTGAGTGTCAGAGACCCTTGCAGATACAGTGATACAGCTTCGTTAACTGTAACACTTTGCCTCATGAACTTCTATTACTCTTGTATAAGCAAGATTGTAAAAAATAATTTTCTACAGGCACACTGCAGAAACAGCTGTGGCAGTCTGTAAAGTTCTCACTGCACCTCAGCCATTTTTAACCATTTTTAAAATATTGTGGAAGTATTTCGCACCCACTTCAGCACAAAAGAGTGGATGAAGAGATTAATTTCTTCCATTGCTGGGGAATGCTACCAGACTACAACAAGGTGCTGAACTGGCGCATTCTCACAAAGGAACAATACTTTTCATCTAGGAGCAAACTGAAAGGCACCACCATTCACCAGTGGCAGATAATGACCAGTTTACAGTGTTAAGATATGCTTATATTTTGCAATTATCACTTGCCTTAAAAATGCCTTACATTCATTACACTGCAGGCCTGGGACAGGTGATGGCAAAATAAGCACAATGCAATGTCAAAGTGTAATGTCAGAAGAAAACCAAACATAATGCCAGAAAATGTAGAATATTGTAAAACTACAGAAATCATGCTAAAAAGTAAAATTGACTCCTTTTTGTGTGTTTTTGGGAATCCGGTTTTGTTGCCTTAATAAAAGTAATAGAACTTCAAGATACAAGGTTATCCCCCTGACAAGAAGGATGAGCTTTGAGCTGACAACATGAGCATGTCCATGACTGCATCATACTTTAAACCAGATTATACCATGACCTTGTATTATTCATAAAGGCACTTTTCAGACATTGCTAACTTTGAAATACATAACGATTTAGAAAATACACTTCTTTGGAAAAGAAAAGGAGTGTTTTTATTATTATGTTTTGTGCTAAGAAAAAGGGACAGCATCCCTAACGAATGGTATGCAGAGACTAGACATGCAAACACAGAAGAAAAGAGATAATTACAACAAGGTTTGTGTAGAGTTTTCCATTTCTGTGCTGATATTTGCTAAAACTGTCAAATAGTTACAAATTGAAAAAACAAAACTAAACAAAAAAACTGATGAAATTGTTGCATTGGACAACAGAAGATTCAGACACCTGATTTTGAACTGAAGAAGAGCTTTGAAGCAAGTTTTAATTTTTCAAGTGTATTGACCAAATTTGATTTGATTTTAAAAGCCCAAATGTTGTATTGTATAATTTATTTAGATAGTCTGATTTTTTTTAGAAAAAAAAATTACCAGAGCTTTTTTCTAAATCAAAACAAAAGAAAGAAGGAAGGGAAAGAAAACAGTTACAAAGACTAAAATATTGGAGAAGGCTACAATGGAGACAAAAACCATGGAGAAAGCAGGAAAAAAGGGAAAGGGGTAAAATACAGAAAGAAATATATTTTTAAAAAATGATAAAAAGAAAGCAAAAAGGAGACGAGAACCCTGATTTCTAACCATCTTTTTCTTCTGTGTGATGGAGCTTGGATGGGTGTCTTCGGCAGGTGCGCCATTTACCAAGACGCTTGAAGAAATTCTCCTCTTCATCTCGCCCGTTGTCCAGGCCTGCTCCTGGCCCCCCTCCTTCTGACAGCTTCACTGCGCTGGTAAACTTCACCTGTGCAGGGACAGAGGGGCTGGTCAGCTTGGGCCAGAGCAGGGGATCTTGGTTAGTCACTCATTGCTTAGGCACAAACATCTACAGAAGGGCTGTGAGGGTCACCAGAGTAACACAGCTGGGTCTGGGCACAGATTTACACACACTGAAGCACTTCATCTTTTAAGCTTTCTGCTTAAAGGATTGGTCTTTCTTGAGAGGCTGTGGAAGGACAAAGAAGGAAGGAGAAGTGTGACCAAAAATTAAAGCTTAAATGTGTTGACAGAGCCTGCACTTCCCTCTCAGTGCAGCAGAGCAGACTGACCAGTACAGTGCAAGTTTAACCTGGTCTTCACCATGAGGTACAGAAGTCCAGTGTCAAATTCCCATGGGCTCTACTCTGGAGACATCTGCAGCAGTCTTGTTAGCTGCAAAGTCCATATTGAATAATGGCAGCTAAAACCAGCCAGATCCTGCCTTTTTAAGCTCTCTGTAATTCAGCCCAACACATTTACCTTGGAGCTCTGCCTGATGAAGGAGAGACGGTCAACAGAGCTGATATCCAGGAGATCTTCCACTCCATCAGCCAGGCCAGAGAGGGAGGAGCGCTTCAGCCAATTCCCTGTTACAGAATGAGCCACTCAGTACAAATCTAAACATTCTTTCTAGAAAAATTTTTTAGCAACTGCAATATATGTTTTTAGCAACTGCAATATGCCACACTAAGGCATGGGAATATAAGAGAAAAGTGTAAGGTAACATTTTCATGTAACGTGTAGTAACTACCATGCAAGGCCAGGTCCTGGAAATTGTAACTGATATATTCTCTGTCAAACAAATGTTAACTTGGAATATTTCTCTTCTACAGACAGGAACAGTAACTGTGAGATTACAGTGCTAGCCTGCTACTTTGGGGGAAAAGTTTCAATAATCTATTTTGACAAAAATATCCCCTGGTATCTTTGGCAAATTGCTTACATTTCCCATTGCCTCAGTTCCACATCTGCAAAATGGAGCAAGCAGCAAATCAAAGCTTCTTTTGGGAGAACATACAGACAATAAGGAACTGTGCTGCAGTATTTCTTAAGACAGCTATATCTAGCTGTATTTCTCTGCACATGCAATATATATATAGAACAGAAAGAGACATACATTTACCTATGGGAAGTTTGAGTTTCTTTCGAAGGGAGATCCGTCGGGAGCGAGAGCGGGAGCGCCTGTCTGTGGTGGTTCCAGAGTGAGCAGTGGTGCACTCGGATGTGTCCTGCTCAGATTGACTGCTGGTATCACTCGCTGCACTTTGTGACTTAAACATCTTCCTCCAGAAGTCCTTGCGTCCCAGATTGGCCCCTTGGATTTGCTCATCACTGGAACAGAAGGTATGCAAAGCCTGAACTGCATTTCAGTGATGTTTGAGTGCTCAGGGAAATGAGACCTCCTAACCTCTCTATTGCTTGAGGTTGCTTCATTTTGAATTCCAGATATACTGTTCTTAGAGGGACATAAGCTTGATGGTACACTCAGTGTTGTTCAAGATATAAAATAAAAATCTTTTCTACCCTTAGGTGCTTGTCCACTGAGGCAGAACACCATCCCCCCTCTACCACAGAAAGCTTATCTGCTCTGTCCATCAGCTGGTGCACATGGGTGAGATAACCCAGGCCAGACAGATGCCTGAAAGGGAGTAATCTCTGGTTATTATCAGACCCCCAGATGATAATGAACATCCCCCACCTCGAGAGCAAGATGTAAAGAGATAAGTGAGCAATCATTAACTGAGAGACAGTTGACAACTATAAATCTACACAAGTTTCTATGGAGGCAGAAGTCTCATATGCATTCCCTGGAAATCTGTAGGGCCCCTTTCCCAAGCTTGGATGCATCTTGGTGGTTACTTCTCCAGAAATTGAGAGCAAAAGATTTTTTTTATATATGCCCCACCAGAAACACAACTCCTAATATAAACTATTTCTTCTCTAGCTGTAATATAGGTACCTTATTATTATAGTGCACCAAATTATTAATCTACTAGTTCTTTTGTTTATCCTGTGTAGCAAGTAATCTGTTAAAGTCTTATGACAGTTAAATTTGTGTCTATTAAATAAATAATTCATTTTGTAATAGATCTAATTGGTCATTATTAAGAACCTGAGGAGTGAGACCAATCTAGGATACAGGCTGACCCTAAAGAGTTACTGCCAGAAATCTGAGTCAAGGCAGGATTTGTTTAAGTTTTCTTCTCCATTCATAACATCCATTGAACAAGGTCATACCAATATTTATTTTCTACACATGAAAGTAAACCACCTTCTTTATGTCAAGATGAACTACATTTATAAGATCACATTAGTAATTTCTACAAGCATTTGTATCAGAAAGCTTTAGGACATATGACAGCCATTTGTGAACCTGCTCATTAAGTACTGGAATTGGGACAACATTTTTTACTACATTCTTGAGATGTCCCACAACTACAGCAGGGCTCAGAGAGGAACAACTTCTACAATCCTGCAGAGCAGTAAAAGGTTTTGTGTTATCCTTGCTGTCTCAGCAACAGTGAGACTCTGCAGGACCAGTTAAGGCAGGAAAATTTGTGATGTAGAGCTCTGGGCCCTTGTACAAGCAATGTCTTCATGTAGTGCATCTCAAAGCTCTCTAACAAGATAGACACGTATTCAGAGGAATTAAATAACTTGCCCGAAACTACTTAGGGACCAGTGGCCATTTGTAGAATTTTCTAAAATTCTTAAGAGTATTGTCCAAGTTTAATTCAATAATAAATGGCAGAATTGTTTGGACATATATTTCAGATGCACAATGCCAACAGCAGGTTGATTCCCTGTGCTGAAAAGGAAACTACAACAATCTTCAGAGCCCAAGGCAGATCAGGAATGGGCTGGCTCTCACTGAAGCATTAATGACTCTTAGCAACAACTTGGAAGCTGAAAATTAATAAAATCATCATCCAGGAATACAAACAAAGCTTGGAGAACAGTTGTGGTTAAATCTCTGGATATACTGGAGGAATTAACATGCTATTCAATGCTCAGGTAGCACGGTACACATTATCATGGTACAGAATATTGACATATCTACTGCACTGTCATTTGCAAACCTCTGCTGTTTCCTACCAAAGCCAGGATGGCTCCAGTTGGCAGCACTGAAAACAGGCATTACCTGGTTGTTTGCAGTAGCTCCTGTGTAGACACTCAACATCCAAACAGGTAAATCTGCTATCCTGCCCATTTATACCAACCCCAGAAGGAAGCTGCTGGCATGAACACACTGAACAATTCAGTATTTACTTACTGTTCTGGAGTTTGCATTGGGCGGCTTGAGACATAACTCCGGCATTCATCAGGGGCAGCTGAGGCCTGGCCCTTGTCAATGATGACACTTCCTGCCTCAGATCTACACAGACAAGATAAATCATCAGCCAAAGGAATTGGATGGCCCATATCAGGGTCATCACATTGAACTGGATATGGAAACCTGAAAAATAGCTTTAGAGACGTACCCTCTCTTTAGCAACTTACTGTCTCTATTTACATATTATTCCCCAAAAAAGGCATCAGCTCTTGGCAGCAAAGCCAAGGTTTTCAAGACTTTTTCAAATTTCTTAATCCTTCTTCCCAACGTTTTAATAAGACAAATTCCTCAAAGCACCTTAGGAAATTTCTTTTTGATAAAGAAGCACATCCATATTACAATTCTTCTGGGGTTTGTTTTGCATACCAGGGTTTGCCTGTCAGCAAAACAGGTACACATCCCAGAGGATGTGATGCATATTAAAAAGTACATCCATAGAGTGTTTTGGGAGTGACACTATGCTTCTTAGTTCTCTTAACCTTTCCTCATCCCAATATTTCCATGGTACTGTTCTCTTATGCCTCTTATATGAGACTGACAATGGTTTTCTCTACAAATTTGTAGCAGTCTCAGATCATTAAATTTTAAAGGAGACTGCTGCCACAGCACAGGTCTGTACATCAAGAACTGACATGCTATAAACATAAAACAATCCCTTGGAGTTTCTATATTTGTGTTTGGCACAGAGAGTCACAGAGTCATATGCAAGTCAGTCATTTACCTTCTCCCTCCTGACACCCACCTTTTGCTCCCAGAAGGTTTTGGCTCTTGCTCTGTTTCCTCTGTCTTTTTTCCTGGTATTAACTTTTCAGCACTGTCCAAGAGGGCACTGAGTGCCACTCTCCGAAATACATTCCCATGTGCCTCCTTGATAAATTGGACCAGCTGTCGGATATCACAGTACAAGCCCTGAGTAGCAAGACACCATAAAAAAAAAAAGTAAACAAATTCAGTCTGCAGTTTCTAAAGAAGCAGTGAGAGTCAGTACTTTCTGAGGTACTTCACCAGGCCATTACTTCTCCTCTGGCTGTTGTGTGATCTACTCTTCAGGAGTATGGTTTGTGGTTTTTGGCTGGAAACTCATAGTGCCCTCAGAAGGAGCAGACAAGGAGGAGCATTATTATGGAACATGATCTGCAATGGGATACAGCAGATGGAGAGGTATCAGACGCTAAATGACCTGCAAAATGAGGGAGCTACAAAGATTATTCAAAGTTTGTTTTATGCCATTCATCTAGACCATAAATTTAAAAGGCATGAAATACCTCAGGTGTATGTGAGAGGATGTAGAGTACAAACAACTGCATGTTTTTTTCAGAACCAGTGGGTGTCTTGGGATTTTTTTTTTCATTATTTTAGAGCTTCCCATCATATTAAGAGAGAGGAATGACTCACTCATTCCCCAACCTCCCTCCTACACTCAAGGCCCTTTTTAGTTCTGAACATTCATACATGTCTGTGATGCGCAAATCACCTCTATATCTGAGGGCAAGGGGATGGAGGAACAATTTTACAGGGCTTGATTTTTGATCTGTGAGCTTTCCTGAAAGACCTTGGATTATTCTGAATATTCCCTGCAAGGAACAAAGGAAAAACAAAAACAAACAAACAAACAAAAAATAAAACCAAACCCCAAAAAACAACAGAAAAAAAAAAACCCACTAAATGAAAAAACCAACAAGGTTATAATTGCACCTGTATCCTGATTAAGGTTTTTTTTTTAAAGTAAGATATTGACCAGAAGATTGACTCTAAACAATGACAAAAAAAACCCCAACATATCTGCACACGTGCTCTACATGCTATATTCTCCACACAGGCACAATTAACAGTGTTACCCTTCGAGGCAAGTTCCACCTTTCATACTAAAATAGGGTCTAGAAAGATACACAATTCATGAAATAAAGTTGCACTTGGTGCTTCTAATCTAGGTCAAATAACAGGACGTGTTTTTCTGTATGCCACCAAATAACCTCTTTTGACAAACATTCCAAAGGAGGAATATCCATAAGAACTAGAAGATTTGGACATAGGTAGACTATACTGCTTGTTTAAGGCATTAATGTGGTTTTCCTTCTCCTACTCCCTTCACCTCACAGAGAACTACTGCCCCTTTAGCTGGGCTTCAGTGTCTCTAAAGCTCTGCTGCAATGATGGAATACAAGAATGTTTCTTGTTGGCTTCCATGAAAAATCCTAATTTCTGATAATAAAGCAGGTCTGAGACTAGCTCCTAGAGTACAACAATTTGGAAGAAGAGCACTCGTGTCATCCAGTCTACTGACTGCTCTGGAAAGACAGGATACATAGGAATGTGCCTGCTGTTGACAGAGTGAACAAATTATCCTTTGTCTCCTTAAAAAAAGAAAAAAGCTCAGAAGTTTCTCTCCTCAATTCGGTAAAAAGACACCTTGTTGGACCTTGGGAACTTCAACTCAAACCTAAGGATAGCCAATTGGACAGAAGCCAAAAGGTTCTGCCTAAGCAATTCACTAGAAAAAGAAGAGAATCAAGGAAGTAATCGCTTTTGTGGGGTGTTTTTACCAAGAGCAATAAACTCTTTCACCTGGCTTGGGTGTTCTCTGTAAAGAGCCTTGTTATTTTGCCTTTTATTAAAACTTTTCTGTTTCCCACACTACCTCAGAAGCCATCCTGCCAATTTTATGCCATTTGAGGTAGCTGAGCTATCTCAGGTGTGGTATGTTTCTCTGAGAGCTTACGAGACCTGGCTCGAAGAGATAATATATCAAGCATTTACAAAGCAAAAAGCCAACACCTTCCTTTCCTCCATGTGTTCAGTAAATTGACTGTTTGTCTAAGCCTTGGGAAGATCTACCCAGTTGCTGTTCAGTAATTCACATAGTCTGGCAGTGGTGGGCCATGTGGTTAACCAAGGGAATTGCCTTTGACTTTGCTGAAAGGTGATTCATTACAGCTGTGGTCTTAGAATCATAGACTAACTGAGGGTGGAAATGACTGCTGAGATCCTTCAATCCAGCCATTAACACAGCACTGTCAAGACCACCAAAAAACCATGTCCCTGCTTCCACATTCACATATTTTTGAATCCCTGCTGGGATAGTGATTTCGCCACTTCCCTGAACAGCCTATTCCAGTACCTGACATCCCCTTTCAGTGAAGAAATTTTTCCTAACATCTCATGTAAACCTCCTCTGATGCATCTTGAGACCACTTCCTTTAGTCCTATCACTTTTACTTGGGATACCTTGATACAACCTCTGTCAGGAAGTTGTAGAAAGCAAGAAGGTCTCCCCTGAGCCTCCTTTTCTCCAGGCTAAGCAACTCAGCTGTTCCTCATAAGACATGTGCTCCAGACTTTTTCCCAGCCCCATTTCCCTGCTTTAGGAAAAAAAAAAAACAAACTCCTGAATGGCCCGGAACAGACTCAGGTTCTGAGATGCAGCTTCACTAGTGCCCAGTACAGGGAAATAATCATTTTGTTAACTTGGTATCAAGGGCTTACCAGGTTTTCTGGGCTGTGGAGCTCATGTGTAGTGGATGCACAGCGAGTGATCAATGACTTGAACATGGCACTCACAATAATACCTTCCACGCTCTGGGCTGTAGACTTGTTGTCCACTGTGGTGAAGTTATTCCCAAATCCAGCTTTATCTGTAAAATTCAAGTGTAAGCAAGCCATCTTGTTGGGAAAAGTTTAAAAGAGAGAGCTTAAAAGACACATGTAAAGGGATTATGATACATGAGACAAGGACATGTCCCCACCTAATATCCTATGCTCAAGTTCTCACAATCCTACCCCTCAAAAATATAGCAGAAGCAAAGGGTAAAATAAATGATAAGAATGAAAACTTCCCAAAAATACCTGTATTATGAAAAAGGGTATCAGGACAATTCTAGCTTTGTTCCATCAGACCTCTCATTTAGAGAAGTACAGAATAAGGCTTCAAATTTGAACAATAACTCAAATTTTTCTAATTACCATTCTGAGGGATAAGAGATGTTTGATTAAGCAGCAAAGTGATAACATCCATGAAATGAAAATCTTCTGAACTATAGGAATGCTTTTCTTGGAAGGTGCACAAGAACACCAAGCTTTCAGAAAGACTCAAAAAATAATTACACATTTACATTAATTACCAAAAACATCCCAGTTTCCTGAGATGAGAGAAAAAGACTTTCTAGAGCTGCATAAGCTGTCATGTTTCAAAGAATAAGCCAATCAATAATTGATGAACACTTAGCAAAATATCATATGGGAATCTTCCTCATGAAAGCTGGCTATATGATGTTCTTTGATGCTTTCTCTGAAATTCTCGGCATCAAAGACAGGCTAATAAATTAGTCAGACTCCCTGAATCATTCAGAGGAGCTATTCCTACTCTGTAAACAGTTACTCTTAAATGTTGTTTCATGCAGTGACCAAGCATAAATGTTTGATGGTTCTAATATAGAACATAATTTTCCTAATTAAAAAAAAATCCTCAAACCCCTCTACGTACACACATGCACGCGCATTTGTAACTGCAGGAATATGCACCTATGCATCCATATTCTTGTTCATTCAAGCAGTTCCTGCTGCTTACTGTGGTGCCTTCTGAGCTCTGAGGCACCACAGAGGGTTTTAAAGCTCAATTATACTTCTTTTCAGAACAAACTGTGTATTAAACAGGCCATTCCACTGGGTACCCTGTCATGTCATGAAGCAGAAAGCTCCCTGCCCCAGGCATGGTTTAATGAAAACCTCTTCTGTGAAGAGCCACAAACAAGAAGTAGGATGAATCAAAGGGAGCCCTTCAATTTCAGGCGCACTGTGTGCTACAAGATCTCGAGGCAAGGTCACTACTGGGTGGTCAGACCCAAAGAGGTCCAACTTCCTTGATCTCCCACTGCCTAAGGATACAGTTTATATATTCTGAGAATAGCAAATCACATTTTGTAGTTTGTGAAGGACAAGAATGTGGCTTCTTTCTGATGGCACAGTTTAAGATACACAAGTGACTGATGCCAGGTATACTTACTATCAGTGACTGGCTCCATGCAGAACCCCAGCAAAGCATGAAGGAAATCCACCACGTTATTGAGAGAATCCTTGTTCACGTAATCTCTCACGGTCTGCCGGAATTGCATCTTATCCAGTTTGTACAGTTTTGTGAGGCAGTTCTGGGCCTGCAACAGTGTCCATCAAATCATATCACATCAAAGTACGTGTTCAAGTTTTGCTAGCAAGGTAATTTAACACTTAGACAGTGTTCTGCTGTCTCTGAATGGTCCCATAAGAGGACCAGGTTCATCTCTGGAGACAAGAAGAAATTCAGCACAAAAGAGGGTGCACCAGTATGGGCACCACTGTCTGAGGTGGTGATAAAGCCGCTACCAGTTGTATCTCATGTCCTCTCTTCCTGTGTCCACCCCCAAAGCAAAATCTCACTGGATGTAAGGGAACTGGGAATGCACCACCTCTGTCAATGCTCAGTGCCTTGGTGGAACAGGTTCTTAGCCTCAGGCATCTGGTTTTGACCCTCCAGTTCAGACCCAACCTACTGAATGCCCCTATACCCAGTGATCAATTTACATCCTACAAAAGACTAACTTTTTGCTTAAAAGCTATTAATTGTCAACTTCTTATTACAAAACTATCCATCCTACTAGGATCCCATGAAGCCTGGAGTTAAAAGAATCTAAAATATCATCTCCATAGGAAACATGAACTCTCCTGTTATCTACAATAGGGTGCTTAACTTTCCAGTAAACTCAGACATGATTGTCCACACAGTCAACACAAACAGTGCATGCAAAGCAGTTTGGCCAGACACACAGAAAATGCAGCAGACTTACACACATAAGAAAATATTTTCCTCAATTCAATGGGCCTGATAAGAACCTTGGTTCCAAGAGACATTCATTTATAGTTAATGTTATGCATAGGTCTAAATGCTTTGCTGGCTCAGCTCCAACAGAAAAATCTAAGTGATATGGTGATGAATATGGTACCTGTTCAAGCAGTGCTCTGTGCAGAACCTTTCTACTGCTACCACTGGGACTCTCTAACCCCATCTTGTCCAATTACATCCACTCCTGCAGCACCTGGAAATCTAGCTAACACAAGAACACTGCAAGGACACAGAGCATCCAATCCATCTCTGAGAAATCATCCAGTCCACCTCTGAGAACTCAGCCTTAGAGCCCAGAGCCTAATTATAGCTCTGTTGGCACAACTCAAGCTAACCAAAGCCACGGAGAAGAATGTGGTTCATATACATCCCATGGGATTAGTAAACTTTCATTACAGTAATGAAAAATGTTCCCTTCTGCAAGCACACAAGGTGAGGAGTAGGCATGCACTGAGAGGGCCTTTTAAAGGCTCCCATTTAACAGGGAGTTGGACTGAGCTCAAGGAGACAAACTCTTCTGGATTAAATCTGATGTCTAGGCTACATTCTGGGCACTTTCCAACGTCTTAACTGGGGCAGAACCAAAAATGTTAGGCATGAACAGCGATGACCCACCGTATCCTTCAAAAGGGCACTAGTGAGTTTCTCCCTTCCTTGCAGAACAACAGAACAAGTACAGTGCAAATACAGTGCACTCCAACCACCAGGAGCTGATGGAGCAGCCCAGCAGCAACCAGTCATAATCACCATTAGCAAAGGTGAACACACTTACACCTCAGACTTTGGGATTTACATAGGCAACCCAAGATAGCTGCAGCTCTTGTAAGTAGCATGCTCTTTTGGGGTACTGTCGTGTGAAAAATTACTGACACCAGCTCACACATGGAATTTGCTTCCATGTATTGCTCCAACCCATCCGCTGGGGTGGCCAGCAGCACCCTGGGCCCCAGGCATGCCCTTAGAAAGCTGCAAGAACTGGAAGGCAACACTACAGCTGAAAATCTGCTACGGCTGGGCTGCAACATAGTCTGTGAGCTGGGGCAAAAAGCAACACATTTACTGTCAATACAGGGAAAGCTACAGAGGGGGCAGGCAGCCATCTCAGCAGTACAAGGGGGGACACTTTAATGAGCTTTAATTCTCTTACATTCTCCCGAAATACCTGGAGTCTCAGGCGATCTCCAGAGAGCCCTCGGTGTCCTTCTCCACAGCCATAGGCACAGCCCAAGGACTTTACAATTTTGATCAGCATTGTAAGTGCCAGCCTATGGGTGCTGACAGATGGGCCTTCATCCTGAGGGTCACAGAGGGAAAGACAATGTGTAACCCTGGCACAACCACTGGTATTTTGTTAGCATTTTATTTTTGACAAACTGCCTTCCTTTTCTCATCTCAGACACTCCATTACTGAGTTGTTATTCTTGAAGTGCTTCCTCCAATTATTTTTCAAGTTCAGAGACCAGCTCCCTCCTTTTCAGCTCCCATCAAAAAGTTATGTTATAAATGTGAAGATCCTACATGCTGCTATACATACCTTTCAGAATTTAATTTAAAAAATTAACCCTGAAAACAGAGCGTTGGCTTGGCTGAGTAGAAAACCAAGCATCTTTTTAAAATGTCTTAGATATTATGCTACATAAGCTGCAGCTTCAAAAGTCAGCAATATAGCATCTGTTGTCCAACTCTCATAGCAATACTGAAAAATTTAAGATTTTGAATAATCAAAAAAAAAACTGGTCACACACTGGGTTCCGTTTTTCCTTTACAAGCTATGAATAATAAACCTGAAAAAAAAATCATTGTGATTGAGGGTTTCAAACACTTTGCCAAGACATTGAATATGTCCATGCTAGGCTCACAAACTCCATTTTTGGCAGCTGCTTCTCTGCAGTAGTTACAGTGCTTGAATTGCTAATCATATTTCTTCAGCAGAACCCCAAGTGAGCAAAACAGAAGGGCAGCTGCATACACACGCATACTCAGTCTCAGCAGACATTAAAGTACATTTGGAATTGTATAAAGAGAGAAGCAAGACAAACCTTCTCTTGTTTTTTGTCATTCTTCTCATATGGCCCTCCTCCTCCTCCTCCACCACCTCCATCACCTCCACCACCTCCTCCACCACCTCCTTCTTCTTCTCCATCTCCAGCTCCACTAATTGGAGGTGGCCCAAACCCACAAGCTGAACCACAAGCAGCCCCTTTAAGCTGGAAGGATCCTTCACTTGGTCTCTTTTCAGGGGCCTCATTTTCTTTGTTCTCACTCTTCCTCCGAACCTTCTCCACACAGGGCACCACACCAAGCTGCAGTAAGCATTCCACAATGTTCAGTGCCACGTCACAAATCCGGGAACTGATGTCGTGGTTCAGAACCAAGTAAACAGCCTTCAGGACCACCTGAGAGATTCAAACATCATATTTAACGCCAGAATTCCTTTATCTCCTAGTAATATTTAGTGCCTGGAAATTCTAGACTCCAGAGACTTATTACAGCGGGCACAGTAAAAATTCCAAATAAATAATACACAACCCTAAATACCAAAAGCCTGCAATCTAGATGTCAGACAAAAAACCACAGGCCAGGCACAGTCAGGCTGAAAAGGAAACCATGAGATGACATCTGTGAGCCTGAGAACACTGCTTCAGTGCACCAAGAGCTGGCAACTCATTGAGAGGAAAGCAGCAAAAGTGAGGTTTAAGGTGCTGGAAGAAAGGTGCTACTAAGTCTTACACTATTTTACAGGGAATTTGGTGCATGCCCCAGGAACACAGCCATTACATAATACCAGTTAAGATCTGATGTGTGCATTCCACATGCACATGCGCTCCTTGCAAGGAGTAACAGGAGTTGCAGTTTCTCAGAGGAGACTTTTAGGATATGCACAAATGTATCTGACTGACCTTTATATACTGCTGAGAGAAGCCATATAAAGAGGTGGAGGAAAAGCCAGGAAAGCCCTGATCTCAATGGTACAGCTATATTGACAGAGGAGGGACCTGGCTTTCCTCGTTCCTTGCCAATTACCGAGAGATCCAGCATGCCATTCTTGTGGACAAAGCTGTTGGTTCCATCAATGTGATCCGTATCCTCCAAGCAACTGTAATTGATGCAGGAGTCCGTCAGGCTCCGTGGGAGGTTGGCACATGCCAGCGGCTCATGGGGCATCTCAGGGATGGGCACCTGGTTGCAAAGCTTCCTCATGTGCTCACTGAAGAAGTCGGCGTATCCCACGTTGAACGAGGCCAGGGTGGTGTTGAAGGTGGCCACAGTGATGGTGGAGATCTGGGACCGCACTGCAGGGAGGAAAACAGATACCTGTAAATAAATTTCTATCTCTATAGCTACAGGATGGAAGATTGAGGCTGAGCTTGTCTAAAGGGAGCATCTCTTAAAGTGGTTTGTAATGCCAAAAGAAATCACAAGTTCCTAATTCCTATCATGTGTACAAGGATCAAAGGTAAACTAATTTCTTCTTTTAAGACAGTGTAAATTAGAACAACCCCAAGCTTGTTCTAGCAGTTCAGTCCTCTGGCAGCTCAAACTGGTGTTAAATGGGCAGTCAAGTAGATCAGGCAACTCAGAAATTCTAAATCT
The DNA here is from genome assembly GCA_003676055.1 of Chloebia gouldiae. Taxonomy (NCBI): domain Eukaryota; kingdom Metazoa; phylum Chordata; class Aves; order Passeriformes; family Passeridae; genus Chloebia; species Chloebia gouldiae. The sequence continues at coordinate 834,911 of QUSF01000070.1, read as the reverse complement.
AATCCAAAAATATTTTTCTCCCTGCATTGCTCCAGTACTTCATCTTAAAAGCAGCAGTGCCCCTGCAAGGCAAAGAGAAAGAACTCTGCAGATGAGAGGCAGGGGTGAAAGTAGCAGAACTGCAGCACAAATTTGAAACAGTTTTCCAAGTTGCATCAATCTGGAACATTTCATCACACCAGTTGAAAAAAACAGTACCTATGACAGTCTAAACCATCTCCAAAATGCATAGCTGTCTGATGGCACTGCAGTCTTAAGCTCACAGTGTTCAGAGACGGGAACTTTGAATTGCTCAGGTCAGCAACCTGGCTTGAAGTGCAAATTTTTATCGAGGACGCCTCATGTTTTTAAAATTCATGCTGATTTCCAGGCAACAGTGTTCATAATTTCCCACACCTAGGGCTTTGTAAGTAAGTTTATGTACCCTCTAGTGTAGAAAGACACCCATAGGGTTGTTTAGAATGCGAGACAGTATGGTAACAGAGCTAGAGAAAAGCAAAGAACCTCTTCCTATGGCTAATGAATATATTCTAATTAATGAACTAATGACATCTAATACATTTAATAAGCAAGGACTCAGTGATGGACTGGTTATATTATGCACACAGCAACTCGCCAGAGTGGCAATCACATTTCCTGACAGTTTGTGCAGTCATGCTAGCGGTGAACTGGCATTATTAACTAGGAGAATGTTCTAAGGCCAAAAGCAGTACTGTGAACTAGGCCACAATTTGGTCAAGGATCAGGGCAGGAATCAGCTGCTTGTATCAGAGAATTCCTTTCTGGCAAGTGTGACTTTTTAATGGCATCCACTGAAAATTGTATTGTGAAGATAACAAAGATTGCATTAGGGTATTTTGTTCCTGAGCTGCCAAATTTGATGAGTATCCAAGGGCAGATTTTTTTTTTTGTTTCACCAATTTTTTGCTTAGTTTGTTTTGAAATGGGTAACAAAAATCCATATCCAAATCCTACACAGAAACATAGTTTGGAAAAGATCTCTCAGATCATCAAGACTAACCATTTCCCTCTTCAAAACCAGTTTAAATCTCTTTCAGTGAGCTTTGATAACTCCTATGCAAAGATCCATTTCCCCCTTTGGGTCAAGAGTAGCCTGTCACCAACAGGCCTGGTGTCATGTAAACCAACCCATGATCAAAACCCCCAAAATTCCACCAGCATCATCAGCTGTAGAGCCAGCCAGGTGCCATCTTCTGGCTCTTCGTGCCTTCCCTCATGGTTTCCTATGACTGGAAGGCTACAGGAGAACACTACTTTTGCCTCTCTTACCTTAAACAGTCATCCCAAAACCCTGAAGTCTCTCTTGATTAGCCTGTGAGTTCTTTTAATTCATTGCCACCTATCAGAAAAATCAATAATGGATAACAGAAGGCTTTCTCTTCTCATCTTTAACCTGGGTCCCAGGGAGGCAATAGAATTCTCTAAGCAATGAGCTGGATGTCCACATTGGTCTTTCTGTTCCTTAACAAGGAAGCCTCCTATGACAGTGACCCATTTGGTTTTCTTTACAGCAGCAGTCTTGACACAGGGCAGGGGCCAACTTAACCTCTGCCACACCTCCAGGGTGGATGAACCAGGTCCTTGTTCGTCTCCACCCACAGAGCCCCACACCTATCATGCACCCAGGAAGGGGGAGCAGTCACAATGAGATGTGCCCAGATATGCCCACTGCACCAGGCAGGGACTTGTGCCATTGCCCCCGTCCCTTAAATCCCTGTGTTCAGCCCAGGCAGAGAGAAAAGAAGGGTTCCTCCCTATCACGAGTTCCATCTTCTATTGTCTCTGCCATTGCAGGCACATTGGTATTGCCATTTCTCCAGAGGCCTCCAAGACACAAGGGCCTCAGGGACATTTGGAGTCAATTTCAAGCCAGACCTCCAACTGAAATGAGGAGAATTAAATAAAAAAACCCTTATGATTTCCAGCAAAATCCAGCAGCTATTGGCTGCCTAGAGGCATTAAACATCACAAAATTCCCCATGAAGCCATTTAAGATAGCAATACCAAGTTTTTTTCCACACTTTTGTCTTCTATTGTGGTGAGGCAAGAAAACCTCAAACCATGCCTTCTCCCTGCTGATGGCCACCAACTGTTTTAACAACTGTTTCAGATAAACATGAACTGTTTGAAACATTTTTCTTCATAGTGCAAAAACCCCTCGAGAAATACCGAAACAAAAAAGGGAAAATCAATTAGTCACATACTCATACATACAAACAGTAAAACTTTTTGGGCTTGATATTTCAGTGAAAGACCTGTCCTGATGTGTTAAATTTACCTTCTTTGACTGTGTTGTCTCCATGGCTGTTGGAGGGGTCTGGCAGTTCAGAGACCAGCGTGTGATGGGAGTGCGAGTGCCGGGCGCTCAGCCCCTCCATCTCCGTCGCTGTGTCAGAGCTTCCCCTCCTGGTGAACTTCCCTAGGGCAATGACAAGAAATGTAGATTTTGTTTAGCTACCCCCGGGGTGGCTGCAGACAGCAGCTGTGGTTAAAAATTAAAGGACTGGTGTCTGTAAAAATCAAGGTTTTTCATCACGCTGTGAAGCAGAATCAAAGATTGTGGTGGGATCCCTGATGCGGGTTCATTGACAGAGACAAAATGGTCCAAACTCTCTGCAAGGCTCTTCCCCCCTCAGCACATGCTGATTTAGCTGGCACCCACATTCTTAACCACCAGGACCTTCAAGAAAATAAGACTGGTCAGCACTCCACCCTTTGGGGCATGCTATAGGAATTTAGTTTCTTCTCCACTTGTCCCCAGAAATAAGTATATTAGAATGAAGAGTGCAAAGGCAAAGGAAATTCTTCAAGAATATAAAAAAATACTGAATTTACTGAACTTAGAAACTTGAAGTAGCAATTTTTTAGGTTCAAACACTGTACACATCTGCAATATCAAGACAGTATAAGCCTCACTGAGAAAATATCCTATATATATTGTATCCAATATGCACTCCAGGAAAACTGTGAATAGAACTTCTTGGCATACTAACAACATTGTTAATGATACTAATGACACTGCTGCTAACAATTGTCATACTGCTGTCATAATTGTAATACTAATGACGCTGCTGCCTCTCCAAAGATGTCTCTTTTAAAGAAGGGAATGAAAAAATTCTTTGAATCTATTTGAACATTCAATGCTTGTGCAATGCCTGCTACCACACAGGAAAAGGGGAACAGAGATCACTACAGGTTCCCACAGTAGCTATTACTCCAGTAAAGAAGTTTTCAGAGAAAAAGTGAACTGAAGTGGAAGTCGTTCAAGGTCTGCTGTGAGCAGTTACCAACAGATGTGTAATGCTCCAAACAGAACCAAGGACACAGGGTGACAGAAGGACTGGATGAAGAAACAGCCCCTGCTGTTTCTCTGAGCGCTCACGACAGGAGCGACACAGAACCTGGGGCAGAGCAAACAATATCTCACCTAATATGGTGGTTGGCCAGCCCCCTCTCTCCATGCCCCGCCGGTCCTCTCCGATCCCAGAGAAGCTGCCGAAGGAGAAAGTGCTGCGGGTGGGCGAGACATCCAGGTGATCCTCATGGAGCAGGAAGGGCACCCCCATGCGCCGCTGCCGCTTCTTGCCGGCGTGGTGGAACGGGATCGACCCTTTGCGCTCGCGCTCCCTGTCCTCTTTGCGGCTCTTAAACTGCAGGAAGAGGAGCAGAGACAGGAGCAGTTGAGAAGCTTTGAGGCATGGAGAACAACCACTTGAGGGGAAAGGATAACATGGATATATTTCCCAAGTATAAATCTGCACTCTGAGCATTTTATCTTGGCCATTTCCCATGATAGAAACTAATTGCATGCTGAGATCCTGTGAGCATTTGAAGGATTTCAGTCTTGCCCGAGGCTGGGATGGATGCCCTTGGATAATTTTATGACATTCTTTGAGCATGGAATGGATGGTTGGAAACCCAGAGCTCAGATGTGGTAAAAAAAAATCAGAACTCACTGAATTAGTTGGAACTACAGTGAGCACTGGCACTTAAAATTCACCACTGTTTAAGTAGCATGCAGTTTCATCAGGACAATTACTTGAATAAAGACTTCAGTATTATGTTTGGGATATACATATAAAAACCAATATAATAACATACAGAATAAATTCCAGTGAAAAGGGATGATGATCTCACATATGGCAAAAATATATATTCCAAGCAGACCTCATGAATATTTGTCTGAGCAGACTTTCAGCAGCTGCTTAGGGAGACACTAAGGTGCTGAATTAAATTAAATTAAATTGCAGGTGTTTTTTTGTAAATTAAAGTGCAGTTTTCTTTCACTCACCTTTTTGAAGATGTTCATCCCCAGGTCTGTGGAGAGATCTGGAACTGCTGGTCTGCGCAAGTTGGTCAGTGAAACCTTGGAAAATGCCTCTGTGCTTAGTGACTTTTCTTCCTCATTACATTTTATTGTAAGATCCTGCAGGTCCCAAAAGAAGATAAGCACAAGGAGAAATAGAGGATAACCAGCTTTGAAAATCAGCTACTTCCTAGAACTATCATAGGAGCACTGCAGAAGAAAAAGACCTCCAATTCATTACACAAAGACGTTTACACATTTAAAGAAAAATAAATGAACAAAGTTTAGAAACATCCAGAATTATTTACTTTGTCTAACCTTTCAGTCACCAATGGAAAAAAGTACAACACACTGTGGAAAACCTCAAGCATTGCTGTCAGCCTGGTCTAGTGGCATGGAAGAACATGTTTGATTCTGATCCCAGGTATGACTCCAAGTAAATGATGATATCTTTGAGGTCTTGGTTTACATTCATGAGCAATCATAATGGCTACCCTTTGCAAAGTGTTTTATTTAAGGTCTATTCCCTTAATAACATACACATTTAAAAACATATTCTGGAACTAAACTGCAATAAGCAGCAGTGTCCCTTAAAGAAACTTAATTTTCAGAAAATTTATTTACTTGCCAAAGAAATCTAAGACTTCTAAATCAGTAAGCATCCTTCTCTTGTAACAACAGGGCACCCCAGCCATCATTTTTCATATGACATTTCCCCCCTTCCTATATCACAGAATGTCCCACAACAGCAAAATCCATGAGGCTCACTCACCCCAGCTTCAGTATAGCTCACTCAACTCACTTCTGCATCAAATAACACATGCTATACCTGCCTACTGCAAAGGAAATTGGCACAAACTTAGCTTCTAGCCATCTGCCCTCAAAGATCTAATGCCAACCTTCCATGAGATGTTTGTGCAGCTGACCTAACTGAATCCCCTCAGGGTAATTTTCATCTGCCTAAATATCAGCTTTTTTCCAATTGAATGCTCTTTTTCTTTGCTGTCCCACCAGAAATATTCTGCTGAGAAGTGGGTCATGTTAAAACACCTTTTTTGCTTTCAATGCAGAGATAGCCATATGTCAGGGATAGATGAAGTGACCATTATGACAGGTTTAGATACCCAGCTTCTGTAGTCCACAAGTGTGCAGTTTTATGCACAACAAGGTCCAGCAGAACCCAGTGACAATCTTTGCAGCTGAAGTCTAACACCAGTTACAGAGTTTGCAGTACCAAATATTGGGGATCACACATTTCAGAGCCTTTTCATATTAATCAAGACTACCCTTGAATCCTCCCTCTTAATTTTATCAGCACAAGAATGTAGGAGACATACAGCAGCAAGGCTCCTCTTCACCACTGTTTGTAGTACAAACATATGCTTATCTACCACTTTGCATATATGACTAAAGATTCAGAGGATACATAGTAAATCAGGATTCAACCCTAGCCACTCTCAACAGTGAGGCCAGCAAGTACCTCATATAGCTTTTTTCTTAGCTTTTATAGCTCTCTGACCTCTTCTGGCTATAAAACTTTGTATGAATTTATTTTGGATTAAATATCTTTGGCCACTGGTTACTCAATCAGTGTTTTAGTAGGTGGCTTATGATCACCAAAAGACAGAATAGGGCCTACCGAGACACAAGCCATGAAAACATACAGACACAGTCCCAGCTTTGAAATCTGCACAGGGTAGGTATCAGAGAAGCAAATCACAGAATTACTTTAAATCTACAGTGTGGTATACAATGCATTTTAATGAATCGCTCCTGATGAAGAGTGATTAAAAACATGGCTATTCTGTGCAGTAGGCTACATGGCAATTACCATATGCATAACATAACATAAGACAGCAAAATAGTTTGGGTTTGGGGGCTGCTCCTCTAGATTTTGTTGTTCCTATTGTCTTCTTTCTGCATGACTGTATGTGTGCCAGCTCATTAGTACTTCTCTCAGGATATCACACATGAGACTCTTGGCATTCCATCAGCATTGCAGTGAGCACTGCACTACAGCTGCATTGGTGCTATGATTCAGTTTTGTTTTCTTCTTGCACAGGAAGTGCAAGACTGTAGCAGCTTGTGAAGGTCTGAAGGCTCCACATCCTACAACTGCTCTAACAGTGAATTCTCTGCATACAAGTGCCATTTATCACATGTTGCCCCGTCTGAAACATGTTTACACCAAAGTCACTTTTCAGAGGCAGACAGTATTCACTTTATTCATCTAGCCCCCCTCTTTTCCCACGCAGCAAGGAGTGCCTGAATGCTGCACTGAAACTCTTCTTACTTTGCTATGCAGCTTACTGGGCAATACATGGAGGATATTCTTCATGTCCTCTCAAGCCCCACTGCTTCAGCCCAAGCTTACATCCAAGATGTGATTTTACACACACAGACCCAACAGGAAGTGTGAGAGTTTTGCTGAAGCTCAGGGAGGTGCAGGATCATCAGTTTGCTGATTATTCTGGTAAATTTTAGAACAATAGAGACAACGTTGATTTGCCACAAAAATCTACTGCTCTTTGATGTGATTTGCAGGCAGAAGTGTTCTTCTTTACTCGGTTTTCGCCTGCCACTTTTTATCTTTCCTGCTGAAACACAGCATGACAATATTTTTGAGAAGTTATTGATCACCTTTGAGTAGAAATGATGACACTGTGTTAGGAATTTCAGGTCTAGACTGAAAAAACAGGCTTTAAGCATAACCCTGTGTCAGACAAGCTTGTGAAGCCTCAGCAAACAACCCCTTGTGTTAACAGAAAGGACAAATCCTAGCCTTTGGGAGGTGGCATTCTCTGCTCTGAACTAGCAGAGAGCCTTGTTTGATGAGACCTAACATAAGAAGAGCAGTAAAGTTTCTACAGTTGGCCGGGATGAACCAGAACCCAGCTTCTTCTGTGTGTTGCACAGGTTTCAGTCCTCAAAGTTGGAAAGAAAGGGGGCATGAGTTGAAAGTTTTGCTGCCTGGAAGACTATTTCACTTCCTCCATCACAGTTGTTCTGCTTAACAAAATGGAACCCTGGAACAGGATTCTATTTTGATGAAGTATCGCAAAAATACACTGGACTGACACAGAGGTTATCAAAAGCAATCAAACTCAGACTTGGAGAGAAGCATGCCCTGGACAGAGTCCTCACATTAACAGCTACAATGTACCCAGTGGAATCACCAAACACATTTAACAGAACAATATTAGAGAAGAGCAATAGTCTTCTGCAAGTGAAACAACCTAGAAAAGCAAGACACAGCCAAGCCTGTGAAAGGAAGGAGGTGTTTTACAGCACACAAAGAACCAGGGCAACACTAGTGCAGTCAGTGCCCGTGGAAGACAATCTCATTCATACTGTCTCTGCAAACCACTGACTGCACTCCCTGCTCCTGATATTAAGGAAGGTTTTTTGTACACACAGAACAGTCCTATAAAATATCCATGCACAGGTAGATTAAGACTGAACAGTAATTCTTATCATCTGGCCTTTATGGAGCTATGTCAAGCTTTTACAGGGATTAAACATATTATACAAATTACAGTGAAGTATAATACAATTCAAACAATACTGCTGCTGCTGAATCCTTAGAACTACAAGTAATCACCAGCTCTCATAATAATGGTAAAAATGTCTATAAAGTCCTGAGATCTAAAACTAACAGTAGCAATATTTACATTGTTTCTGCTTATCTTCTATATCTTGAGCATCTGGGGTCTACTGGAGAAAAGATATTTCACCTTCCTTCCAATCAAAATCTGTCAGAGCCCCAAAAGCAGCATTTTTAGGAATAACACCGAGAATTCTGAGATTTCCAACTCAAAATAAGACATTTGATAGCAAAATGAATGGGTCTTTTATTTGACTGTGTCATATTATTGGATGGCAAAAACAGAATCCCTGCTAAATTTTGTAAGGCAGTTCCATCAACTAAATAAATCAGCATTTGCTGCACATAACAGGAAAAGAGGGCAAAACCTAAAAGTAGCACAAATCCATAAAGAGATTAACTGAAACCACAACAATATTCCCCTTTTATCCCTGTAACAGGTGAACAACATAAAATAAAAAAAATATTTAAGCTTAAACACAAAGGTCTTTACTGCACTAAGGAGAAGACTACAGGGTTCATTGTCCAGCAAACAGGGAGCAATACTGGACACCTATCAGGACAGTTCCTCTACTAAGATTATTTTGGCAAATATAAAAGTTATGTAATAAGAATAACAGTGGAAGAGGTAACAACATGGAGAGCTTTTGCTCACTGTCACTGTTTGCCAAGTCTAATTCCATATTTTAACACAAGTATTTGTCTGAAATGTGCAGTCCTGTACCAAACCCAGGTCCTTTTCTCCCATTTGAGGGAATACACCAGAGCAGCTCAGTGAGTCCTGACCATTACACAGTAATGCAAAGGCATTGGTAACCATTTCTTCTGGCAACTGCATTAGTACATTCTCACATTAAAAGGACATTTTTACATTAAAAACTAATGTTATCCCAGTTCACCCCAGATTAATTACCCCAAATCAACATTCCAGCTTCCAGCAGTCACCAGGTCTGACCCCCTGCTTCAGATTCTGCCTTCAAAGCACTCGATGTTCTTATGGTCTCTTTCTGAATCGATGCAAGTATCTGACCTCCATAAGTGAGCAAATACCAAAGTGAGCCAATACCAAAGCTGTGCCCATCACTACTTGTTCAGCAATCACTTCACAGCATCGCCACAACAGCATTATTTTCTCACTGACAGCAACCGCTCACCTGGGTTTTGTGGGTGTTCACCAGAGAGGGTGCAGCAGCCACCATGGAGCTGCTGCGAGGCCTTGGCAGAGGGGTGACCTCAGGCTCGGGGGGCTTCTCTGGTTTTTCCTGCAGCATGTGCCTCAGCCTCTGCAGGTAGTACATCAGTGACCACTGCGTGCCCTCCTCGGACCAGTGAGGCTGCAGCAAGCAGCGCAGCACAGCCACGTCGAAGTACGTGGCGTAGCGGGACTTCTGGCACGGTGGAATCACCAAGGACACCCTGTTCCAAAAAGCAGGAGCAGAAATGTTAATCCTCAAATTCTTTAGGCCTTCTTAGATACTCAGCTCTCTGCATAAAGACCTTTAGGATTCAGGTACCTAACTGAGGAAAGCATTATGGAAGGCACCTAACTGGATATTTAGCTTTCAGATCACCAGAGGACTCCAGTACACGCTGTTAAGTGTTTTCTTGGATGGGAGTGCTTTCTTAAACTGTGAGCTCAAGATAAGCCTCCAGTACCTGTGCTGAGTAATTTGTGCAGCAGGAAACAGACAACCCTTGACCATCTGCAGTTCTGATATTAGTAATACATATTTAGCAATGGTTTACATCTGCACATATCAGGCATTACTTAAGAAAAAGCAGGCAAGGCAGCTAAATTAGGTAACCTTTTAAGCTAATTAAATTGATTCCTATATAAATAAAATTCACCATTATGGGCGTTCTTTACTGAGGCATTCTAGAGAAAAGCACCCTTTAAAGCCCTCACTACAGTTTTATTGCCATAGGAAATTCCATATTAAAATCCCTTGGGAAATTAATAAGTATTGTAAAAATTAGTGCACACAAAAGCAAAACATCTGTAGTGAGCTTCAAAAATGAGACTCTAGAAAGTTCAGATTCCAAAGGCAGCTATATGTCATTCATAGCCAATGTTTTTGCAATAAATTGCCCCAAACTTTTTATTCCTAATCTTTTATATCACTATTCTTCCAGCAGAGTACAACTGGCCTGGTCTACCCTCTGGACAGTTACTAGCTGTCAGGAGACAATCTGTCAGAAAGCAGCAAGTGAAAGGGAGTCATAGGAATGAAAATCACATGGTAAGAAAAGGTGTGAAATCCTGGGGGTGGTGCAGGAACTTGGGAAATTTTTTCAGTTTTTTGGTCTCTTGAATACACATTTTGAAAGTTTCCACTCTGTATTAGAAACACATCTCTGTGACCTGCTTATTTCTGGGATTTTGGAACTCTGTAAAAATGAAGAATACTTTCAGGTACTATATTCTCAGGCATTTGAGAATCATCACAAGAACAACAAGCTGGTGTTTTGTTTTTTGTTAAAAGACATTTTTATTATCAACACTGCAAAACAGCATGCAAACAGTGTGGACAGGTCATCCCCATCTCCACCACATTCTGAACAAATGGGTCCAAGGCCGTGGTCCAGCAAAGCCTTAGGGAACAGCAGCACTACTGACCCATGGGGCCTCTGAGTGCTGAAGTGAAGCGCTCTGCTGGATCTCTGCCCTGTGCCTCCAAGGCAGGCATAGAACTGGCAAAGGAGAAAGAAGTGTGCATGGAACACTGACACCAACTGGAATCACATGAACTCTGCTCCATCTTACATGCCTGGAAACAGGCAGCAGGTGTCAAGGCTGGGCTTGGATCAACACATGGATCCAGAGCTCAGACTTGCAGAGCTGATTTGCTGCCAGCCCCACAAGCCAATGTTGGAGGCACTTGGTGACTGCATCAGCATATGCCACGCTATACAAAATACACAGACTCAAAGTTTCTCCCCTAGTGCCTGTAGTCCAGGTAAAAAGGCTCCAAGTTTGACAACTTTGAAATGAGCTGTCACAAAAACCTGAAAAACTGAATTAGGAAAGAAAACAATGTGAAATGGGAATGTGCTGTAACATTTTCCCCATAAACCTGATGTGAAGGGTGGTTTTGTCAAAGTTTAGGCTGTGCCACATAGGTCTAGCCTGCAAAAAGCCAGAAGTATACTCAAAGAATCCTAGCAAAGGAAATAAAACCTGTCATCCCAGTAGCAATTGTGAAAGGTGATGCATTGCTCTCTGGTCTCTGCAGGACCCTGAGCAGTGTATGGGGCTAAATAAACAGTCCTTCATGCTCCCCTGTCTGTGGCATGACACAGGCTGGGAGCAAGGCATGTTCTCCTTATGAAATATTTGTAACTAAAGTTCTTCCTGCAAAGTCTATTTCCCAGGCAGCCTGTTCAAGGTAGCAGCTGGATAAAGGGCTGTGGTTTATTTGCTTCAGGATTAAACTGAATCATCTCTATGTGGAGAATCACACTGCGTGGAGGAGCAACACTCAGCTAGGATCAGAGCAAGCCATTTCTTTAGACAGTTTCTGAAGACCAGAAATTAAATTCTGTAGTTCATTTAGAGGAAAATCTAGTGCTTGCATAATCAGCTCATGGTTGCCTGTGACTGCAGGGAAAGTGGAAATGCAGCCTTCCTTCAACCCCTGGCCAAGGACAAAGGAATACTTTGGCTGTTGGTAAGCAGAGTAAACAACATTTGTTCCACAGTTATCTGTTGCTTGGCAACCAAAGCTCCCTGTACAGTTTTAACTCATCAATGAGTTCTGCAAATGAGGAGGCATAATGATGCTCTCTTCAAAGCCTGTCTGAAGCTTCATCCCCATGGCAACCACCAGATCCTGCTTGATAAATTGATTACCTGATTCTGTCTTCTTAAAAGGCTGCTTATTTTTTACAGCTGTGCACTCTCTGAGCAGTAGTGTGCACACACAGAAAGGCAGCTCTGTCCGCACCTTCAGTTTTACTGGCTCACATTAATACAAATTAAATACAGATCCAGAACTGACAACAGGCTTGATAAAGAATCCCAAAGGAAGCTTCCTGATGAGATGAGAGCCTTAAGGAGTAGCTTTTTCCTTTGCACTAGTGAAAGGCTGCCCTGAGCTCTCATTGGAGAGATCAGAGCTGTTCCTAGCTGATATTCAGAAAGTCACTCCATCCTATATTTCTGTCACTGTAATGAAGTCATTTCTTAAGACTGCAGTGTTTTGGATATGATATTTCTCAAAAGAGGTAAGCAACAGGACCAGAGTTTTCAGGTGCTCAAGTGAGACTCCTAAATTCATGGAGACTTAAAATTACAGCCCTCCCTCTCCACAATCTCTGAAATTACTCATCAGTTTGATTTACTTTATGGCACCACTGAGTGTCCAGCACTTCTGACAAAATGAAAAGTGAAAATCTACTTCTACTTTTATGTGCCCAAATCTGGATGAATTCATTAGTGCCAAACAGGAAACCAGACCCTGAACACTGCAGGACAAACTGAAAGCATGTTTGCATAGCTTTCTTTACTAGTCTGTTCCTTTGGGTCAGTAGTCTAAAGCCAGCCATGCAGCAGGAAGCAAAGGAGGCACAATGAAGGCAGTGGAAAGAAATTCTTTGCTTGGGGGAAAGAAAATCTGGTCAGAAGCAAGCCAGATAATATACCAGTTGTCTGAAGCTAAATTTAGCCTGCAAGAGGTGAACCTGAGGGTTATTTTTTGAGTCTTTAGTTCCAACATTCTAGAAAAGACCAAAAAAAAAACTGTCCCAATAGGCCAGCTAGAGATTTCTTTGAAGAAAACAGAGTTAAGTAACAAGTGCTGCCATCTTTTTCGTCACCCAGAACTGAGATTTGTTGAATTAGGAATTTGATACCAACATCCAGCACCCTCAGCATGTCCAGACAAAAGTGCATGCAAGATGGACTTGTGTGACCTCCACCACTGAATCACATGAGCCCAAGTTTCTCCTGAAGGTCTTTGTACCTGGGATGTGCAGTACTTCTCTCCTGGGAGGTTTGGGAGGATACACTTCCCTCCAAGGAATTTCCAGGATGACATGCTGAACCAGAAGCCTTTGGAGGTACAGGATCTGGCTGTGCTGTCTCACAGACCACCTGCAACCCCTTCGGATAGTTGCAAAAAATAAAATATTAAAAACATATTTAAATATTAGAACATAAATATAAGAGATAAATATTAAAACATCTTTATCTCTCCCATGTTAGTCTTATAACTGCAATTTGAGCTTAGACATGACAGTTGCTTACACCATAATATCAAGGAAAACCTGATCAAACCTGGGACTTCTCAATACAAGGCATTGTACAGGCAAAGGTTATATTGTACATTGTACATCTTTCTTGCCCAGGAGAATAATTTGGGATGGAAGGGACCTTAAAATCAGGCTCCAACCTTCCTGCCATATACAAGAGCAGGACCCCATCCTATAAGACAGGATAAGGCCAAGGAGATCCAGATAGATACACCCCACACTCTTTGGTTCCACTGCAAACAAGGTTGGGAGCCTTAGCTGTGAATAACTCTAATTTCTGGAGATAAAATACTTCAGGGTGGTAACTGCAAGTTCTCTTTCAATATTTATTCCCCCCTCCCTCAGCACCTTATTCAAGCTTGTCAAATCTTAGCACAGAATTTACCTCAGTACGTCCACTGTCCAGATTAGGGGATTCACAAGTCACATTCTGATTATTGGTGGGAGAACTTCTCTTGGCTGAGGAAAAGAAGTCAAAACAGGACATTTCAGGAAATGCTTCCTACACTATAATGTACCTATTATAAAGTATTATAATAAAAGGATAAACCAGTAAACAAAACCAGCCATCTATCTGCTGCAAACTTCATAAGCACTAGTCAAAGCCATAAAAAAAAATAGGACTGTGTTAGTTTTTAAAATTCTTTCAATTGTGTTGTCAACAACACTGTCTACTGAAAAATCTCTTTCTATAAAATAAAATTTGAATATAAATGTCATCCTGAATCCATTTGCCATCAATTGTGTTTTCCTGTGCAGAGCAGTGCCTTTTATTTTGGAGTTCTGCATCCTATTTTTACATATATTCAGGTCCTCTTCCAGGTTACGTCACTCAAAGTATACTGTGATTTCTAATCTGCCAAATGCCTTCAGCACAGGAAATACATGTCTGTCACACAAAGTTTGAACAGTAATTCTGTAGCAGACCAAGGGCATCACACAGACTAGGATGACAAATCTTGAAATCCTGCTGAAAGCTGTGAAGATATGACTTTGAATCAGACTGATTGCAAAACAAATACTGCAAAGCTTCTTCACTGCTTTTTTATTGGTTGTTTGAAGGAAAAATTATGTAAATTTGATTTTCTTTTTTCTCAGTTTGAGAAAATGCTAAGATATCAGCATCTTCCTAGACATAAAAGACCTCATTCCAATAGCATTTCTGTCCTGCTGAAAAAACTTTCAAAGCATAACGGAGCACTTTCCTTACAGACTTTACTTCTGAAACTATTTTTAGGCATTTTCTGACAAAAAAAATCCAATAGTAAAAGAAAATTTAGGACTAATTTTCCTTGTTAGTTCCAGGGCTGAAATACTGTACTTTAATTCCAGAAGTTGAAGCAGAGGGACAAAGAGCAAGATGTAAAAGACTGTTTTAAATCATTTGGAAGGCCTGAGCCTTTTAATTTCTGGACTGTCCCAGTAGGTCTACAGAGTCTTCAGAACAAAATACGACATCCAAAATGACCTCTTACCAGACAAATCTAATCTAGCGAATTACATTTTCACTATGGTAAAGATTACAGTACCGTGCTTTTGAGAACTATAAGCAATGGTACAGCAGTATACCCTGCTCACTTTGAATTCATCACCTTGCAGGAATTATAAAAAAAACTTTTGTCTAAAAACATAACAGTAAAAATATTTTTTAAGCACTAGGCCAGACAAAAAGATTTGGAAGCCAAAGCCTTGGAAGCCTGAGCACCCAACTCCAACCTCACTATGGCTGAAGCACAAAGGATAAGCAACCCCTTCCAGTATCCAAAAGTGACTTCACAACCTAGGCCTTCACTGGACTCTCTTGAAACTACCTTTTCTAATTTCATAACATGATGGAAACTAAATTTTAAATAGCAGGACCACCTGTGTGCTCCTCACTGTTCGTTTTTGTCCAGTGCCAGTTTGGGAAAGATTTCCTCACTCATGCCAGCCTGCTGTGAGATATTGTCTTCACCCTTCTCAGCAACTAAGGAAGATAAGGCTAACAGAAATTATATGAGGCTGACAGAAATGATAACTCCACTGAAAAGTTACAAATTCCATATTTGTGATGGTTCTCCCATCTCCTATTTAATTATTATCCAAATGTCAGTTGACTCTGAGGGGAAACAACCTTAAACTCCTCTAAGGTTTGACCAGTTCCTGCAGATCAACATATTCCTTCATATACAGAATAGAAGGACAGCATCAAACAAACAAAGGGAAAGGTTTCCCAGATCTCAGGAGCTCCACCCCCACAGCAAAGTCACAGACCTGTAATGATGTTTCTGATGGGTTTTACAAGAGCATTGAAGGCAGAAACTTCAGGCTGCCTATGTTCCCACATTGGCTGCCAAATGACAAGGCCACTAGCCAACCGGAACGTCAGGTCAGACTCCTAAAGAGAAAAACAGAACTTTGTTCTCAGTCTGCAAAGCCTGTCATTTCCTACAAGAAATAAGGCATACCATGTGCAGTTCTGCAGTCAGTATATGCTAATTCAAGGGCTACTGACAATACTCAGCAGGCTCTATACAGATCAATTATGGCTAGTAAAAAAAATCACAGGGAAATTTCAGTCCAAAAATATACAAAGGCTTTTTTCAAGTGAAGTTTCTATCCTAGTCAATGAACGCTGTTTTTCCCTGGAATTTAAAGTAATATAAAAGGCCATTCTTGTCACAAAGTATCCCTTTTAATTATACATAACCACTTTGTGTTTAGTATTCAAGCTCAACTTTAGGACTTACACTCTAAGACTTGAACTTCTTCCCCAAAAGAATACTAAATATTAATGCATTACTTAGAAATTGAGGAAACATGTGACTGATAACTATGAAGTCGTGGTACACATTCCTGTGTTACCATTAGCATTGCTAGCACCTGAACTCTGTCAATACATAGAGACACTGCTTCCACCTGTGCTATCACTGCTTTACACAGGTGAGCAGCTGAAATCATATCAATAAGTACACAAGTAAATCTTAGCAGGATCAAGGTGCAGCTATGCACCTACTTGACCTCATGTCAGATCTACATGAGGAGACACAGATGTCAGTATGGCCCCAGCTACGCACATGGGGCAAGCAAACATGGTAAGAGCAGTTTGGTGGTACAATCACAGGTGCACAGCACTCTCCTATTGAGACAGCCCCAGATGCCTTGGCACTGGAATGGATGATGCAGACAGAGCTAAAGGAATGGCAGGAACCCACTGCTTGTAGCTCCCCAGCCCTCCTATTCCCTACCCTCTGTTAGTGCTCTCTCATCATAATCAGCTCACAAGCTTGTCTGAAATTAAGCTTAGTTTTAATTACTGTTTCTACTAACAGCAACTTGCAAAGCTTTCAGACCCTGCTAGCGGTGACACTGCATTTTCACTTGGCACTGCCAGCTTGTGGTGACGTGCCAACACTTCTTCCTACAGTTAAAGAATTACATGCAGCCCCCAAAGCCTGATTTAAAAACATTTTGCTCAAGCCACAAATCCTCCCAGAAGTTAGGGATTCAACAGTTTAGGTCTGTTTAGGCAAATATGTGTCATCTTCCTTCAACCCATGCATTACTTTGGCTATCTGAGCAGGTAATGTTCTTCCCCTGAGACTTAGAAGACACAGAGAGGACAACATCCACTTAGTGAACTATTTGCATGCCTCACTTTAACTCCTTTTCTTTGTTTTGATGACAGAAATGTACATATTTTAATTGGCTTTTCAATGTTCATCACAAAAGTATTCCAGAGATCTCAGAGATTTTCAAGGTAAACTTGAGGTACTGTTATTAACCCCATCTTGAACACAACATGCCAGAAAGATTTATATAAAAGATTGGAATTCCAGTCTCTAATAGCCAAGGTCTACCCCTAGTTTCATTCCATTTATTCAAATGGCAGCCTGCATTTTTGTGTGTAGTGCTGGGAAGAATTCAGTGTTTCTTCCTGTCCCAGTAGCCTACAGACAACTAGTAAACAAGTATGAAAAATCTGGGCTAAATAAATTAAACATTACTGCACAGGAACTCGGTAGCAGAAGTAGAGAAAGAATCTAGTTCTCCAGTCTTGCTTTTACCTGCCTTAATCAAAAGATTATCTTTTATCTTCTGTTCCTTCCTACCTTCTTCAACTGTTGCAGCACAGAAGGCAGGATTAGGACAGATAGCCCCATCACCTCATGACGTTATGGCCCTTTTTTCAAGGACCTACTCTTTTTTGAGGCCTAGCTGGAAATATAAAGGTTAAATGGCAGCCTCCCAGAGGCAGGAGTCAGAGCATGAAGAAAATGTCTTTTCATCACATCACTCTGCAAAGCTGATGCACACAGGATAAAATTAACAGAGGAACCCCAGTAGACAGGAGGCCTGCAGCCTGCTTCACAGTTCAGAACAAAGGAATGCTCCATTGCCTTTGCCACTGCCATGCTTATAACACTGTCCTGGTAATTAGCATCAAGATGATTAGTAATGACAACAACAAACCCCAGTGGCAGCCCTATGGTGGAATTCCTGAAAATCCAGCAAGGCTTTTCTGAGCAATGGTTGAAAATCACCGGAGAAAGTTAAAGCTCATAATCCTTTCTGCAGCTTTCAGGATCCCAGAGACTTCACAGGGGCCACAGATCTTTGCCACTCCCAAAGGCTAAGAATGGCTTACTTTGTAATTTTTTTGTTTTTGTGCCTGCCTGATGCTGTGGTGACTGTACATGGCACTGGAAGAATTTAATGGCAGCAGGATTCTTCCAGCTTGCTAAAATACTTCCAGCAGTACCCCAGTGTGCACTGTGAGCTGAATTAAATAACAAGTACAAAGGCAGAATCATTCCTTTGCTGCTCAGAGCTTCCTCCACACAAGAACCCCATCACTGCACCACTTACTCTAATCCTGTGGACGAGGGGAGCAAAGAGGAACACAAACAGCTCCACTGTGGCCATGGAATTCTGGAAGAACTTCCTTCTGTTATTCTCCTCCTCATCAGTCACGGCGCTGGGCCGGGGATGCCCTGGTGATCCTTGGTTTTCAGCCTGGTGGATAAAGGCACTACTGCTCCCTCCCCAGCTGGAGCCTCTGTCTCCTCCAAATCGGTCATTGCTGCAGTCCTGAGGAGCCTCCAGCAGCATCCAGTGAAGAGTGTGAAGCAGCTTTGTTTCAGCTACTCCAAGCTTATCCTGATGTCCTGTATGGAAAAATCCATCACATTATCTCACAGGGCTTCCATTAATGATACTGTTCAGAGTTGCACTGGAGGCTGGACATCAAACTCCCAGATAAGCATTTGAAAATTAAAATTCTACAATGAAAAGCACCAACATTCTGTCTCATTATATTTGAAACCTCCTAAATCAGAAGCCTCCATTTATTTCCCAGCATACAGAGTTCAGTCTCTGCAATGTCAGCTGCAGGACAAGGACAGCAGCACATAGAGTGGTCCCAAAAAAAACTAACTCAACAGTGTTGTCTGTTTGACTTTGTTGAATAAGATAAAATGCCAGTGAGCAGTGCAATGTGCTCAAGCTGTGCCTTGTTAGTGTTCCCTACTGGCATGTCTCAGGAAGCAAATTCCTGCTGAAATCAGTACAAAAGTAAGTAAAGTAAGTTGGATTTGGATCCGCCTCTCTATTGGTTGATTGGCTATCTGCTGAATGTCACGTGCATTGGTCTAAATAAAAAGAAAAATAGGAAGAAAAATCTCCCAAAGGTGAATATATTAAAAGTAACAGCTACAACTGACCACTGCAGCATGCCCTGAAAGAAATACATATTCCTTCAAGGAATCCATGCTCACTGGGTGCTAAAGTAAGTTCTACTGTTGCTGGGAAATAACTAGCAAAATGTTATTGAACTACTCTGACTCTTTAGCTCATCAGACCACTGACTCCACTGGGGAAGATTTCACAGCTTACCCTCCCATAAATGAGAAAGACAATCATCAAGAAAGGCAACTCCCGGAAGAAACTAATTAGGATTCAATGGATTTGGAATTTGTTGGCACCCTGAGCTGCAATCTGTCCCATTTTAACTGATAGCTTCAATAATGGCAAACAAGCTCACACGAGCACTGACCTAGCTTGTTCCGGTTGGAGAGCAGCGTTGCAGTGCAGTGCAGCACGTGAGGGAGTGCAGCTTGGACAAGTTCCCAGCGAGAAATGCTCTGGATGGCTTCAGAGAGAGCTGGGGAAAGGCCATGCAGCTTGTTTTCTACTAAAACTCTTTCAAAAGACTAAAAGTAAGAACAAAGAGAAAAAAAGACATTGTGTCTGTTCCTGTATATTTCTCCTAGTACATGAACATCCTCTTTTTAAAATCTCTAATTGTATAACTGAAGCATATTTTAAAATATTTGTCCTGAAAAATACAGTCTGTAACTAAAGCTCACCACACATATGGACATACTTCACTAAGAAATTATATTTATATATACATATAAAATATATAATATAAATTATATATACCACACAATATATTTTCTGCAATATAAGAGAATTGAAGTTAAGTATCATCTGTCTATTAGTCAGTGCTGACATCAAGGCAGACTTGCAGCTATGCTGGGCAAAGCCAGTAATCCTGTTAGAAGTCACAGGAGTTAGGAAAGCCTGTATTTGTGCAGCTGAGTGCTGGATATTCTTTAACACACACGCTCTTTCAGTTTACTGTAACATAAAGGGCAAACCACTAAAGGTGTATGGGCCTTAGGAAATGTTTTCACATCCTGTCACAAAAAATAATCAGTGTACAAAATTTTTTTTTGTCGGGCTATGATGTAATGGTTTTGTGAACACTTACAGAGCTGATGGCTGCAGCAAGTTCATTATTTCCACTTGAAGCAACACAAAATAAGGCTATCTGCCACTGAAATCCCTAAGGAAACTCCTTATTGTTAGCTGCCCCAACTGTTTCAATAAATTGTTGCTGTGATCAGATACAAAGATCTCATTATAGGTCACAAGTGCAGTTATATTCCTTCACTGAAGTACCTACAGCAAAGACAATGACAATAACCATAAACCAGCTTAACCTCATGGTTACCTCTTTGTTGTTTCACCAATTTTACCAAGCTCTGAGCAAACAAGTAACTGTTGCCCAAAAAGGTGCTTCAAAGGCCCTCACTCCAGATTCACAAAGCTTATCCTGCAACACTAGTCATAGCAACTTTTTTTCCCTGTAAAATTGGGGGGAGGGCGGTAATAAGAATAGACTTAGTTACAAAAAAGAACAAAACAAGTATGTCAAAACATGCTCTTCCTGAATGAGCAACCACTCCCGAGCACGGCATGCTAGCCTGTGGTAACAGGCACCCTCCTGCCTGTGCCAGCAGCTGGGCACATTTGTTCTCTCAGTTCTTGTGGCCCTGTTTGCTGGCGTGGGCAGACATGAGCTCCACTACCAGGCTGGGTGTCCTGGTGCAAGCTCAGTGACACACCATTGTAGGTTACAGCATCCAGTCCTGCCCAGAGGCACAGAAACTCAGATCTATCCATTTGAGAGAACTAAGACTGTGCCATCAGACTGAACCCTGAAGTACTGACAATACCAGAGCTGCCAACAAATATCAGTGGGCAGAAAAGCCACACTACCCACCTACTGGAAATACCAGAATGCAGTCAGAAGACGTAATACAGTTTCCTTGTGGACCAAAAATGGCTGAAATTGGAGGGCATTTGCTGTAATACATGGAAAAAAAATACTGGCTTCCTGAGGATTAGTCAAAAATAATGTGCCATGGATTGTGTTATCAGCAATATGTGTTTCTTAGCACCAGGAATGGATAACCTGCCTACCAGAGAAGGGAGGCTTCAAGTCTCCCTTACAGTGATCTGCTAGGCATCACAGCATCTGAAAGGAAAAGTCCCCTGCCATTCAATCCTATCAGTTCAGGAATGGGGGCAAAATGAAGGGATACCAATGCTTTGGAAGCCCAAACAGGGAGCAAAGTACCCATTGTAAGGCCTGATTATTCTGTTCCAGTCAGGATTCACAGAGGACAGAGAGTGTGTTAGTATAAAGACAACAGAGGTTTAGAGTAAATATCCCAGTAAGTGGATTATTACATAACAAAATGAGGGAGCAAAGCAGCAAAGAAGAAGAAGAGGTGCCTAGTTACAAATACCACAAAGATTGAAATAGCCAGTGAAAAACATGAGGCTTTATTTATTTTTATCAGAAGAGGACAGGGACCACTCCTTAGCCATCGGTCCAGCCAAACACTCCTATTTCCACCCTTCCATTGGCTCTGGGACTCAATGAATCCTTCATTCAGCCAAGCCAAGCCCTACACAAGCCAAAAGGAAGGTCAGAACAGAAGTAAGCAGTTCCTACCCATGTTAGTGATCTGGATTAGGTCACTGAAAGGCCTGCCAAGCACCAGTGCTGACCAAGGCTTACGGAATTGAATGATCTCACCTCCAGCACAGAAGCTAAAGCTCACACTTTAGCAGAGTTGAAAAAGCTGTTCAGTTTGCAGGGCAAGGGGAGAAATAAAAACACCAGCCCTCTTCTGAAGTGTGACAGAAGACACCTTGTTGCTCCCTGGCTTTCAAGTCAAGGTCTCATTCCTGGGCACTTCAATGGCATCAGGTAGAAAGTTCCCCAGCAATTGCCTTCTGCAAGCTCTGTCCCACTGTCAGCATGCT
The DNA here is from genome assembly GCA_003676055.1 of Chloebia gouldiae. Taxonomy (NCBI): domain Eukaryota; kingdom Metazoa; phylum Chordata; class Aves; order Passeriformes; family Passeridae; genus Chloebia; species Chloebia gouldiae. Next base: position 813,129 of record QUSF01000070.1, on the reverse strand, counting down.
TCAGAAACTCAACAGGCAGCTAAGGAGTTTGCAATTTTATCTTTATTACCTATATTATTTATCACGACATTTTGGGCTGCTGAGCCCTTGTGAAGATTTCCCTATGTGGTTAGCCACCAGATTCTCCTGTTCTTTCCAGGCCTGAGCAGAAAGCTAAATATTTCTGTACTACCATGAAAGATTAGCTTCTGGAATAGCTGATGTGATCACAAGCATCTGAGACAGAAGTACCATACGTTGCCAGAAAAATGCAAACACAAAAGCTGCTGTATGGAAACCACTGAATGTCCAACAGGAACATGCAGTTCTTTGGACAAGCCTTCCTGTGGAATTTGCCTGGAGTTCTCCATAAAGGTGCAGCTTTTGTCTATACCAGACACTCCAGATGCAAGGTCCTGTGTTGCTCCTGAGCCTCCTTTTCAGTGTGCTATGGCTCTTCTTTTTCAGGACCTGCCATAAGGACAGAAGACCTAATTTTCACCCTGCATGAACTAAGCAACTGCTGCTATAGCTCAGAGGAGCTCCATGCTCAAATAAGAAGGCTGAATGAGAATGTCTGAAAAAGCTCCCTGTGAGTCAGAAGACAGATACTGTCATGCTCTGGGTACATCCAGAGCCACAGCCTCAGGGCTGCAGCTTGGCTAAGAAAACAACTACCTACTTACAGCAGGCTTGTTCAAGCCTGCAACACCCCACACACACCAAAGGCAGATGAAGAACATCTGCCAAGGGGATAGTGAGGGAAGTTAGTGCCTTGGCTGGAGAAACAGTCCCTTTCAGCAGGGCTGTGTGTGTATTCAGCTCCCTCAGGACCACTTACACAAGCATTTTTCCTTTTAGCCTGGTGGTGACAGCTGTTTTCACAGGGAATGGTGGCCAGCCTTGTCTGGCTGCCTTCCCACTGCTGCTGTTCTCCTTTACCTTCATCCCCACCAAGAGCCAAAGGCACTGCCTAATACCTTGTGACCAGGATCAGCCTGTGGCTCACTGTCTGCTCTGTCCTGTCCCTCTTGTCTAGGCATCTTCAGGCTATCTGTTCCCATTTCAGCAGCATCCTGCCTGGGCTTTCTAAACAGCTTTGCTTGAACTTCTACAGCCCAGGGAAGCTATACCTGCAGTGAATTACATAAGGTAGGAAGAGGTCAGCCAGGGGTTGACAGAGGGTGCCCAGAGGTTACCTTGGGAAGCTCAGCACCTCCTGTTACATCCTCTCAGGAGTGACAGGAGTATCCCTACAGAATTACCCAGTGCAGGCACAGGAGGACCATGGCAGAAACACAGAGAAATGGTTAGTGCTTCTTGAACTCAGCTTGTGTCCTTGGTGGGGACCTTAATGCCCTGTCCTTCCAAAGCTCAGCCTGCATCATGGAGGAAAGCTGAGACCACTGCTGAAGTCACTTCAGACTGACTGCAAAGAGCCTGAAGTGCAGGCAGAAAGTGCTGTCAGCCCACCGAGCAAGGAAGATCTAGGAACCCAGGAGTTCATAGCACAAGGGATGGTAAGATTCCATTGTTTACTAAACATAGCAATAGTATAAACATTGTGAATAGGCATTCAGAAATAACGAAACACAGATGCCAAACGCTTTATTCACAGAAATTCACTTTTCTGTAACCATGCCCATTGGCTGGATAAAATAAATGTGGCCCTTTTCTGAAATTTGTTCCATAGCTATACTTTAATTATCCACAATAACAAAACATGTAATTACATTTTCAAAAACAAGGGGGAAAAACCCACAAAAAACCTAGAAGAGAGGGAAACTGAACTTTCAGGATCCTCCAGAAAACATTTGAGTTCTTCCACGGCCAATGCAAACCAAAGCAGAAGAATTTAAGCATATCTTTGAGTTCCTTACCATCACCCAAAAAATGCTTTGGCTTTGTACAGCACTCACATGCTTTCCTGTGAGGTCGTTCACAGCTTTATCTCAGGCACATCAGGGATGGCCTCGTGTCAGGGCAGAACAACTTCAGAATGGGGAGGAGGAAGAACATTAAATCCATACTGAGGCACAAACATTTATAGAGTTTATAAGAGAACATATCAGGGAGGGTATTTATCTTCAGCTTAAAGGCTATTATTCATGGTTCAGGTAAAGAGAACAATGTAATGAAAGGGCCAGTTTTTTTTTTCCTCAAGTATTATGGTATATAGCAGACCCCAAATAAACAATGCAATTTGCTCTTGCAGACCAGATGCTGCACTCACTGAATCTCAGACTCCAACAAATGCTTCAATAGGCAGCAAACTCCACTGCAGCAAGTTTAGAGCCAAGAAAAACAATAGAATACTGCACAGTGTTGTGTCATATGCACTGCCAGACAGTTAACAGCCTATAGACAAGCCTACAACACTTCTAGCTAGAGAATTACAGAAGGATAGATCATGCAACAGGTGCACAATATTTTTAGGCAGACTAGTCAATACAGGGGTGTTAGATAGTCAGCAGGAGGTTTCAGAAGACAAGTCAAGTACCTGTCAAGTTCCAGAAAGCCTGTCTCACCCATGCATGCAGCACTCTGCTGCTCCACTGGATAATACAGAATGGGCACACCAGTAGGCAGAGGAAACAGATGAAGCATAAGGCAGCAGTGTGTCAGTTCAGCCTGTTACCCAAAAATTCCTCAAAGCTAAGCTCCACCTTTGAGCATTTTCCACCATAATATAATGATTATGTTAACAACTGGAGAATAATCAGGTTCTTCATCCAAGAGGTGGAAATTTATTGGATCTTTATGAAATGCCTGTTTTCAGAGCTCCCTTTCTCCTGGCTGAAGCACATGATTTATGTTGTCTCACAGTTTAGAGGGTTTTTGGGGTGTAGTTTTTTTTTTTTCCACACTTAGTAAATTCCAGTATGTGCTCCCAGAAGAAAGGTGCTTTGCAATTAGCCTCAGGGACCTGATGCCAACAGCCCAGCAGGCAGCAAAAGGAGTTACAGGCAGAGAGGTAGATCAGATCACAGAGAAGGAAGCTCTGCCCCTCTACCCACAGATGAAGCCACAGCCCCCAGGTTAGAGGTGCCCCAAGGCACAGCTCCTGGTAAAGGATAAACAACCTCCATTTTCCAGCCTCTCAACAACCAGATGCTGTCAGTGGGCATTAACCAGTCATCACTGCTGCATATGCTAGAACTGAACATTTTACTCACCAACCCACTAAGCCAGCAATCCTCTATCTCTATCTGGTATCTAGCAAAAACTCTGAAAAATTTATGGATTTCTTAGAAGAAAATGACTCAGCAGCAGATACAGCTTCTCCAGCATAATGCCTTGTGAGAAGGAAGTCAGAAAATTGCTGCAGAGCGACCTAAGAACTTTAAACTATTAAGATACATGTCCTGACCAAATTTTTCCACTCTGTCAAGTTTGGCTGCAACTGACTAATGTACTTTAAGTAATCCAAAGACCAGCAACTATTCAAGGAATTCTGAAATTCTCTAGATACCCATCTTATTTGAACTTGCTTCATGTCTTCCCTTTTCCCCCCTTTTTGGCAGTAACTTGAAGCTCTATTTGAAGTACATTTAGAAATCAGAGTTATTTGTATCTGCATAACAGCCTCTCCTTAATAATTCTGATAAGATATGCTTCCTATATTTTTTAGTATAAATGTTTCCCATGTTGCACAATGATAAAAGTATTGTTCAAAGTCTGTTAATATTGTTTAGATTTTCCATATTTTAAGCTTGAAAAACCATCAGGAATTGCAAAATGAAACGACATCAATCTCATGCAAAAGCACATCCACACAGGGTGAACTGCAAGGTCAGACCCAGACTGTCATAGCTCAGTTTGCCCATGTCATTATTTATTTCATTACTACAGCATTACTAATTAATTACTTATTACTAATATCCAAATAAATTACTTTTGTTTTGTCTAAAGAATGATACACAGATTCTCTACATGGGAACAATTTCAAATCCTTCATGCGATAGGAGCACAAAATGAAGCTGAATGGACTAAATCCACTTGTGGAGCTGATCAGCCACTATGGTCAGATTGATCTGCATGACAAGTTAGTTACTAGCAAGCATTGAAAAAGAGACACGTGTACATACCACACAGGAAGCTTCATATTGCTTTCCCAGTTTAGGTCTTAAAAATGCACTGAAAGAAAGGAGAAGCAGCATTAGGATTTTTGGGATTCTTCTCATGTCAGAAGCTCTCAAAAGGCTGAGAAACTCATTGTAAAGGAAGATATAAGCCAAAACTATGTTCAGATACCTGTTGATGACACCTGATAAATGCTGTTATCTTTTCCAGAAGAAAAAATGCCCACCCAGATATATCAAGAGGTATTTAATTCAGCCCACATATTCCCAGGGATAAAATCTTCCATCAGACAATTTTCAGCCATTTTACCTCAGTGAAAGATTTTCAACATATCTCCTCTTTAAAATTTGTTAAATATTACTGAACTTTGCCTTGCCTCTATTTTAAGCCAGAGATCAACTTGCCAGCCCTGTGGTAAATATTTTTTTTTCTGCACAGCTGCTGATGTGGAAGGCTCATGGTGAAGTGCAGGCCTGTATGCTGCACGTCGAGAACACTCACCCTCTATCACTCTCCTCCAGAATGAGATCAGAGTAAATATTTAAAAAAATAATCGGGTCACCTTATTGCAGGGTTTTATTTTTCATTACTTTTATTTTGAAGGACACTGGCTGTGGCAAAAGGGTATTTTGCGACTGAGGCCTTAAATTAGAGCCACAACCTTCAAATCTTCGAACCTCCCCCACTGCCCCCACAGTGTTTTCAATTTGGAATCCTGCTAGGACAGGAGACTGACAGGATTCACAGGGAACATAAAGCACCAGCCATACATTCAGCGAGTCCCAATCTCCAATCCTGTGAAATAAGGTAACACTTGGACATATCTGCTTGCATGCCGGCCTCTCAAAGCACAGATTACACTGCCAGGACAGCTGCAAATACAGACAGAAGCAAAGCTGCAGGTCTGGTGCAGCACTGATGGATGCTGCCTCTGCTACAAGAGCACCACGAGTTCTCTTAAAAGATGGGGGATGGAGGGGAAGGGGAGCACGGGACAGGCAGGGAGGGAAAGGTGCGTACAGAAACAGACATGGATGGTTTAAAGTCAAATCAAGAAGCTGCCTGGGACTGCCACCAGGTTAAGCTGCCGTGAGACCTCCTCGCACACCAGATACACACAAATTGGTCTATACTGAGTAAAAGGGAAAAAAAAAAAAAAAAGGTTTGTTATTTTTTCACAGCTTCGCATTGCAGCTGCAGCAATAACTGCATCCTCCGTGCCTCCCGGCAGCAGCTGGCCCGCAGCCCCTCCGCACTTCCAGTGCCCTGTTGCAGGTGCATCCCAAGTGCCTGCTCTTACCTGGTCTGCCTCCATAGGAAGGTCTGGATGGGCAGAGGGATGCCACGGCCGCTCTCCTGCTCCTGGCCCTCGGAGCTCTTCCTTTTCACCATGATGCTGATGACAGCCGCCGCAGCCTCAGCAGTCGCCCCGGCCGGGATCTCCCATGGCCGCCTCAGGCTCCCCGCAACTCTTCACCCTCTCCCCGCAGCCCACCCCCTCCCTCGGTGCAAGATGGCTGCAGAAGGCAGGCAGGGAATTCGGGGGGAGCGAAGATGTCCGCGTCCTCCAGCTTCCTCCGTGCCTTCAGCACCTCCCTCTGTGGCCAGCTCCCCGCGCCCGGAGCGGGCGGTGCCGGGGGAGGGAAGGCGGCGGAGGCGCCGCCCGCCAAACTTCCCGCGCCGCGCCGCCAGCAACAGGGCTGCGCTGCCGATCCCTGTGGGGAGCCGCTGTGCCTGCCCGGCCGGGCTGTGGAGCCGCTGTGCCGGCCCCTGTGTGGAGCCGCTG